>JASANR010001591.1:0-393016 GCA_030849635.1 Wallacemonas sp. MBr04 | reverse complement strand
ACCGAAAAACGCACCCCAGACGACGACGAAAAGGACCGCGAAAGAAGGAAAGAGAGGAGACGACAGGAGGGCGATCCTTGTGTTGGCATTGTGGTGGGGGGGGGGGGGGACGATGAAGTGATGCATGAAGGGCTCTCAGAAACTTTTCCTTTGCTGGTGATGCAGCGCTCTGCTGGGATGGACTCGTTTTCTGTTTTTCTGTTTTGTTTCTGTCACGTTTATGTCTGTGTCATGAAAAAGAAAACTGATCGGAAATCAAATCTATCTAGTAGGGATGCGATGGAACTAAAAATACAACAGAAGCACACGCCTCTCTCTGTTCACGCCTTTTCAACCTTGCGCTTTGCGGGTGTGGGGGGTGGCGTGGGTGTGCTGCTGCCCGGCGTGCGCGGGCGCTTGCTAGCGACGACCGCCGTTGCCGTCGCGGCGGGTGCGGCTGGGACGTCCACCTGAGAAAGGCGCACACCTGGCGTCACCACGACCGAGGACGACGACAGGCTCAAGTCGTTTGGCAGTGTCTGAGGCGTGGTCGAGGTACCTTGCGCATCTGTCGTCGTCGTCATCACCGTCGGTGCCCCCACATCCTTGGTGACCTTGTCGCGGTTCACCTTCACCACCTTGCGTGGCGTCCCCGCGTCCTTGCGACGGCGCCGTGTGCCGAGGTGGTAGATTGGGATGCCGGTGCCGTCCGAGCCCGTCACGACCTGCTGCGAGAGCAGCTCGCAGTGCGGCAAAAAGGCGGGCACTGTCTCGCCGCTGCGGGCCAGGTCCAGCAGGACTTCACGCAGGAGGTACAGCGTGCGGTCAGTGTGCTTCCGCCGTGGACGCTGGCTCGATGACGGCGTCACGTTACTCGTCGTTGTGTGGGCGAGCGCCGTGCTGTCAACAGGTGCCGGCGGTGGCGCGGACGGGAAGCCAACCGGGCCGTTCGGCTCCACCCACTCCGCCTCACTCCAACCCGTCAGACCAAACGGCGCCGGCTGTGGCGTGATGGACCCCTCGCGATCGCTGTCCGACGGCTGCAGAACCTCAAAGTCCTCGACAATGATACCGTTCTGCGGATTCGCGCGGACGCAGTCGGGCGTGTTCTCAATGATGATCGTGTGGTCCAGATCACGCGCGAGCTTCTTCAGGTCCTTCGTGTAGTCCTCCTCGTCGAACCACTTGCTGTCGCGGTAGATGAGGTGCTGGATGATGTGGTCCTCGTTGATCTCCTCGAGCACGTTCTTGGCGTAGTCGCGCTCACCGGCGGTCCACACAATGACCTCAAAGTCATCCTTGATCGCTCGCAGCAACTCGCGCAGATACGCACGGGCATACAGCGGGCCGTCGCGCGCGTACACGACCGTCTCGTCGAGATCGAACACGACGGTGTACGTCTTTTCACCGCGCGTGGCGGGCAGAAGAACGTTGCCTTTGCGCAACATGGTCGGCTCGCGCCGCTTCAGGAGCTCGTCGTCGTCCTGCAGAACGGACTCCTCGGTATCCTCAAAAATGTTCTCTCGCAGCAGTTCGCACCCGCGCGGTGGCGGCGCGGGCTTTGGCGTCGTTTCAGTCATTCTACAGTCAAGGCAGGAGGTCAGGGGAGAGAGGGAGACAACCAGCCACAGCGAACGTAACGAAAAGAAAACAAATGGGAGTGAAGCAAGATGCCAGTCGGAAGCAAAAAGAATGCGAAACTGTTGAAATGCTTCAAAACATGAGAAAAGGAAAAGGCGTGTAAGGAGGTAGTTCAGTATGCGTTGTTGTTCTTTGTGATCAAGAAGCATGTGAGACGTTTCTCTGCGATGCTCACATTGTCCTTTCCTGTTGTCAGCGGCGTGCGAAACAGGTTCGCTGTCTCTGTGCGGTCAACGTTGGCGACTGCTTTTTTCGTTTTCCTTGTAAACAGTTTTACTGTATGTGCATCTATGATATGATGAGTGCATGGTAACAAACGTTTATTCTTAAAAAAAAAAACAATGGGGAGATCAGCGCAAGCGGACGCCTCCACTGGCTCCACTGGTTAGAGCCCGCCGTTTTCATCGGGGTCGCGCAGGTCCGTCTCCTCCACCACGCGGGAGTCGAAGACGATGTCATCCTCCCAGCAGCTCGGGTCGGCGCCACGCACGGCGAACTCGTGACCGCTGCGCGGGGACGATGCGTTTCCCTTCGCGTCCACCACCACCTGCGTGTGCCGTGGACACGCCGGGCACGGCAGGTACGGGTCACGCTTCCCAAAGTTCACGTACCCGTTCGAGAAGAGCGCACACACAACGTGGTACGTCTCCTTGCAGTCTGGGTGATAGCAGCTCACGGTCGCCCCTGGCATCCCGCACAGCGTGCACACCTGCATCTCGATCTGGAACGCGGCAATGTCCTCGAGACTGTCGCCCTTCTGATACGCGGTGCAGAGGTGCGCGCAGCGTGGGTGAACGACGTGCACGGTGCGCGTCGCGGCGTTCACAAAGTGCGCCTTGCACACCACGCGCGGTGCGGCGACGGCAGCGGCACCAGTGCTCCCCGTCGGTCGGCGGCGCGGGTCCGTCACGGCGGTGCGCAGCTCTGTCAAGCTGGGGACGTGGCTGCCGCGATTGCGATTGCTCGCCTCGAGAAGGCGCCGCACACGGGCCATCGTGTCGTCCTCATCGTCGAGGTCCAGGCCGCAGAGAAGGCACCGCTGCGAGACCGGCGCGCGGCGTCGCAGCCGTTCCTTGCGCTCCAACTCCTTGTTCGCGTGGTGCTGCAGTAGGGCTTCGCGTTGGTGCACCTCCTGGGCGGACACGCGGGGCACACCGGGCTCGATCGGCAGGGCATCGGCAGGAGACTGGCCTCCGTGGCCGCGCAGAAACTCCAACTGCTGTGTGCGCGCCTGCATACCGAGGGCGGAGGGATAGCCTGCCGCTGCTGTGACGTTGTGTGGCGTGCCATTCGAAGCGCCATACCCGCCTCCGGCACCACCACCGTTACTGCCGGTGAAGGAGAAGGTCGTGCGCCGCGGACCGCCACTCAGCGAGGACGAACTGGACGAGCCCAGAACAACACCGGCCACATTCGGCGTCGTCGCTGCGGCCATCGCGGATACATCCAGCACACCGTTTGGCTGCAGATGTGCGCGGACTGTGACGACAGGGGGAACCGAGCCGTGGCCACTCGCGTTGCTGCCCACCGCGTGCGCATGCGCGTCAAGCGACGAGATGGCGGCACCGACAGGGATCGGCAGGACCTGCACGACCTCGATCTGACACTGCCGCTCCAATCGCAGCTGGAGAGGGTGCAGATTGCTTTGGTACCGCATGTCCAGCTCGTTTTTGCGGCGCACGGTGACGTTTCGCAACTCGACGACCTGCCGACGATCGCCACGCAGGGTTTCGCGGATGCCGCGCTGCACGACCTCGTCGAAGGTGACAGCCGTGATGTGCTGCGAAGGATCGGCGGCGTCGCACAGCTCCACCTCCGTGACGACCATGCCCGCCTTGGGCAGCTTCACGCGAATCGACAGCACGACGCAGCGGAGGTAAAAGTGCGGGTTGACGGGCGGGCAGGTGAGGTCGCTCAGGAAAGTGTGCTGTGGGCCGCTCGACAAGCCCACCAATGGCGACACCACAGGCGCGGCCGCAACCTTGGCAAGATTCGCAGCCGTGAGTGGCATTGCTGTCATGGTTGGCCCACTGCGGTCGTTCAATGCGCGTGTTGTGGGTACTTGCGTGAGCTCGCTCATGCTGGTGAGCGACGAGGACGAACCGCTGTTGTGACGAAGGCCGTCTAAGAGGTGGTGATTCCGTCCGCTCACGACGGGTGGAGGCGGCGCAGGCGGAACACCTCTCATCATCGTGGTCGTGCTGGTCAGGCGCGCAGAGGCAGCCGTCACCGCACGATCACCGTCGCCTGCAGCTTTGGCGCGCATCTGCACTTCGATTTCGATCGTTTCCGTCTGCTCTGGCCCGTCATCCGCGTCGGACGACGAGCAATATGACGAAGACAGAGATGATGACGACGAGGATGCTGAGGCGGTGTCCGCTCCAGCCAGCACGAGTGGCGTCTCGCTCTCCACGCGTGGACGCTTTGCCCGTTCGGGTCGACGTGCGCGTGCGCGACGTTTGCGTGCCTGCTCAGCCGCTCTCGCCCACTTGCGTGTCAGGAGCTCATAATACGGCGCGTCTATGACGACCCGGTCGCCGTTGTCCTCGCAGTAGAAGAGCGTCACCTCTGCACCCGATGCGGAAATCTCCATGAAGGACAGCTTCTTGTCGACAATATCCACCAGCGCATCGAGCTCCCGGTCATCAGGGTCAGCCGCGAGACGAAGCACGTCGCGGAAAATACGTTCGTCGCTGGTATCGGGCAGCTTGACAAAGCGTAGGCGCAGCGCCACACAAATAGGAACCATGCGCTCTATTGCTGTTTGTAATGGGTCTTTGTGTATCAATGTATGTATCTATTGTACGCTTGCGTGTGAGTGCGCAACGGGTGTGCGAGTATCAATCAAAAGGAAACTCTACCGTGCGTGTCGACAGGAGCGAGAGCGTGAGAGAGAGAGAGAAACGTGGGAAAGCAGGGATTGAAACAAGACGGTGTCGGTGAGCGTTGAGGGGGAAACAACAACGGAACTATATCAATGTGAACAGGCGGATTGGCAGTGTCATTTTTCGTGTTTGCATCATTTGCTTCCTTTCATGAGTGTTTTTGTTTTCTCTTTTTTTTTTCCATGAAGGTTTGTATGTGAATACGACTGTAGTTAGAACACATCTTGCTTTTATCTCCGTCACCGCATGAGCTGGAAAATGGCGGACGGCGAGAGTGTCGTCACCTGAAACACTTCACGCAGCAGCGATGTCACCGGTGAGCCGCGTGGCAGCGTGCCCTGCACCACACACATCATGCTGTGCTTTCGCGCCGGTTTGAGGAAGAACTTGCGGGCGTCGTCACCACGCAGACCACTCCGCGCGGGCAGCCGCTTGTGCTGGTTGAGGCGCATAAACGGGGACTCGAGGCGCGGAATCCCCTCCAGATCCGTGTAGAGGCGCGCCTTGAGAGCCTCGGCGTTTGGGCCTTCGACCCAGTCCCACCCTCGTTGCTTGTCGATCACATAGAAGCCGTAGTTTTCTGGCTTCACGACGAGGCGGCGGTAGCAGGGCAGCGGCGCCAGCTTCATCTCTGACAGCCCACTTATCTCCAGGTTCTTCACAAGCGTGGCAAAGAGCGCGGCACTCGCGTTGTGTGGGAGCAGGAGCGGGTTGGATGCGGAGGAGGCTGGTGCCGATGACGAGGCGGGCGCGGGGGCGGGCATGCGCATCGCACCACAGCCCTGGCCAAAGCACGGCAGGACAACGTCAGCGAGCGTGTACTGTGCCGCTTCTTCTTCCGACTCGACGATCTTGAAGGCACCGTGCTGGCGGTCACCTCGTTGTGGAGCAGAAACACAACCTTCACCAATCCCCTCCTCCATGGCGGCCCGTGACCAGTCCACGTGTGCCTCACTCGTCAGCGCGCCGTTCACGTGATCGGCTGCGGCCTCGAAGCCGTCCAACAAGCCGCCGATGGTCGCCCTTGGCGACGACGGCGATGACAGCAAAGACCGCTCCGTGCACACAATGTCGCCCAGACGCGGTATCAGCCGAGGTGCTTCTGAACTGCCCAGTGTGGCGAGACGCAGCGGAACGTGATCGAGCGAGAGTGACGCCATGGCGTTGAAGTGCACCTCGGACACGGTGTGCATCTTCTCCAGCAGCACACGCCGCGCGATGCCTTCGCGAATCATCTGCGCTGTGTCTGCACCGCCGACGCGTGGTGCGACGTCGGCCATGCGATCGACAAAGTCACAGAGCAGCGCGTGGTGCGGCTGGTAGAGTCCGGTCGGACCTTTGTTTCGGCGCAGCACTTCATCGTCGGCGTGGGCGGCGTTGCGCACGCTGTTGGCCAGATCGCGCCACTCGCGTGCGTTGCGCCGCATCAACGATGCCGACGATGACGATGCACCGCCTGCGTGTGGACGGGCGGTGTGATCGTCACCGAGCGCCTCTAGCAGCGCCGGGAGTTCGCGACTGACGTGCGTGGTGAATTCGGCGAGCGTGCGGGCGTGGTGCTGCAGGACGGCGCCATACTCCCGTCGCATCAGGTGCTTTGCGGTGCCGTACACGTGTCCGGTGCCGACGCCGTGGCGGCCAATGTGGCTGTAATTCAGGAAGCCGTGCTCGCCAATGTGCCGCAGCGGCAGCAACACGTCTGAGAGACTCCCAACAACGTTGCGCAACACAATCGTGTAGTGCAGCGACGGCAAGCACGAAAGGGGGAACACTTTTGCGGTGGCGGGCACGACGATCGGAATCGCTTCGCTGAGGAAGAAGGGCCCGGCTGCTGTGTGGACTTTTTGTGCAGTGCGGCACAGCGCAAGCACGTCAGCGCGGTCGCTTGGTGCGCGCACCCAGACGTGCCGCACGCTCGAACTCACAAAGTCGATGGGTGTGAGGAAGTGAAACGGCACATCGTGTGGGAGTCGCTGCCGCAGCCAACGCTCCACGACAGGATCTGGCACCCCCTCACTGGTGATGCGTAGGAGGAGACTGCCGGCTGAGGCCTGCGTGGGATCCGCACCGTTTGCCTTTGTTTCGGAGGCGGCGCCGGCGACCACGCCGTTCGGCATCACCTCCTCCACGATGTAGTCGTCAAAGGACCACTTCAACAGCGCCACAGGACGCGCGCCGCCAGCTGCCATCGCGCCTCCCAGGGACGCGGAAGACAATGGCGACGATGAGGATGAGGTTGCCGAGGACGACAGCAGAGACGTGGAGAGCTGATGCAGGGAGTGTGTGATGCCAATCGCCTTTTCCACATCCTTGGCGCCGTGTGTGTGCTTTCGCGACGCACCGTATCCCAGCTTGTCTTTTGCCATGAGTGACGTGTGACTGTGCACAAGAGAAAGAAAGAAAAACAGACACGAACAGGGAGAAGAGGAAGGAAGGAGACGAGTTGATAGAGTTTAAAACAGCAATAACAACAGTCAGCGATCACATGGTATTCCTTGGTGACGGATTAAAACACCCATGAGAGTTGGGAAGGGGACGACTGCTAGTGACATACGAGACTAGGAAGCAGCACGACGAGAGATTCACGCATTCCTCATCAATGCTTTCTTTCCCTTTTCTTCTTTTGACGTCTCCTTTCTCTGGGAAATGACAAAGGACCTCTTTGCTTGAGTTTGCCATGTGTAACATCTTTCCTTGTCGTCGTTGTGTGTCCACACACACACATATGATATGCAACACCACAGCAAAAATAGAGCACTCATCAAATTCTGTGACGGCCCACTGGCACAAACTGGGGATTCTCCCGTTCCCCACAACATTTCTATTTTTCCATCATCTCTTTCTCCTTTCACGACACGTTCGCCTGCACTTCAAACAACTCGCGGCGCCACGGTGGCATGCATCGCTTGGCATACCCGCCCTGTGGAGCCATCATCAAATACGGGCGGTCGTTGTACACGCAGAATGAGACGCACGTCATGAAGCCAATCTGCCCACTCGCCAGGCCACTCGTCCAGAAGCTCCAGCCCATGCCCGTGAAGAACTCCTTGCCAGAGCGCAGCACACGCGTCTCCAGCGGGTCGGATGGCAGCGGGTAACGATGAAACAGACGGCGACCGGCCGCGCTGCGAGGCAGTAGTTGACGCCAGATGAGCGTTCCCGCACCGATGCCGGTGCCCCAGAGCATGCTGTTGAAGAGCAGTGCCTTGGTCCACGCCTGGCCCCACGTGTTGTGCTTGCCACTCCACATCGCCTCGGACAGGAAGAAGTGGAGCGTGGTGCCGATAAGTACGCCGGGAATGGCGATCCAGCACACTTGCCGCATGGCACCGTTGAGGCTGTAGTGCACGCGCTTCTCGGCGGAGATGGTGACGGCGGTCGCGGAGGCCGTGAGGATGAGTGTCATGACAGACGTGATGAGGCTGCCGTAGGCCATGCAGCAGACGTTGCACCGGCTCTCCTTGGCGCGGCTGATGCGGGCCTCCTTGGGCATCAGCGAGACGTCCGTGTCGCCGACGGAGCTGAGCTTCTCGCCATCGGCCTTCTTGGCCTTGATGATCGAGATTTTGGAGGGGTCGAAGCCCGACATCGCAATGCGTGCTGTTTTTTCAGAAAACTTGGTGAGTTGGGAGGAGAAAAAGGAGGAGGGGAAGAATGAGAGGGATGGTGCCAGAGAAAGAACGTGAACATAAGTGTGGAAGAGAGCGTGTGGCCCGAATGACTCTCTCGCAGTGATGTGTGAACTGATAATCAAGTTAAGCAGTGACACCAACGGTCGAAAGAGCAGCTTTTTTTTTTTGCGACACAGTCGTGTTCACAGTGGTCGCGACGCATGTGAGCATGCCGACACCACCACGTTTCTTCCGTGGTGTGGCGCACCGCAAGCAAAAGATGGGATTTCATTTCCTTTAGGTGAAATATGGAGACGTCAGAAGGAAAAAAAAAGAACACTGATCAAGCGCATGAGGCATCTATGAAACAACAACGGAAACAAACAAAAAAAGAAAACGTGTATGTGTGTGCGTGGTCTGTGTGTGTGTGTGGTAGTCACACAATCAGGGAACGGGAACCAAACGAAACGCACTGGATGTGAGAAAGCACGCGACTGCGCACTCATCTATGAAAAACAAGGAGGAAAACGAGAGGAAAACAACCCAATGTGAGGGTTCGCGCCGCCGAGAAGTTTCGTATTTTTTTTTTAGGACGATGTGGATTTCTTCCCGCCCGCACCGGCACTCGCACCACTGCTGTTTGTCGTGAACACCATCACGTTCTGACTGGACACATTCTCGTAGTTGTTCGCGCGGCGAATCATCGTGATGTCCTCGACAGACAGGCTTGACTTGGCGATGGAGGTGGTACCAGCGAGGCCCTGGGACATGGAGTTGCCATCGGGCTCGCCCGTCTGGCTAGCGCTGGGCGTGAGCGTGGGATTCACGACACGCCGGAAGAACTCCAAGCGCTCCTTGCCAGGGCTGTCCTGCGCGTGTGTGTGAGCGCTACCAGAGAGGCTCGTCTGTGCCTTACCTGACCCCGCGGTGGCCGCCATCTGCTGAGTGGCCTTCGCACGTGCGTCCTGATCGACAAGTCGCTGCGCACGCGCTTGACGCTGCTTCAGCTTCCACATCTCGTGTTTGCGGGACAGCGCATGACTCGTTTCCTCCTCGTCACGCTTTTGATCGGCTTCACGCTTGCGGCGACGCGCCTCTTCCGCGGCGGTGACCTCGGCGTCGTCCGCGGGTCGGGCGGAGGCGACAGAGTGCTGTGTGCCGGTTGTGAGCTCAGACAGGAGCCCACCACCGCCACCGTGCAGTCCTGACCGAGAGACTTCACTGGCCTCATCAACGGCGTGAATGGCACGCGCGAACCGACCACTGTAGTCGGAGCTCGGGGTCACCGGCATCCAGTTCATGTCATTGTCGTCCTCGTCGCCAATGACGAGCTCATCGTCCAAAATATCCGGCAGTGATAGCGTCAGCGAGGACGCCCCGCCGCCGATGCCCAGCGGTGACCCGGGCGACAGCGCAGGCTGCGAGCGTGAGACGCCGACAGCAGTGGCCGCCACGGTGCCCGGCGTGAGCCGACGACCCGCACCAGTTGAGCTGGACGCCTTGCCGTGCTGTGACAGCTCCTTCGAGATGAGCTTCTCCAGCGTCTGCTTGCGCTGGTGCTCCACGCTGGCGAGAAATCGGCTCGTGATGTCGGTCACCATCAGCGGCGACCAGGCCGTCGGTGAGGAGGCGGACGGCGTTGTGGGGGAGGCAAAGCTACCGCTCCCGTGACCACCGGTCATACCTGCCGCGACGTTCTGCTGCCCGGACGCCTGAAGAGTCGGCGGTGAGGAGGGGAACGCGCTCTGGCTGCTGATTGCGTGCGCCTCGAGCGAGCGGCCAAGGACATCCTTGAGACTCAGATTCAGCGCCTCTTTGCGAAGTGCCTTCTGTGAGTGGCGAAACGCTACCTCGGCTGGGTCTTCGGCCTTGGCGCTGTTACCCGCCTCGCGTGTCCGCTTCTGACCACGTCGCACGGCTGGCAGTTTGCCACGGGCTTGCTGTTGCTGATTGAGTGCGCTGGCGGTGAGAGGTGCAATGATCACATCATCCTCCTCGTTGTTGTTGCTATTACTGTTACTGTTGCTCTCACCATCACGTGCGTGCGCGCCTACATCCGATGCGGGTAGCGCCATCGCGGCGTACTTGCACTCGAGTCGCGTCTCATCGGAGAGGGCAGCGTCGATCTGCAGCAGCTGCGCCTCCTCCTCAGCGCGATCGATGCCGTTGTCCAGTCCGTCAGCGGTGGTCGTCGTCGTCGCCGGTGTCGTGGCATCCGCCAGCATGTCGAGCTCTACGGCGGTGATGACTTCGTGTGTCGCACTGCCGACGTCAGCGGCCACCGAAGACGCCTGCCACTCCACACTGCTGCTCGCGACCTCGACGGATTCGCTCATGAGTACGGTGTGCACAGCGGAGAAGGAAAAATGAACACTGGCGCGAGAGAACGCAATTCGGATATATATGGAACCTTTATGAGTGTGTGGAATGATATACGTTGAAAGGGACAGAAACGGTGAGATGGAGAGAGCAGGTGGAAACTCAATGAGATGCAGATGTCACGTGGAGAGCTGAAGCTTGTCAAACGAGCAAGTGAGCCGAGCGCGATTGGTTTTGCATTTGTGCACATGGTGCGTTCAGGAGACAGCAATAACAGATCGTGTGAAAAAGGCGACTTTATACAGTGCATCTTGTTTGTTTGCTTGTGACTGTATCTTTTTTTTTGTCTTGCTTTCAATCTCAGTTACGTGAGGTGACAGTTAGGCGGCAAGAAGCGCCTGCGCCTCGGCGTGCCCAGAGACGCGCGCACAGTCTTCCGCGGTCATGCCCGCCACGTTGCGCAGCTTGCGCGAGGCCCCGCGCGACACCAGCACCTTGAGTGCATCCATGCGGTTCCCCAGTGCGGCAAGGTGCAGCGGCGTGCGCTGGATAGCGTCCTTGGCGTTGATGTTGGCGCCCTCATCGAGAAGCAGCGTGACGATCGCAGTGTGTCCGCGATCCGCAGCAAAGTGGAGAGGGGTCCAGCCATCGCTGTCCACTGCGTCGAGGTCGCACTGCTGCGCCTTGCCCGAGGCATCACGCGACGGGCAGTTCAGAATGATCTCACAGATTGACGCATGGCCACCAAAGGCGGCCGAGTGCAGCATCGTCATCTTGTTCTCATCCGACTCCGTTACGGAGCCACCCTTCGTGACATAGTCGCGTACACGTTCTTCGTCACCGCGGTAGCACGCCTCGAAAATGGTGTCTTTTTGCTTCGGAGCGCCGGCGGACATGGGTGCGGGCGGTGTGTTCCTTCTACTTCTCGGTCCTGTCAAGTCGTCTGAGTTGTGGAGCGTGTCGTACGTTCACCTAGATGTGCGGAGCTGTACGTCATTTTCAACACGCAGCGAAAGAGAGAGAGTCAAAGTGAGAGGGAGGGGGGGGAGAGGAGAGGAAGAGGAGGGAACGTTCAATGAAAATGGAAAGATGCAAGCGCAGTTGTTGTAACCCATACACGTACAGATATGTTCGCACACAGTACAATCCCAACACAAATAACAACGAGGAACGATTGAAATGTGTCTGCAAAGGCAGGACCAGCGAAAGACCGTTTGCTGGCGTGGAGACGATCAGCGATAACCGTACGCATGTGACAAGACGGGGCACACCGCGACGTGCGAGCATTCGCGTTGTGACTACCAGACATACACACTTTCACGCCAATTCGCTGCAAAGAAGGACAGGCGCGTGCCACAGCACGACCTTGTGCTTTTGTTGTTGGTTGGCTGACTGCTATGCTTTCGTTGTTTGTCATTGCTCTGGATAAAAGATCGTCACGTACCTTCGTACTTCTGGTCGTCATCTAACGTTCGAAAACAGAACAAAGCAAAACGATCAAAACAAAAAGGACACAAAACGATCAACATTTTCAGTTCTTGTCACGCATGTACAGGGCGAGAGGGCGAGAGGACGAGACAAGAAACAAACAAACTGCAGTACACGAAAAGTAATTGGAAAAAACAAACAGAAAGAAGGAGAGAAGCGATATATAGCCAACACTGATTTGGAGCGCTTCTGCGAACGGATACAAACAAGTTGGTGGAGAAGGGATACAAATAGAGAGAGAGTGAGAGAGAGAGTGCAACACAAAAAACCAGGGATGAAATTGGTAAAAACAAGTAAACAATCAGCAAATAACGATGTGGAGACAGCATGGCACGAGAATGAACTCGAAACGCGGGAGAAACTTGATCTTCATTTTCTTTCCACTTGCTTTCATTCTGAACCGTCAAGCAACTCGCGCCGCTTGCATGTGTCTACGTATCAGTTTTGGCAAGACAGAAAACCAGTACAAATGCCTCTCTTTTCTCTCTCTATCTCGAGATCATCTGATGATGCACAATGTTTATCTCTCTGTGTTTCCGCTTTTTTTCTGTTTGGTCTTCCTCTCATTTTTTCTCTTCTGAAGACGTCGCAGCGATATTACTTGCTGTGGGGCTTCGCGCTGGGCGACTCACCATCCTCGGCACCAGCCTGCTGCATGAGGTCCTCAATGGAACGCTCGAGGTCGTCGATGCGTGCGCTCATCTCGTCAATGCGAGACACGATGTTCGTGGACATCTCCTCGAAGCGCGACTGCATCTGTTGCAACAGCTGCTGCACGTACGCCGTCAGCTCCTGCGTGCCGCCCTGCACCGGTGGTCCAGCTGCGACAACACCACCGGCAGGCGCCGCAGCAGCGGCGGGTGCGGCGGCAGACGTGCTCTTCTTCTTCTCGTGAGCGGCAGCAGCGGCTTTCGGGGGCATATTTGCTTTTTGTTTTTTAGATGTTCGCGATATGTTTGAGCAAAAGGTAAAAAAGAGGTGAAAGATGGGGAAAACGAGAGTTGTATGCAAACAAGATGTGTGTACGTGTTAGCGAGAAAACACGAAAGCGAAAGCGAGAAACAAACAATGATTTGAACTAGAAGTACAAGGCCGGTTTGTGGCGAAGTGAGATGCGAGAGCAATAAACTGTGCTGACTGTGTAACACGCGCGCAGGAGGTTGCGAGAGAGGTTGAGAGAGAGGCAGAGGGAAGTGACAAAGTAAGTAAGTGTGTGTGCTCGTGGGAGATGGGAATCCCTAGCCCTAGCTGCACTAGGTGCGTAACGGAGTTTCCATCGCGAGACTTGCACTATGCCTTGCGAATCGATAACCGCGTGCTGAACAGCATCGTTGGCATCTGCAGAGTGCGAGCTGTGTACGTGAGCATGTGAGTGAGGTTGTTTCTTTCTTTCTTCTGACATACGGAACGGCAAGGGAATGAGTATCTAGTGGCAACGACAAACACACTACTTGTGGGCGGAAAAAAGAGACAACAACAACAACTCATGGACAGTGACGTACAGTCGACTCCGGGACGTCTTGCTTCAGGGCAACGGAAGAAATCGAACAGTGATTCTGATGTGTGTGTATTTGTGTGGAACTCAAATCATCCCAGAACAGCAAAAGCCACGTTGAAAAGCAATGGGTCACGTAACTGTATAAAGAGAAATTACTGGTGCTGTGGCGCAAATCACGGCACACAAACTCTATCTTTCCCTCTCAGCGGCGGGTGTGTGTCATGAACAAACGAAAACAAAAAAATAAGACAAGTACCACCCGGCGGCTACTCACTTTTTGGTCAACATGCTTCTCTCTCTCTCCTTCCTCTTTCAGCGCGTGTCACTGGCTGTCTCGTGCATGCGGGCTGCGGAGACGATTTGCAGCTCACCGTGAGCAGGCGTGGCGCCGTCCGGCTGGCGAAGACCGAGCTGTGAGGCCTCAGACTCAGGCACGATACGGACACGCGACCCAAGTTTGAGCGTTGCCGCAAAGCGAAGCCGACGTCCGCGACCGATGGCGACAACCTTGGTCGAGTTCTTCAGCGAGAACTCCGCAAAGCCCCGGTCCAGGTCGACAAGAATGGACACAAAGTCGCCGCTCTCAAACTTCTCGAGCGTTTCCTCCTTTCTGTGGTGTGGGAAGTTCGCGTAGAAGACACCGGACATGTAGTACACGCAGCAGTTGAGCGTCTTGTGGAACTCCTGATCCTGCGTGATGCAGGCCTCTGAGACGAGCCCCACACCGGCGTAGTCGGAGGCGACAATCTCGAATGTGATGCGGTGCCGCCCCGTCACGAGCTGGCGATCGCCAACGATGCCGACGCAGTACATGACGCGGAGGCGGTTCTGCTCGGGACTCACACCCGGGCCAGGCATCAGTAGATGCACCGTGTCCTTTGGCGGGTCAGTGAGAAGCCCCACAAGACCCTCGAGCTGGAAGTACTGTGCGTCGACCTTGAGCTTGGCGAGCTGCTCTTCGTCGAGCATGTCGAAGTGGTCGGAGCCGTGGAGATAGCGCAGAACCAGCCGGAACGTCTCCGGGTCACGGTCGATGAAGATGTCGCCGTTGGCGTCGAGAAACACCGGCACGACGCTCCCGCGCACACCGAGGAGCGAGCAGAAGTAGCTTGCCGTGTCGCGCGCGAGAAGGGTTGAAACGGGCACGACGAACGGGACACCGCCCACGTTCAGTCGAACCGCTTCACAGTGAGACTCTGGATCCCGCCCAAGACGCGTTTCTTCGCTGCGTGCCTGCGATGCGGAAAAGGCCTCGCGCAACTCTGCTAATTGCTTGACGAGGAGATTGTACGTTGTTTTTCTCTGCTCCTGCACGGCGAGCGCTTCGTCCATGACACGCACCACGGTGTCCGCCTCAGCGAAGATATCCTCGCCCGTTTCGTCGAGCACAAGGTCGCCACGCACCTCTTCCTCCTCGGCAGCGGACGGGCTGCGTGAGAGACGTCGGCGGACAGCTTTGGTACTCGACGAGGTCCCGGCATCCGACTCGGCCTCCGCGCGTGGGCGTCGCCTCGCCGAGTCTGACTCCTTCACGAGCGTGAAGGCTGTTGGGGCTTCTTGGGGCGAGTCTGTGGCGGTCGCCACGCTTGCTTTTGTGCGGGCCCGCTTGACCTTGGGAGTTGTGTCTGTCGAGAGGAGGGGGCTGCTTGCCTGTGAGTGTGTCGACACCTCGCGAGCGCGTTTCTTCGGTGGCATCGCAACTGACAATTCTGATCAAGCAAAGAAAAGCGCGTGTATGGATTGGGGGATGGGGTCACAAACAACTGTATGTAGTGAGAGAAGGAAAATAGGAATAATATGGAAAAACGGCCGAGGTATGTTGCTCCTCAGACAACCCAGGTACGTCTGTACTAGAGGTGAGCTGGCGAGAGGAGAAGACAAAAACCTCGGGGTGAGAGGGTGTGGAAGGGAAAATGTGATGATTCAAAGTCAGGGCCGTCAAAATCCACTATATAACAAAACGAGCATACAGTGAACGAGAGATAGATAGATAGAGGGAGTGCGTTGTGTGTGGTATCAGGTAGCGACAAGAGGACGGTACTGGAAAAGCAGTGCTATCAGATGCATTCGCGACAGTTGTTACTACGATCGGATGCGGATGCGCCGATTTGTTTGGGATTGATGGCATTGGGGCTTCTACAACTTGGCCTCAGTGTCCTTTTAGGTTCCCCAGGACGACTGAAGTGCGTGAAACACGGTCTGTGCATCGGTTCCCTCCACACCCACACACACCCACACACACATGCGGGTATCTTTCATCAGATCAGTTCTTTTTTTTTTGCATATTTCGTGCTCGCAAACGCACAACTCGCAAACTTGTTTTCTTTTCCTCTCTCTTTCTTTTCTCTTTCAGCGGTACCTCCACGAGCAGCGCTAGGCGTCTCGGGGATGCTCAACGACGAACGGGACACGGTGCGTCATTTCACGGTTCGACGCGTCGTGGATGGTGATGAACAGAACATGCTCGCCCGTCTTGAAGGCGAAGAGCTCAAACAGCAGCTCGCACGTCGCCTTTGCGTGGTCGCCGATGAGCTGGCGTGAGTGAACGGGGCCGGAGAGGACGCCGACATCAAAGTTGTGCTCCAGTGACACGTCGAGGCCGAGCACAATGGCACGGCGCCAGTTCGCACCGACGCGGACACGCAGCAGCGAAGGCTTGACAGCCGTGAGCACGATGGGCGAGGTCTGCTCGTCGTCCATGAGGGCGTTTTCGTCCAGCTCGTCCACGTCGACGAAGGAGACTTCGCCGGGGCGTTCACCCGAATCCACGGCGGCGCGCCACGTGTTCAGCGGCCGAGGACGGCCATTGGTGCTACTCGCGACATCAGACCGGATCGCCGAGGCGGGCGCCGAGGTCAGCGACGCGGTGAGGAACGTCGAGTCTGTGCGTGCGCGTTGCATTGTCAGCTCCGACGAGGCGGGAAGGGGATAGGCATTGGAATCGACACTGGTGCGGCGCGCATGGCGCTGCGAAGCGGAGGAGGGGCCCGTCACTCCAGCCGCTGCCTCGGCGCCACCACCTGCGGCGGCGGCGATGGTGCTGGGGGGTACACTTGTGGGCGCGACGTCCGTGCCATGCGGCGTGCGGAGACGGCGCTTGCTGCTTCGCCAGCGACGAAAGACCGACGCCGAGGATTGCGACGCCAGTGCTCCCAACGCTGGTGTCGAGTCGAACGGCTCCAGCAATCCGTCGCCAAGTGGGGGAGCCTCGCCTCCCTCGCCATCGCTGCTGCTACCACCGCTGTTCCCGGCTGAGCGGCCGGCGATGCTGGCTCCCTGAAAAAAGTCAACCGTAATGACGCACTCGTCCAGTGGCTCCACCACGAGTGTTTCCCCGAGCAAGAAGGACAGGTCCACGTCGATGAGACCAGTGCAGTTGTCAATGCCTTTCACTGTCCACGGCACCGCGAAGATCATGGACGGGTGGTCGACGGGCACGCAGGAGATTTCAATCGGCGACACCACGTAGTCGGCACCGGCGATGATGAGGGCGTCCTGCAGGTCACCAAAGCCAAGCTGCGAGAGGTGCAGTTCCACGTTGTAGCGCGTGCTGCGGTTGCTGACGCGGATGTCGACGAAGCGGCGGTCCTTCGTGAGGCCGACGGAGCGGACGGAGAGACTCTCCGCGTAGAAGAGGCGCATGCGCGTCTCCATGACACGGCGCGGAATGATCCCAAAGACGGGGACAGCGGCCGGCAGACCGGCGGGCATCGTCGGCGCCACGTGCGGCAGCGAGCAGTCGACGCGGAACAGCACAAAGTGCGCCTCCGCCTTGAGCATCCGGCGCGGGGCCTGCAGGTGGACCGGGATGATCACGACGTCACCCGGCTGCAGCGGCGCGCTCTTCGCCGCCTGCAGTGCCGTCTTGCTCAGCGTGACGAGGCAACTGTCGTCGCTGATGCGCTCAAGGCAGCCGGGGCAGTCCTCCATGAGGCACTGGTCGCTGTGCGCGGTCAAAGAGATGCGCTGAATCGGCACCAAGCCGCAATTGACGATGCGGACGGTGAAGTCGGCGCTCTGACCGCTGAACATCTCCAGCTCACTCACACTCACCGCGCACGCCACGCGCGGCAGCTGCTCCAGCACCGGCACCACGATTGGCTGCGAGAGACGCGACTCGATTGGCATGGGGGCAGGCAGCAGGTCCATCACCAGCTCCACACCGTCCACCTGCAGGAAGCCCTCCATTTCTGGCCGGACATGCAGTACGACGTGTTCGCTCGCCTTGGGCGACAGGTGAATCTGCGAGAGCGCGTACGTGACTGGGGTCGGCGCGTCGAGATGTACCTTTTTGGGCGTCAAGGCTGCCACTCCTTGGTTCGCGGTGGCTGCTGTCACTTCTGCCGACGCTGACGATGACGCCACGGAGGAGCAGAGCAGCGACAGGGATCGGAAGACGACCGGCACGCTAAACGGGTTCGTCAGCGTGACGCGCACGGAACAAACGTCCCCGACTGTCCACACCACGCGGCTCTTGAGCGGCTTTCCGTTGAGGCAGAGAACGGTCTGCTTCAGCTGTGATCGGTCGATGTAGGTGAAGGCGGCGCCACCGACCCATACCGTACGTGGAGCGAGATGCGCGGGCAGCGAGAGCGCCTCCCAGTTCTGCAGAAAGGGCGTGCGCGTGGTGCTGGAGGGATCGAGGTGCGGCGGCAGATTCAGCACGTCTTGCCCAGCCACCTGAAAGAGGAAGATCTGCTGTGCTCGGTTAAGCTGCGCCGCGTAGCGGAAGAGGATGAACGTGGCGAGTCGGCATTGGGTGCCGTTCTCGACACCCGCCTCGCGCAGGACATCGAGCAGACTGAGCAGGATGGGTACCTCAATGAAGCCCGCCTCCGCGTTCGCGCCGTCATCGGCACCACTGGCGTTTTTGCCGGGCGTCACGAGCGTGTCTCCGAGCGAGCGCCCTTCCGTCTCGCCGTCCGTCGTCGGCGAGTCGGGTGTGTTGAAGGAGAGCGTTTCCTGACTCGCATCGGCGGCGGCGCGGGCGGCCTCGTAGAGCGGGTTGTGGGGCGGGCCGTAGCACAGCTCGGCCATCTCCAGCGGCACACCACACAGCACGGCCGCTTGCACAAGCCACTCCACCGCCGAGGACCACTCCTGCGCCTTGCGGGAAATGCGGGAGAGCTCGAGCAGCTGCGCAATCGCCGTGCGTCGGCTCCCGCACTGCAGGGACAGCAGCGTCATGTACTTGATGAGAGTCGGCGCCTCAACCTCGCCGTAGATGTCGCGGAACATGCTGCGCGTCCACTTCATGTCGCCCAGGAACTGCGGCACGTCGTGTCGCTCCGCCACAAAGGCGAGGATCTTGAGCCGCGTCTCGAGTTCGCGGCCTTTCAGCGCGGACAACAGCTTGTCCGCAAAGGCCGCCGCCGCACCAGCTGACGAGCCTGTCGAGGACGACGCGCCCACCGTTGCGCCGCTCTTGGCGGCGAACTGCAGCTGGCGCAGCGACTCGTTGAGGTACAGCAGCAGCTCCGACACGGCGAGGCGAATCATCTCGCCCGCGCAGTCGCTGAGCTGCGGGCCGACGAAGAGCGCGCTCGAGTCTCCGGGCAACTCGTTGGTGCCCTGCTCCACACAGTGCCGCGCACGCTGCAGCAGCCCGCGCAGCTCGGACAGCTTGACCGCGAGGGGCTCTTCCACGTCCTTGCTGAGGTGGCTGCGCATGGAGTTCGGGACGGAGCTGCCCGCCTTGAGGCAGTTGCACGCCTCCTTGTTCTGGGCGACGAGCTGCGTGAGGGTGTCCTCAATGCTCTGGAGCGTCGAAAGCAGTGATGATTCCCACTTGACGGCGTCACTACGCAGGCTGATCAGCGTCCGCTCCCAGTACGGCAACGCGGAGAGGATCGACTGCAGCTGCTGATGGCGCGCGGCGGCGATCGACTCCAGCGTCGCGGCGCACCACAGCGACTCGCCGTAGGAGCGGAAGATGGTACCGCCGTAGCTCTTGAGAGCCTCAGCCGGCGCACCCAGTTGGAGAAGCATGTCACCGGCCTTCTTGAGCAGTCTGGAGGCGATCACGTTCGGCTTCAGCCCCGAGCCGTCCGATCGCGGGCGGTCGTACGCGGTCCGGATCGAGTTGAGCTCGGACGGCGCGACGGACTTGTTCTTGCTCGCCTCGATCGCCTGCGTGAAGGATTTGACGATGGCGAACGTGATTTCCTGCGCCGCCTGCTGCGCGGTCTCTTCGAGCGGGACGCAGCTGCGCATGGGGATGAACATGGCGGCGCCCGTCTCGCGCAGGTCCTCAAGCACCTTCTCTGGCGCGTCCACGAGGAAGCAGCGGCACACCTTGCCGCGAAACTGCCCCGTCAGCACCGCCGTCACAATCTGCACGGCGCGGTCAATGTCGATGGCGAGATCGGACACGTTGAGAACCACGACGACCGCCTGCACGGCGCGGTGGACCTCCATGTTCTCCCACTGCGACGCCCCGAGATCGTCGCTCACCATGAGCTGCACCACCGCGTTCTCATTGTAGTATGGACACGACGCTGGGAATGCCCCGCGCGTTTTGCGAATAGGGACCCGCGCGTGCCGGTGAAAAGCGGCCCTGAACTTCATCTCGAAGCCGCTCACTGTGGCGCTGGACAGGGCAGCGAGGCTAGATGGCCCGGCGACGCTCTGCGCCGTGGCCTGCACGGAGTCGCGTCCAAAGCTCGTGTTGGCGGTGCGCGGTGAGTGTGTGTAGATTGGGTAGCGCGAGGAGAGCGGCTGCGAGGTCTCACCGGCTACGCGCAGACAGTAGCTGAGCGGCAGCCACAGCAGACGCACACAGGAATGCTGCGAGAGACTGGAGCTGCTCGTGGGGTAGAAGGAATATTCGCTTGTGAGGGCCATTGAGCGATTCGAAGGCAACTAGATATATGGAGAGTGGAACCCACAACTGTGGAACGGTAAATAATCAAACAACCGAAAAAGAAGAGACCTACGAGGCAACCAATTCAAAAAAAAACCCAACGACACAACGAAAACCAGATACTCACGCAGAAGAACGCAAAAACAGTTCGCCGACAACGAAAAATGTGTGAGAGTCCGCGCGTGTGTGTGCGGCGCTAGTGCGTCAGAGGAGAAAACACAACAACAAAGGAACACGAAAATGTGTGTGCAAGGTGAAGGAGAGAAAGAAGGGAAAACGTCGGAAGATGCATAAGGTTAAGTTGTCGTGGTACGGCGTTCATTTTTTTTTTGTGGTTGACGGAAAACAACGAGCAACAAATGCTATCGCTGCCGAAAGCCCCCATGATGCAATCAACAAACCATGAACTGTACTAGCTCCTCCCCTTACAATACTTGATATGCGCAGGGAGAGAGACGGACTGCTCTATTTGTTCCCTTTGTCTGTCGTGTTTGTTATGTTGTATTCTTGTTAGCGTGCCCATCAGTGTCTTATGGGTTCATCAGGACGTGTGAGAAGGAAATGACGTGAATGGGTGTTGCCACGAGCGCCTCCTCCGTCACGGCCGCTTGGTAGTACACCAAGCCCTTCATGACGCTCGCGCCGTCCGAGTCGGTCACAAACGCCAGAGCGAAGTCGCGCGTCGCGTGTGCCATTGCCGTTTGCCCTGCAGCACGTGCGCGATGCGCCGCTGTCGTCTCATCCTCTGCCGCGGGTATGGACTCACTTGGACCGGTTGCCACTGCACGCACGTCGCTTCGGCGCAACTCGCCCGTCGCATCGGCGCCTTCCGTAGCGGCCCGGATTTCATCCGTCACCACTGCACTGTGCTCTGCCTCGCGCACGTGGAGGTGATCGTCGCCGTCGACACCACCCGACGACAGGTGCGCGACTTGGGAGACGATGCCCATCGCGCCATCCCGCTCCTGGATCATGTGCTTCACGTCCCAGCTGTGCAGGAAGCCCGTCTCCTCCACGAGCTCAGACAGTGCCATGTCGAGCCGGATGAACTGTGTGTTCACGACGCGCAAAGCCTGCTGCTGCTGGCCGAGGCACTCCAGCTGAAAGCGAACCATGAACTGGCGGTGTGCACTCTCAAAGTAGCCGATCCCGGCCTGGCTGCGGTTCACGTACTCCTCATCAAACGGGTGCACGGCCACGGTGAGCTTCACCTCCCCGTTGCGAGAGATGCGCACCGTCGGCGTGTGCGTGACGGCCATCTCTGCCACTTTGGCCTGCGACAGCGCCGACGCGCCGGCGCCAAACGACGTCGACGACATACCTCTCGTGTCGGCCGTGGCGCTGGGACGCGTGTGATGGCTGTCCTCGGCGGTTGTGGTGGAAGTGGTCCCGCTGGCCTGGTGTGTGCCGCCGTCGAGCCCGTGGAGAAAGTAGCGCCGCATCGGGAGGAACGCGGCGTCGCGACGGCGCAGAACGAACATCTCACGGTGCAAGCCCACGGCTCCGGCCGAGTACAGCCGCGATGGATCGTGCTCATCACTGGCACCACGTGGCGAGTGCTTCTCATCCACCATCGCGAACGTACCGCCTGGGGTGGCCTCGAGCTGGAACTGATTCAGTTTCTCTTCATCAACCTCGGTGAAGCTGCTAGACGCGGCTCCGTGCTGACTGACGGCGAAACGTGTCTGATCGTCAATTTCGGCCTTGGCGAAGGCGGTGTCGGGAATGAAGTCGTCCTCGCCGGGGCCCGCACTCACGCTAACCGCCAAGTCCAACGCCGCCTTCGTTGCGTCGCTGACAGTCGCGCGGAGTCGGTTCTCGAGCCACGTCAGCTCACGCAGTCCGGACACCTGCCGCCCAACACTCGCCGCGACCGAGGCCGTACCGGCAGCGCTGTTCTCGTCAATGATCTGACGCAGGTCCGTCTTGCACAACGTGAAGAGCTCCTCAGGAGAGAGGTCAGGCTTCCAGCACTCGGTTGACGGCCGCTGGAGAAGTGGGTCTGTCGAGGCAGATGATGGAGACGGCGAGTTGGCCCCACTACTACTGCTACTAATGTATGGGCCATCAAAGCTCACTGGAAGTGAGAGCAAGTAGCGCAGTTCGTAGAGAAAGTGCGGTCGCGTGATGGACGCCTCCTTCAATTCCTTGAGGAGCGTCCTGTAAAGCGGCGCGACCTGCATCCGTGAATGACGTCTCGAAAGTGAGAACGCGCGAAGAGATTGTGTGCAAACGCAAAAGACGCTGAGAGGGTTGAATCTAAAGGGCCTCCCTCGACTCTGGCGATGCGGAAGCTAGGACGAACAAAAGAAAGATGTGGGGAAGAGAGAGAGAGAGAGAGAAAGAGAGGGGAATTGGAGAATGGGATGGGATGTGACAAGCGCGGAACGGACGAACCGACACCTTGTTGATGCAGTCGAGCGTGTGGCCTTTCTCTCCTCCGAGGCAAGAGACAAAGAACAAACAACGCACGCCATCCATGCCGCTGTTCACGCGTGCGGGAGGAAATGCAACGCATTCCGACTTTTTTTGTTTCCTCCTTCTCTTTCATCTAGGACTCGCCGTCACACCGACATGTAATTCATGTCCTTGGCGAGCGCCATGCTAACATTCACAGTCTTTTTTCTTTTTGGCGGTTCACTTGAGGAAACAACGAGGCGGAAGCCAGAGAAGCAACCTGCCAAGAGACCAGGCACTTGCCACTCCAAAAGTGATTCGGAGTGATTTGGAACACGGTAAACGACGGAACAACATCGACACAACGAGAAGAGGGGGAAAAAAAGACAGCGATAATGAGTTGAAAGCAAGCAAAGCACAGAGTAGAAAAGAAAGGAAAGAAAAAAAGAGGACTGCGCCAGCACACCAACGATACTCCGACAGCATCGGACACAAACCAACGCACAGTGTGTGCCAGTGTTACAACACACATACACGCAACAACTCACTCACTACAGAACCGCCTTGAAGAACAGGGCGATCATGAGACCAATGATGAGCACAATCATAAACAGCAGGCAAAGCTTGAACCCACCAGCCGACTGGTACTTGGCCGCTTGCTGCAGTTCCTGACGGCCCTTCTGCACACGCGTGTGCGTGACGGTCATGTTGTAGTCGATGCGATCCAGCACGGCACCCTGCTCAATGACGAGCGCGTTGAGGTCCTTGAACATCTCGTGGAGGGACTTGATGGAGCTATAAATGCGTTCAAACTCCTTGACGCGCTCGTCAGCCATCTGCTGATTCAACATGATTGTCTCGATCTGATCTTGCGTCATGCCCTTCTGCAGGTACTGCTCCATCTGGGCGTCGTTTTCTAGCTGCTGCTCGACGTTCTTCTGCGCGTCGCCACCGGCCCACCGCTTCGAGACCGCCTCCTGCTTCTTGACGTTCATCATGTAACGACGCTGGCTCTCGCGGTACAACTTGCTGACCTGGGTGATTTCGTTCACCAGGCACATCTTCACGTTGCGCAGAATCGTTAGTTCGGCGTCTGTGCCCGCGTCAGGCAGGTCTTTCATGTACGCTGCGTCGATGTCCTTGATCGACTTCTCGCTCTGCTTAAACAGGCTGTCGATGACGTCCTGGAGGTGGTCGATGGCAGCTTCCTCCTCGGCCTCGTCGCGCGTGGTGCTGAACTCGATCTTGAGGTGGCTCTTGCGGAGCTTCTCGAGCTCAGACATCTGATCCTGGATCTTGCGCTCCAACTCGCGCACATCGTCCATCTTCTCGACCCATTGCGGCGCGACGTAGACCCGACGCATGTGGGCCTCATCGGCGAGCAGCTCCTCTGTCTCGGGACGCTTGGGGCGCGTGGAGCGGTACTGCAGAAACTCGCTCGTACGATCGCGAGTTGCCATCTTCACAAGAAAGAAAAGAAAGGGGGAAAAAAGAAGGGATGAGAATACCGAGAACGGACTGACGAGAAACAGAGAGAGAGAGAGGTAGAGAGGGAGCGGTTGGAATGGAGAGAAGAGTGTATGAAATGTTGTCATGGCTCAGTGGAAAGGGTTCGTACCTTTTGCATACCAGCACAAGGCTGACAGTGGCGTGACCGTTGCGGAGTCGTGGTCAGCGGGTTTCTGACGCCCTCATATCAGAAATAACCGGACAAGGTAGAAAAAGCCGTGAGACCTCCACGAAGGTGTACAGAAGACTAGCCACGCTCTTTTCGCGCGAGCCATGAGTCGTGTGAGCACGCCACGGAGGCGGAGGGGGAATACACAGAGCGGGCCACGCTCTCTCGCAACTAGCGTCAACACATCGCAGAGCAGTGAGATGACATCTTTCGTTTTGTTGCGTTCTTGTTCACGTTCAGTTTTTTCTTCTTTCATTCTTACCCGCACAGAACCAGCAGGGCCAGACGTTACAGATGTGGCTCACGTTTGTTGAGCGCAAAAGAGAGAAAACATACACACACAGACACACTCGCATAGCACCAACCATGCATGAAGTCGCTTGTGATTCCAGCGCAAGAACATACAAACCAAATTCCAAAAACGTTTCTCTTTTGCTTTTACGCTTTGGTGCGTGTGTTTGCTGCACCGATAAGCTAACGTAATGATGTTGTCAAACAAATCTCGCAGCGTGCTGTGCAACAAAACACACACACGCACACGCACAAAAAGAAACTGACAGAAGAATCTACATTAACAAAAAAACCCACATCCAGTGAGCCCCAACTCGCTCTCAACAACAACATCAGTTACCGAAGATTTATTCTTTCTTGCGTGTTAATTGTGCGACTTCTCCACAAGCTGACGACGCATCGTCGGTGGCACAGACGACCGCTTCAACACATTCCACGCCTCCTTGGTACGCTGCAACTGATCCCAGTCGATGTTGGACGCGTTCTCCGCCGTTCGGCTGATGGACTGCGCGAGCGTCGATGGCAGGATGCTCATGAGGAACTGGAAGCTTTCGTACGTCGTGAGCTGGTGCGGATGACCGGCGGGAATAAAGTCGCTCTCCACCGCGAGCTGCTTCAGGCACAGGTCGTAGACGGTCTTGTTTGGCGTGAAGAGGGTGCGGCTGGTCGGGGCCTTGCGACGTGCCTCAGGCGTGGCGCCCTTCATGGCACACAGGCGCACCGTCTCCTGGATGTACGCTGCGCGGCACAGGTTGAGACGCCAGTGGTGATCGTGCAGACGCAGCGTCGAGTCTGTCGAGCTGTACTTGCGAATGAAGCCGAGGAGACGGTTGCACTGCTTCGTGCGGGCCAGGGGTGGCACGTTACCGGGAAGGGAAAGGGTGATTTCAACGCCGCTGTCGTCCATCAGCTGGAGCAGGTCAAACTCCACGCGCATCTCCTCGGACAGCTCACGCTGCTTGTTCGGATTCGTGTCCGCCGCGGAATCGGTGAAGAAGGCACCGGTCAGCTTGGCCTCCACGTCGCTGACCTTGTTGGTGGTCATCTTGCAGCGCTCGCATGTGCACTCGAACTGGTACGTGCGGCGCAGCAGGTTCTGGCGACGGTCCTTGGACAAGAGCAGGAACGCCTGCGAGTCGGCACGGCGATACAGAAATGTAATCTCATCGCCCTTCTTGAGTCCCTCGGCACGGGCGCACCGGCAGCTCGCGGCGTACGGCGCGGAGAAGAGCTCGTAGTGCACCGTCGCGTTGGGGCGGCAGCTGTGACGGAGCGCACCGAGCTGTCCATAGAGCGCCACCTTTTGGCCGATCGCAGCTGACGCGGAGGTGGCACCGGTCGCCGCAGAGACACGCGTCTCGAGACCGTGGATGGCGCCGATCGAGAGACAGTGTGAGTAGTCCTCATCGCTCAGCCCATCCATGGTGGACGACTCCTGGAACGTCTTGTCGTAGCCGAGCCGCATCAGCGACGGGTCGCCGTGGACCGCCGTGACGATGGCGGCGGGATCCGTGTCGCACAGCTTGGGGTACTCGCGCATGATGATGTGCGCCATGGCGATGTCACGCCGCGCGAAGCCCCTCGGCACCTTGCCCGCCTGCTGCTGCGCCTGCACGCGCTGCGCCAGATCCACGACCGCCGTGTCGTCCGCGTCGTCGTCCGTCGAGGAGCGATCCTCGGTGACGGTCTTGACGATCGAGTCGGGGGACTCGGTTGTGGTCGTGGTGGGGCCGAGCGAGGCCGCGTTCGGGTTCTTCTTGTTGACAATCGCACGTGCGCGTGGTGAGTGCGCGGCGTTGGCGGGTCGCGCCGTGGCGGGGGCCTGGCGCGGTCCTCGTGGAGAGATCAGGGCGGCCGGTGTGCGGTGCAGTGCGAGCGGCGCCGTTGCGGCACCAGCGGTCTGCGACCCATCGGCGGCTGGCGTGGTCGACTTGCGCGACGGACCGCGAGTCGAGCTCATCGCCATGACGGTACGCGCCGGACGGGGAGACGGCAGCCGCTTCTGGCCCGTGCTGCCCTCGCGAGAGGGGGCTGCGGAGGTCGTGTTGCCGCCGCGGCCGGGGGAGATTTGCCGCGACTTGAGGATACGCGCTGTGGCCGGTGTGACGGTCCCGCTGGTGGCGGCCGCCGGTGATGGCTGGCGCTTGGCGGACGGGACGCGTGGCGGCGCCGCCGCTGCTGCTGCTGCTGCTGCGCCGCTCGCATTCTCGTCGCTTGCCGCCTCATCGGCCACGTTTGCGTCCCCTTCTACTGGCTCCTCCTCCTCCTCTTCTTCGGCGCCGTCGGCCTCGGCGGCAGCGAAGTTGATCTCACGCAGCGCAGTCGCTGGGCCACTCAGCTCAGCGTACAGCCGGAGCTGAAGCACCTGTGTGTGGACACCGCCACGCTGCTTGCGCAGGCTGGTCAAGGGTGCCGTGACGTGACGAATGGGGATGCCGTTTTCGAGAGACATTTCAATGCTGACCTCGTTGGGAATCGACAGACGGGCGCGCAGGATCGTGATAGCACCAGCGGCAGTCGTCGACGGGCCACAAACAGCACTCAAACGGCAGTGTGCCCCCTCCAGATTCTCAAACATGAAAACGATAATCATGATTACAGAGGAAACAAAACAGAAACAGGCAGATGAAAAGGTTTTGTGGAAGCCAAAAATCTATCAGTGAAAAGGCTGGGATGAAAATAACGACGAACAAGTTTCACACACAGACTCGTACAAGGAAGGAGTATCACTACAGTGTAGTAAATACAATATAAAATGTGCGCTGAATCAGGCCGCGTGTATTGACTTCTTGGAGAGAGAGGGAGAAACGGCGGCAAGGCACACACACAAAAAAACAATTAGAAATAAACAATGGTAATGGAGAACAATGATGGGGGGCGGTAAGTAACCACAAAAGAAGAAAACAATACACGCACACGTCACTGTTACACCTGCCAAAAAGGAATAGAGCGACAGTACGACCGAGGTAGAGGGGGGAGGGTGAAAGGTGAGAATAACGAGAGAGACAAGGGCAAGTGGGTGTGCGTTTGGGCACGTGAGAACACAACAGGAGAGCAGGGGGCATGATGCACTCGCGAACATGCCTCGCATGCCGACCAACCGGGAGTGAGATGACGAGACTCACCGCTGAAAAGGACGAAAGCGGCTCACGCGCTGAATTCTATTTGTTTGATCCTTGTGGCAACGCTCTCGAGTTGGATTCCGACTTCTTTATTTTTCCAGTGCCAATAAGTAAATGCGACCTTGTGTACTTCTTTTGTGTGTGCGTAAACTCAGGTTATACTTTTTTTCTCCCTCTGTCTCCTCTGTCCCGTGTTAATGTGAAGAGAGAGGGCCATCAAGTACCAAATAAAAACAAAAAGGGAGACCAAACACACACACACAAACAGAAAGCGTGTCAGACTGCGAGGCTAGAGCGAGGGTGGCAAGCACGGAAGAGGTGTCGGCGGCAACTTGAAATCGGCGAACATCTTCTCCACCATCACCAACTTGTCGCGATTCACCAAGTTGCAGTTGTGATCTCCGCACTGTGGGTTCGCTGCTGCGCCTTTGTTGCGTGCCCTGTCGCGGCACTGCCGTTCGTACGTCTGGCGCTTGATGCGCAGGACTTCAAAGACGACGGCCTGCCGCTCCACATCATGCGAGTTCACCGCGTCGAGCGCGAGTTGAAGCACCTGCACCTGTCGCGCCTCACTGGCCTCCTCGTATTCGTCACAGAGCCAGTTCGACAGGCGAGAGACGATCACCCCGTACGGCGAGGCGGAGACGCACTCGAGCAGCACCGAGGCAGCGGTCGCTGTGAGACACACCGTGTCCCACTTACCGCGTGGCTCCT
Source organism: Wallacemonas sp. MBr04 (assembly GCA_030849635.1). Lineage (NCBI taxonomy): Eukaryota > Euglenozoa > Kinetoplastea > Trypanosomatida > Trypanosomatidae > Wallacemonas > Wallacemonas sp. MBr04. Next base: position 364,531 of record JASANR010001591.1, on the reverse strand, counting down.
CGGGATCGCTGTCGAGGAAGGAGACGTAGCCAAGTCCCGGCGCCTGCGGGTTTGCGCCGAAGGAAGAGCCGGCCATCGTCGCGCCGGCCGACGGCGTTCCGGTGCTCTCGTCGTTCTCTGTTTCAGATTGAATGGTGGAGTCGGCGACCCGGCCCGTGCTGCCTTGCCGCGTCGCGCCGGTGCTGGTGCCGCTGACGAAGCCAACAATGCACGGTGTGCACGTGAACCACAGTACGGCCGCCATGACCTTCTCGACGTTGTTCTCTCGGTCGTGCTGGATGCGGTGCATGGCGTGGAGCTCGAGGAAGTCCTCGAACTGCGGGAAGCACGGCGCGCGCAGGATCTTGCGCCGAATCACGGCCTCCGCCGTCTCGTGCGCCGTCTCCAGCTGCAGCAGGCTGACGAGCCCGTACTCCTCCAGCATGTTCACATTCCAGGCGAATTCGAGAATGCGCGGGTGGAACAGGGAGCGGATGCCGTTGGACAGCAGACTCTGGCTGTCCTGCAGCGCGGGGCTCGTCTCGATCGGGTGCATCTCCACGGGCGTGTCGAGGAGCGAGCTGCAGTAGAACAGGAAGGTGCGACACCAGCCCGCGCCCGGCTGGTGCTCCACAGCCTCCACATTGACAAACGAGTGGGCAAACGAGGCGGGGATGGTGGAGCAGGTATCCTCCTCGCTGGCTGCCGCCTCGGCCTCGGTGCCTGCCGGCGCCGAGCCTGGCATCTCCTTTGGCGCGGGGCTGGGGCTCTCCTTCCCGATACTGCTGCCTGGCGTCGACGGCGGCCCCGTCACCGGCCCCGTCGCGGTGCCGTCCATGTCCGCGAGCGTCTTGACACTGCCGCTCGACCTGCGCGCCGGGTGCAGCAGCGTCGCGTGTGTCCCACCGCGCGAGGGCGAGGCGTGCACGCCGGCTTCGGAGCCCTGGGGCACCTTGGGGGTCGGTGTGCCGTTGCCGTGCGGAGTGTGGTCAGCGGGGTTGTCGAGGTCAAAGCGCGAGTAGTGCCAGACGGAGCCGGGGCGAATGAAGCCGCGCTGGTTGTACGCCTTGTCGAGGATGATGCGGGGCAGGGAGACGAGATAGCGACACAGGTCCTTCTCGAAGGGCCAGCTCTGGCCGAAGAGGACGCTCAGTGGCACGTAGTTGGGCAGCAGGCCCTGATGCGAGCATGTGGAGCGAAAGTAGTCAATATCCGGCAGCGTCACCTGGTCCCGCGTGAAGAACTGCATTGGCCGCCGCCCACCCTCTGTTGCCTTGCGCACCTCGGGGTGCGTCAGGGCCTCCTTGATTTGGTCCAGCGAGTAGGGCTTCACATAGTAGAAGAGCAGCAGACGGTGCTCCTTCTCGCAGGCGATGTAACCCTTCGGCACGCCGACCGCGTACCGAGCAGGTGTGAAGCGGTCCAGCATGAACTTGCCGACGGCGCTGAAGCAGTGCTGCATCGCCTCCAGCTCGACCCGCGCCCCGAGCTCGCTGCACGGCAGCCGCACCTGCGTAAACTCGGCGAAGCCACGCACGACCACCAGATCCTGCGCCGTGTCGGGGCGATAGGCGCGGTTCTTGCCACGAAACGACGGGTAGACGTTGTCGGCAAACAGCACCAGGTCCACTGTGGTCATGGGGACCAGCGTGGGGAACATCGCGTCACGGTTCGTCGGCGCCAGCAGAAGCGTGTAGAGGCGCTTGAAGCGCCGCTCCTGCCAGATCGTCGTGGCGTCGTAGAAGTTCACGTGCACCGCCACGGTGTTATCAAGGCAGAGATCACAGTAGACGGCTTCACTCGGCAGAAAGAGGGCTTCGCCGGCGTGCTGCGTGACCTCAAACACACGTGCGTGTTGCTGAGCCTCGCGCGGCAGGGCACTGTCCTGAAAGAGGTCCGAGAGGGCGCCGGTGAGCGGGGACGCCAGGAGGTGTCGGTCCAGTGGGTGGGCGATGCGCCACTTCTTGGTCCCGCGCAGGAGCAGATGCCAGCCGTGGGAGCCGCTCACATTGGCGTGGCTGCGGGTGCCGGCGCCCTTCTCACCCACGCACAGCCACGCCGCGTACGATGGCCCTTGCAAACCCAGCGCGGAGGCTTTGATGGCGACCTTGGTTGTGGTGCTGGCCGCGAAGGAGGGCACCGTGGTCGTGGAGCCTGACTCGCCAGACGACGGTGACGCCACGGAGGTGAAGAGGAGTTTGTCGAGCCCGAGGGACTCGCACAGCTCCGGGCAGCCCGACAGGCGGGACTTGACGTAGAGGGCGGCCGACGTGCAGGACAGTTCACTGGCGATGCGCTCGGGCACTGTGAGTCCGTCCGTGTAGGCAAAGTGTGGCTCCGCCTGGGCGGATGCTTCAGACCAGGAGGAGGCCGTCAATGGCGATGACTTCACTGGTGGCGCGGCAAGATTGGCTGCTATGGCGGCACTCGTGACGAGGTGTGGGTGGCGCTTGTCAATGACACGCAGGGCTTCACCAAGCGTGAACTCAGGACGGCGATCGGGCAGGCGTGGTGCCGCCGTGTTCACATTCACGTCATCGTCGTTGCCACTGTTGAAAGTGGCGGCGGCATCGAGGAGGCCATTGAGATCATCGCTGTCATTGTCGTCATCATCATCCCCATCAGACGGCATACAGCGCTCATTGTGGCTATCATTCTCACCTGCATCATTGTTTTCATCGCTTGTGCGCACCACCGGCTGACGCGGGCCACGCGTGCGGCTGTGCGCGCTGGCCGACTGGCGCGAGGCGGAGCCTGTCGAGGCCTCCGAGATCAACGGGCGTGACGCACCGGGTGACGCCGCCGTTGTCGTACTCGCGAGCTGCTGCACGCGCTGCTCCAGCAACCCACGCTGCACCTGCTGCGGGTCGTCAAGAATGTCGATGCCGCCGGTCCAGCGGTACGTGGCGCGGTGGGGCGAGGCCATGTCCGTCAGCTGCGGCTCACTCGCATCGAGTGCCGCCAGCGCATCGCCGTTGGCTTGGTCCGGGTCGAGAACGGTGGCCTGCGGCGTGTGCCGTGTGCTCCGGCCAGCCCCACCGTGAGAGGATTTGGAGGTACTCGGCGGTGCCCCAAGCACGGCGCGCAACGCAGGGCTATCGGCCACTTCACTACCCGCGCCGGCGACAGGGGTGCGTGACTGACGGCCCGCTTTCTGCTCCCGGTGAAGGCGGATGTCGTGGTGGCCACCGTAGTAACGCGGTGCCTCTCGGCAGCCGGGCTCAACGCTGTCGGCAATCGCGCTGCCACTCCGATCGCGGCCCGGGCGCAGCGAAACGGTGTTCTCATCCTCGGCCTTCATGGCCGCAACCTCGGCTTCCGTCGTGGTGAGAAACGGCGCGTAGTCATTCAGGTAGGCTCGCGTGTTAGCGGCCAGTGCTGACCAAGCCGGCACAGCGGTGCAACAGTCGGTGAGGATAAAAGGATTCAGAACACCCTCGTAACGTCGAAGCTCACGCCCTGTCATGTCGGAGAAACCGTGGCGGTCAACATCCTTCAATGATCGAAGAGGCATGCTTGCAGCGGTTATTTGCTGTTTGCTGTTTGTGTTTCTTTTTTTTTTTTAGTGGAAAAGCAGAAGATTGTCGTGTGTGTTTTTTCTGTTTGTTTTGATAGTAATAAAAATAGAGAGGAATGAGGAGTAGGTTTCCGTTCGATAAAAAAAAACAAAAAGGCGTGTGCTTGTGTCTGTGCACGAGTCTCAAATCGAGCCTCGGACTGTGGTCGACAAGGCTACCGGAAGCACTAGGTGTGGATACAGCTACGCTGTAGCGACTGAGTTGCAAAAGAAGAAGTCATGGAGAGAGAGAGAGAGTATGAAGAGAAGAAGATATATTCGAAATCGGAAGTTATGGTGAACACGCATTGAATCCGTGCTACAACCACTGTCTTGTTTTCTTTTCAAGATTCTCCTTGATCCACAACGCGTGTGTGCGTGTGTGCGTGGACCTACGTCATCGGGGTTCTCGCACGGGCGACAGTACTCCGAAACCATGCGGGAGATGCTGTGCGATGTTGCTGCATTCTTGTTAAAGAAAGTAATGTACAAACAACCACTCACAAGAGAGAGAGAGAAAACAAAAAGAGGCAAACAGGGAAACGAAACGGAAAAAAGTGCGACTCGTAGAGTGAACAACATCGAGTACAGCACGCTGTGAATGACGCCAAGAAACTTTATTCTTGGTGTCACTGACAGATCCAACCGAAACAATCGCCACAACAAAAACAACAACGCGGAAAAAAACGGAGAGGGTGACGCGGCACAAGACGCGCGTGTTGATGCAATGAAAAACGGGACACGATGCGGAGGAGACCCCAGGTAAGCAATAACAGAGAGAGAGAGAGAAAGAAACAACGTAGCGCTGAAGTAAAAGACAACGGAATGCCAGCATCAAAACTATCGGCAACGATCAGTGTCCACTTGGGTGTTGTCCGTTTTGCTGGAATTCATATCGTTTCTGGCGGGGCTGGTAATTTTGCTTTCTGAGTCTTCCTCCTCACCTTCTTCAGCGAGTTCAATTCTCTCTGAGACGGTCGTCGCCTCGCGAGTCGCGGAGGCTGCCGACCAGGGGAGCCTGTTGGCGCCGTACCAGTAATTGGCGAAATTGATCAGCTGAAACGCGGAGAAGATGATCGCGCCATTCGCGATAAACGGCAGCCCTGCCAGAGGTGACTCCAAGGCAAAGGTGCTCATGCTCCAGGCCAGAAACCGGCCGAAGATGTAGGCGAGGAACATTTCACCGCCATTTTGCACAAAGCCAACGACGCCCAGGACGTGACCGGAGATGCTCTTCTCCGCACCGAGCGCGGAGAGACGCGAGTTGAGAATCGTGCCCGACACTGCCCCAACGCCGGAGGCGAAGTGGATCACGTAGAGCTGCCAACCCGTCGTCGCGAACGCCAGCGCGGCCATGGCAATCGCCTCCACCACGACGCTCACGACGAGCGTTTCGTAGACCCAGCCGCTGCGGATAAGCATCGGCAGAACCTTCCACTGCATCATCGCCCCGACAAACGACGCAAAGGCGAGCAGGTAGCTGACCTCCGTCAGACCCCACTCGAAACGCCGGGTGATGAAGAAGACACTCATCAGGTTGTTGTTCATCGCGGCCATGCGCGTGATGGCGACGGCGAGCGTGAACAGGCGCAGGAGCGGGTCGCGCCAGATCAGCCGCGTCGAGGTCAGGATGCTGCCAGCCGCGGGGCGGCGCCGCACCACTTCGACCTCGACGTCCTCATTGGTGATCTCCGTCGCAGATCTGTTTGTCCCAAGGGGCGTGGTCGGCTGTTCTCTGCCCACTGTGGTGCTGCTGCTGGTGTTGTTGTTGTTGTTGCTGTTGGTATCCTGTGGTGCCGCGCTGTCTTTGGCCGCAAGCGGTGATGTCTTGCCATCAAGCAAGGTCGTCGGAGGCGTGGGCGCCAACGTCCGCATTCGCTCGTCGGATGTGATGAGCGGCACCGGCGCGCTGGGTGTCCTCAGCTTCGCCGTGAAGAGGCACGTCATGATGCTGAGTCCGAAGCCGATCAGCAGCGTGGCACCGCGCCCAACGTACGCATTCACCACACCACACATGAGCGTGCCCACAAGGACGGAGATGTTCTGTGAGGTGCCAATGTAACCGCCCGCCTCGAGCAGCGCATCGCTTCTGAGAAAGTCGGAGAGCATGGCGTTGAGGATCGTCAGCGGGACGGACATGGCTCCCGTACGAGCGTACCAGAGCAGGCCCACGCTCTTCACGACGTCGCCGAGCAGCGTGCAGAGCGACGTGGTGGCAAAGTAGATGGTCCACGGCAGGAGCACCGTAATGCGACCGTGCTTATCGGAGAGGTGACCGCCAAGAACCGAAATGATCGTCGCGAGCATCGCGTTGGTGCTGATGAAGTAGCCAAGATAGAGCGGCGCAGTGGTGGGGTCGATGTCGTTCAGGATGATGGGGACCGCGTTACGAATGACAGTCCAGGATGCGTTGAGGCAGATCCAGAGAACGCACATGTTACGCACGCACAGCCGTTTTTCGGGCGATTCGAGGTTCATTCTCCGCTGCTATCGAACGAGTGATTGTTAACAAAAAAAAACTATGAGCTAGTGGTGGCCACTGCTTCACACGTGTTGCAATGCCAGAACGGGAGAGAGAGAAACAACAATATATTTATAGAGAGCCGTGCAATAGGACGTTGAGGGTCGCAGCGTAACGTGCGTGGCTGACGAGTGCTTCTCAATACCCCACTGGTGTCGAAAGCAAACATGCGAATCAAAAACAGAGAACGGAAAGGAAACACGCGAAAAGGCAAATCCAGAAAACGGAAAGACCGAGGAGGAGGAGGAGGCAGGGCGGTAGGCAAGTGTGAAGAGCAGAGTGATATCAGCGTGGAGAAGGACAGTAGACGACTCACTGATAGTGCGTGTGTGTGGTATGCCCACGACCAATGAGACAGAGAGAACAGGCCATCCCCAAAGCAAACAAACAGCAGGCGTATACACTAGACAAGCACAGCCGCTTAAGCTTGCCTCTGCGTGTATCAGAGCGCGCGAGCCAAAGTCAAAGCTCGTGCTCGCATGGCACAAATCGTTGAAGTTTCTTCACAAAAACAAAAAAGAACAGGAGAATAGAAGAAAACACAGAAGATGGTATGAAAACGCGTCGCACACCCCCGTACCAGCCAGAGGAAGGATAAGAAGACGGAAATGGGGGAAAGCATAACCGACTACAAATCCGTGTGCATCTTTTGAAGTTTATTTCGCAGTCGCGACTGCCGTCTCTCTTTGCGGGTCAAAACGAGCGGTTGAAGAACTCAACACTTGGCCACGCGGTCGACGCCACAGTCACAACAAGCGAATACGAAAATGCAGAGAACTGAAAGAAACAGTTTCCGCACCACAGAACAAAAAGTGGGGTGTAGGGAGGAGAAATAAAAAAAGAAAGAAAGAAAACAACAAAAAAACGAAGTAAAAAAAGCGTTTTGAAAAAAGAAACAAACATAACAGAAAACGACGGAGGACAACATGGCGTGCGCGACCGTGGAAAAAGCTGAAGAAAAAACACTCAACACATAACCAGCATCGCCACAACAATATGCGCTCCGTTTTCATGTTTTTTTTTGTTTGTTACAGTTGCCTTTTGGTTGTTTGTGTATTTGTGGTGGTTTTGATGTGTGTACCCCTCTACGGTACAACGCGCCGTTCACTCGCATTCACATCCGCGCTCTTTTTTTTTTTTTGTTTCTTCCTCATGTCGCGCGCGGCCTCCAGGTGCACGGGAGAGGACCTAGACGTGAATGGCTTCTCCATCTAGTTGGGGGCACAATACACACAGATTCGCATGAGCGGGACTAAATATTGCTCGCAGCGGCGCTGTTGACAAGCGAGATGACGAAGCCACCACAGCCCACGTGCTCAACGCGGTAGCACGTGTTGGTGAGCTTGAACTTCTTCTCGAAGACCTTGCGCACGTTGGCGAGGACGCGGTCCTGTGCGGACTTCTTGAGGAGCATGATGATGCAGCCGCCGAAGCCACCACCCATCATGCGACCACCCGCCACGTCCGGGTCGGCCGATGCGATCTCCTGCACCAGGTCCAGCTCGGGCGTCGTGATCTTCATGAGGTCGCGCATGCCGGCGTGTGCCACGTTGAGAATCTTGCCGGCCGCGGCAATGCGCTCCTCGCGGGTCATCTTGGTCTCGGGCAGCGTCAGCTTGCGGAATTGCAGCGTGCGCAGCTGCTCCATCACCTGGTACGTGCCGCGGTTGCGTTCGCCCTCGGTCATGCCGTCTGATTGGGACTTGAAGAACTCAACGGGGTCCTGATCACCGCAGAACTTCTGTGGGTTGCGCACAAGGTCGGCAATCGTGAAGGGCTTGCCGATCTTGGCGCTCACCTTCTTCTCGGCGTTCTCCTGGTCGTTGCGCACGGCGTTGTACACGTTGGCGGTGCCATCGAGAAGATCGTGCTTCACCATGGAGTCGATCAGCATCCAGCAGTACTCGTCACCCAGAAGCGGGGTCAGGTCGTGTGTCTTGAACTTGAGCGTGAGGCAGTCGAGGAACATAAAGCTGTTGTCCTCGGCCATGGCAGAGATGAACTGATCCATGATGCCGACATTCACACCACAGAAGTCCGTCTCGATGCGGCGTCCTTGCTTGGCAAGCTCGGTCAGGTCAGGAATGGACAGCTTCGGCACAACCGCGTACTTGCGGCCGGGCGTGATGGGGGCCTTGATGTAATCGCGTGTGACGACCGAGTTGATGGCGTGCAGGAGAGCCACGCCAAAGGCCGCGGACGCACTCATGCCAGCGCCCATTGTGAGTGTGCCGTGGACGACCATGCAGATGCCACGCAGCGCGGGGTCATCAAGGCCGACGCCAAGGTGCTCTAGGCGGAGCGTCACGGCACCGCGAATGAACGTGGTCCAATCCTTGTTGTGGTTCTTGCCGCCCATGGAGTCCATCACGAACGTCTGGTTGTTGTACGTGGCGAAGAAGCGCAGCTTGTTCTGCGGCTCCTCGGCGAAGTGCTTCACGCGGCCGACGAGGATGTGCGTGCCTTCCAGCAGAGCCGCTGGGCAGACAAAGCCGTGCATGTAGTCGACGTGCTCGCCAATGAAGTTGACACGACCCGGCGAGAACGTGAAGACCTCCCATTTGACATCCTCGGGGCCTTTGACGTTGAACTGCTTCTTGAAGATGGGAGCAAGCTCGGCGATGGTGGCATCGAGGCGAGAGTCGGGATAGGATTCGGCAGGCATGGTGCGTGCGTATGTCTGGGTACGTGTCAAGTGCTAGGGTTGTTTGTTTGTTATTTTTTGATGTGTTGAAAAAGGTAATCAGTGTGAGTTGACTTGAATCAAAACAAAAGCAAAGGCGGAGAGACATAGGAGGGATGGTGAGACGAGGGGGGAATGCTGTTTGCTGTGAAACGTGTTGCCGTGTGAGAAGAGAGCACACTTCCCGATATGGAAAGTCCACTTGCTGCGTTATTGTTCTATTTTCCGTTGCTGTCGCTCATGATGGAATATGTATTTTTTCGAAGTATCTAAGATGTAACGGCATTTGCCTAGCAAAGTGGGAGAGAAATTGAATACGTCCCCTCGCCAAAAAAAAAGAAAAAAGCAGTCTTGTTTCTCACGTTGCGGTTGTCGGAGCGGGACTGGCGTGAATCCGTCCGCTCACAGCGACGTGTCGCACCGCTCGCTGCAGAGCATCGACGACCCAGTTGCTCCACGTGGCAGAAAGCGTGCAGACCGCCAACACCATCGACAGAACGAGGGCAATAACAAACACGGGGAATGCCGGCGCGCTGAGAAGAGACGCACGGTCCCAGACGTCATGCACGAGCTTGAACTGCGGCACCACGACAGGGATGATGGTGAGCACGTACCAGAGCGTCGCTGGCCACGCGCTTGTGTGTGCAGAGCGGCATCCGACACTTGCTGGACGGCCGTCTGTGCGAGCCGTGGAGACAACTTGGCGCACGGCAAGCTGCACAGCTGTTTGGCAGCCAACGAGGTGAAAGAAACAACCGCCCAGCAGCGCGTGATACGAGGCGACCAGTGAGGAGGATAGTGATGATGATGAAGAAAAAGGAAAGGTGCGTGAGTCCGTGCCGCTGTGAAGGGAGACGATACGCCGCCAATAAACAAAGGCAGAGACGCCGTTCAGTGCGCATGTGACTTCTGCGGCCAGACACCAGAGTGCGCAGGCTGTCACGTGCGGAGGAGATGAACTCAGCGTTTCGACAGGACCACCACATTGCGTCAGTGGCTCGGTCTGCGTGGCACGCGATGTCACCCGACGCTGCGGGCTGCCACTGTGAGCTCCCACGGAGTGCGGCATGCGAGGAAATGAGAGAACCGTGTAGCCGCTAAACGGGAACAAGTCCCCGAACAAAAGAAAGAGAGAGAGAGTGAAATGGGTGATGTGCAATGAATGTGTGACAACACGCAAGTCGCTGAGAATGGTACCAGAGGGCACGCCTAGTGACGGACTCTGAACATGCGCGCGAGTGGAACGCGTCGCAGTGCTTCCACGAGAGAAAGAGTTGACTGTATGCCCCATTCGAGAGGCCGTGCTCCGCTTTTATTTTGTTAATATATTTTTTGTTGTTGTTTGCACACGAAAAAAGAAGAAGGGATTCGAACACATACACACACACACACACACACTGTGCCTGAGTTATGGTGTCGAAGCATGAGATGACGCTTGTGCGGCTTGCATGAACTCGCGTCGCCATTCCTCGCGCAGCACAGGCAGCTCCAGCCTGACGGTCTGCAAGCCGTCCTGCAGCGCGCGGATAAGGGCGTGCGCCTTGGCCAGTTCGGACTCCTTCTCCGCGAGAAGCGTCCGCACCTGGTCCACCTCCGTCTCGAGACGCTTGCCGTGCAAGAAGCTGGCACTGTATCGCTGCTCAGCGCCACGAAGAGCCGCAAGGAGTTCGTCACTTCCGTTGTCGCTGTTGTTGTTGTGGTTGTGGCGCGACTGGCCGTCAGAGCCGTAAGACGTCGTCGCTGGAGGGGGCGGCACCGCGGTCGACGCGCTGCCCCGCACCAACGCCAGACGGTCGCGTGCATCACGTAGCTGCCGCTCAAGCTGCGCGTGGCTGGCCTGCTGGTCCTGGCAGCGCTGGCGCCATTGGGCGAGCTCCGCCTTGGCGGCGCCTTCCCGTGAGACCGCGTCACGCTCGCGCTGCTGTGCGAGTCCGAGCTCCTCGGAGAGCTGCACGAGCCGCACGTCGCGGTTCTGCAGTGCGAGGCCGTACATTTGCCGAATCTCCGCCTCCTTTTCGGCGAACGTTGCCTCGATGCGGGTGACCTCCCTCTGGTTGTCTTGGATCAGGTCATGGAGACGCGTCGTGGAGTTGGTGCTGAGGAGGTTGAGCTCCTTCTGGAGTCGTGCGGCCTCGTCCTGCCAGTGGAGCGCCTTTTCGTGGTAGCGCGTGCGTTCCTCTGCGAGCGCGGCCGTGGTGGACGCCAACGCTGCCTTGGCACGTTGAAGCTCGGCACCCTGGTCATCGTGCACCCGCTTCGTGCTGCTGCGGTGTGGCCGTCGACTGGCGGTGTGCACGTCTTCCGACGAGGTGCTACTCACAAAACGTGGCTCTCCCGCACCGTCCACGTCGTGACGGCTGCTGCGACTGTGCGTGCTCCTGGGGTGCCTCAGGGCGTGATGCACCGCGCGGAGCTCGCGATAGAGTCGCTCGTTCTTTTCGTCCGTCAGGTCCTGCACGTGCGTGGCGACCACTCGCCACAGATCCTCCGGTAAGCCCGATGTCGATGACGCAGCGCCAGTCGTGAAGGCGTGGTGACTCGCAGCCGATGGTGGTGCGGGCCACGAGCTGCCCGTCGCAGAGAGATCTGCTGCCGCACGAATGCTGGAGATGGGTGAGTACGTCACCTTGTTGTTGGTGTCCTGGCTGTCGGTGACGATGTTCGCATCGCTGTCGTCTGCACGGGGGTGGTAGCGACGGTGCAGTTGCAGGCGATCATCGGCAGAGAGCTCAATGACGCGCTCGGTCGGGAGTGGCACACCACTGTCGTCCAGACTGTTCAGGTGGTGCGTAGCGATGCCCAGAGGGGCGCGGGGCCGCGCGGATGGCGGCGGCGCTGTCCGCGCAGACGCGGAGGAAGGACCCTTCTCGCCGGCCTCGATGAGGGCAGGTGAGTCAGAGTCACGTGCCGCCTTCTCTGGCGTCGCGCTACTCGGCACCGCGGTGGTCGGACGTCGGGAAGCAGGCCGCGGCTCGTGTGGCTGTGCAGCACAGCCATCGTCAGGGCGGACCGCGGCACTCGTTGTTGTACCGGGCACCGCGTCGGCCATGGTGCCGCCGCTTGGGCTACTGCGCCTCGCAAGCTCAAGCAGCCGATGCCGCTCAAGCGCGGCGCGGGCAGAGGATTCATCCGTGAAGAGCTGCACGCAGCCCTCGTGGTGGGTTGTGTCGTCTGACGATGGCGGTGCCCGTCGAGTGTGTGCGAGGCGATCCCAATACGCGCTCTCGCGCACCAGGGCGACAAACGCGTCGTGGGCGAGACGCGCGAAGGTGCTCTGGTAGACCTTGTACCACCTCTCCATGCGTGTGCGCGGCTGGTCCGGTGTGCAGAGCGAGCGGCAAAGGAAGAGGAACGCCTCACTGCACGATGCGGACGGCGTGGTCAGGACGTAGTAATAGCGGGTCGCCTCACGCCGCGGCGCGTCGGGCTGCTGCTCATCGAGTGAGAAGTAGTAGACGCACCCAAACGCATCGTGTGGTGTGCGCAGCTTCCCGACGTCCATCGTCACAATCTATGGTGGGTGTGGTGGTATATATGTGTGGGAAGGCTAAGTCTATGTCTTACGTGTGTGCCTGCTGCTGATTCTCAGAGCGTGTGTATCCGCGTGTTGCGCGCTTTCTCTATCTCTGATGATGTCTACACCTGAGAGGGCAAAAAGCGTGAGGGTTGGGGAAGGACGGACCGTACGGATGTGCTCTACGCGAAGATGGTGTCAAGGTGTGACATGTGCGTGGCCCTCGTCTGCGACAAGGAATCAAACACATCGCGAGTTGCTGCGAAACGACTGGCTTCGCGCCAGCTGTGGCCTGCGCCCACAAGAGTATGTCTCATCTTGATATTCGAACTCTGTGTCCGCTACCATTTTGTTTGCCATTCCATTATACTTTCTTTCTTTCTTTTTCTGGCTTCAAATGAAGTCGATCCATGTGAACATTAACAAACAGATGCCGCCGCATCACTCACTCTCTCTCTCTCTCTTTCTCTCTGCCTTCTTTACTCGTCATCCTCACTGGGTGGGCGGAGCATCGCGATGGGGGCGGCCGCAGCCGATTCGACACCCTGATACCGATTCTGCTCCAACTCGCGGACGGCTTCGGTGAGCGCAGGCTGATCCGGCGCCGGGTTGTCCGCCAGCGGGTTGACAGAGCCGCTCAAGGCGTACTGCTGAAGACGCGCACCGAGTTGGCGGCCGCCGCTGCGCTCGTAGTAGGCGTCACGGCTACCGAGAAACGTCCACGGCTGGGGGTGCATGTCGACGTCGACAATGTCAGGGAAGAAGGGAATCGTGTAGGGCTTCATGAGGAAGGCGAGCGGCTGATCCGCCTCGTAGCGTCCCTTCTGCGATGAGCGACGGACGCCGGTGTTGGCGCGCCGAAAGTACATGTCCGCGCGAGGTGCGACGAACACGGCCTGGGAGAGGTACGGATTGGTCGGGTCTTCAGGGCATCGCATGATGTTTGCACGCGGGTGCTTCGTTGGGATCACGTTGGGCGGCCAATGCAGCGGATTGCGCCACGGACTGGTCTGCGCCACGTAGTCCGTCAGGCCCTTATTCTGAAACTTGTGCACGAGGCGCTTGTACGCCTCGGCCTGCGATGGGTCCGCGAAGTGCTGCCGCAGTGCCGTCTCTTGCGCGGTCTGCGCAGTCAACCACCCCGCCGATTCACGCACAGCCGTTGCAGCCACGTCAACAGGGTCCGTTGAGAAGGGCTCGGCTGCACGGGCGGACGGCGTCGGCCGATCGTCGTCTATCGCCAGGTGGTGTGTCTGTGACGTTGTTGGTGTGGGGTGGTGATCACGACTGTCGTCGCCACTCTCAGTCGTTGTGGTGAGTAGCGCCTGCGGGATCGACTGCTCTTCGCTCGCGCGGTCCAAGAGCCTTTCCTGGGCGAGCTCGTGATTCCACTCCTCCACGGCGTCGTCCACATATGTCGGGGCGATGGCGAGATGACGCACGGTGCCCAGCTCCTTCTGCGAATACAGCCGCTCCGAGACCTTGCGGGCCTCTGTGAGTGTCAGACGCTCCGTCGGGAGTGCGTGAAATGCGTTCATGACCATGTCAAAGCGTAACGTGTCAATCCCGCCCATCCTGTACGCGCTCGTGACGAGCACGGGGTGCTGTATGTCGTTGAAGACAAGCTCCTTGCGAATGTCGGCAAGCCCAAAGTTGTTCGTGGCTTTCGGATTGTCGTTGATCTCCTCGGCTTTGGTCAGAACAATGGTGAAGTTTGGTATCTCCTTCGACAGGAAGCGCAGGGTGTCCATATCTTGAACATACACGCCGTGCTTGTAGTTGACGTCCATGCAATAGTACAGCATCTTTAGGCTCGGCTGACAACGCGCAAAGTTACGCAGCAGGATAGCGTGTTGCAGGACGCTCGACCACGGCAGCGAGGTGCCACCGTAGCCTGGGAGGTCGCCAATGTTCATGACGCCGCCCACCTCGAAGTAGTTGATACCGTCGCGCCGCAAGACGCGGTTTGACTTGCCAACCTCGGTCGGAGACCGAAACAACGAGCGCAGGAGAGCGGTTTTACCGACACGACTGCGGCCTGCAAGCGCCAACAGCGGCGTGGCTGGGTTGCCATCAGGCACGAATCCCACGTTCATCGCCGTGGCCACGTGACGATGGCCTTTGCTGAAAATCTGATCGGCGAGCTGCGCCATGACCACATCGCGCGCACTGCTCGTTGTGGCGGTGGTGAGACGCAGCTGCTCCTGCTTGGCCTCGACGTGCCTGGCGCGATTGAGTTGCTGTTTCCTCCGGCGCTCGCGCAGAAGCATCTCTTGCACTTTCTTTGGTCGACGAATGTTGCGGGTCGAGACTGGACGTGTCACGGTGCTGTCCGTCAACTCACCCGGCGCGGAGGCGGTTGCCCACCGCAGCAGTGTTCGTCGCATGTCGTGCTTTGCGGCCTGGAAAGGGGGAAGAAAAAGAGAAGGAGAGAGAGAGAGGGGAGTGAGAGCAAGCGTGAATGCAAGTGAGACGGAGAGGAACATTCAACTGGGTGGTGTGACTTCCTTCGAGCATCACCAAACGTTGAGGTCTGCGTTTCGTTTTGTTTTTGTGCACGCGTGCTGTATCTTGCTCAACAGAAAGATTGACAACGAGGAGAGTACGTCCCACGTCAAACGTTGAGTCACGTGCATGAAAGCTACGATGGCATGCTTCAGCGTTGCACATGTCCGACGATCTCGGTGCGCACCGTTGATCCAACAGCTACGCAGCTAAAATTGCCGTCATTCAACTGCACTGCCTGTTGTTTATCTTTCGTTTGTTTGTTTTTATGTGTGTTTGCATTCATGTGCATTGTAGTGGATTCTATTTACATACCACGTTGTGTGACTGGAGACACGTAACACAACAACAATCAAACATCCACTCCTGTCCTCCTCGTTTACAGGGCACCGTAGCTGATGTAGTGGTCGTCATCCCAGCGTCGCAGCCAGTTCGAGTAGCGCAGGTGCGCCTCGTCTGGTGACGTGTGCGGTGCATCGTGCCAGGGATCAATGCTCTCCAGCCACGACACAACTTCCGGCATCGACGCGACACACGCAAAAAACGATGGCAGCGGCGCCGTGCTGTCCCGTGCGAGCGCACCACTGGCAAAGGGAAGCGCGAGATAGGTCGCGAAGAGAAGGCACAGACAGAAGTGCTCGGTCGCCTGAACGGCGCGGATAACGTGCTGACGGCACTCCACGACGCGTGGCTCGCGCTCCGCGGCCTCGATACCGTCCACGATGTCCTTGAGCAGCGGGAGATTCAAGCGACTCAGCACCGTCTGCACCTCCGCCACACACGCCTCAAGATGCACGCCGTGCCGCCGCACAGCCTCCTCCAGGCACGTCAGAAAGCTGCGGAGAAAGCCCAGCTTCGGGTGATCGAGCGTGACGGGCTCCTCGTCATCGTCTTGCAAGTGGTCGTCGACCACGTCATCATGGTTGCCGACGTCTGCCGGACTCCCTAGTCCAAGCTGGCTGCGGCGTGCTGTGGGTCCTGCCGGCGACTTCCCACCAGAAGCTCCAGCACCCGCAGCAGCAGCCGTAGCCGCACCACTCGCGGTGACCACCGCGGTGCCGCCGATCTTCGCGGCCTCCACACGCGT
Organism: Wallacemonas sp. MBr04; assembly: GCA_030849635.1. NCBI lineage: Eukaryota > Euglenozoa > Kinetoplastea > Trypanosomatida > Trypanosomatidae > Wallacemonas > Wallacemonas sp. MBr04. Next base: position 348,686 of record JASANR010001591.1, on the reverse strand, counting down.
CACCGCGAGTGACAGCAGCGTCACAGTCGCCACGAGCAGACCCTGCATCGCATCCAGCACGTCAGCGGACAGCACGAGGACAGTGTGTGCTTTGATTGCGACCAGCGTGGCGTCGACAAGCACCTCCAGTCGCGGCAGAAGGCTCTTGAACGGCATCGGCAGAAACCACGCACGGTGGTACTGCAGATCGAGTCCGTCGCGCGCGTGCTGGGCGGCGATGAACGCGGCGATGGCCTGCGGCGACTTGACCTCCTCGCGGGCTTGCTCCTGGCGACGGCGTAGGCGGCGCCCGTCTGAGCGCGTCGCTGCACCACTCCCGTCAGCGTTGTGCCCCAGCCGACTCGCACCGTTGTTGCTGTTGTTGTTATTGTTGTTAGTGGACAGCGCGCCTGCACGGGTGGGGGACTGGTTGCTTGGTGAGCGCGGACTCTGGCGGTTTGCTGTGGCGTTGATGGGCACGTCCAGACGCGGTGTGGTCGTCGGCGAGATGGAGGTGGAGATGAGGGGCGAGTTGTTGCCGCTCGCGGCGAAGGAAAGCCGCTGCGAGGACATGACAGAGTCACGCAGGCGGTTCAGCATGTCCGTGCTGCGCTGCAGTGAGCGACGGCGGCCGGAGCGGGCGGTGATTGAGTTCTCGCGACTTGCACCTGCCGTGTAGTCGCCCCCGCCGCCGGCAGCATCACGTCCACGGGACGTTCCGGTGCGACCGCTGCCGACGCGGTCGATGCCGTTGCGGTCGCCGTCGTTGTTCGACGGCACCCACTCAAACAATTTTTTATACAGTTTCACGGCCGCGACAGCCTGACGGCTCGGCGTGGCAACCGGCATGCCCAGGGCAAGGAAGCCCCAGTGGAGGGGGAGACTTTCGTCGTTCGCGTCATCGCTGTCGCGCGGCCCGTGATTTGGCGGCATCGCGGTGTAGTGCGTCACGCAACCCGCATGCACGAGCTGATCAATCAGCAGGTGACGCAGACGGTGCTCTTCCTTTTCAAGGCTCGAGCAGAAGAGTGCGTCCAGGGTGACGTCGGCCAGAGTGTGGCGACTGGCGTGGGTGGGACTCAAGACCTGTGTGGACACCGAGACGGAACCCGACAGCGGCGCCGCTGGCCTTGCGGACAGTCGCTTTGCCATAACGCCGTCGACGACCTGGTCAAAGTGCGTGAGCCGGTCGTCACGACGCGCGCTGTAGTTCAGCACTGCGTCGCTGTCTCCCGCCCCGCCCTCTCCGTCAACGCCATCAGTGATGTCCACCGTGGGGCGTGCCGTGGATTCCAGTGTCCTGACGACGACGGACGGCACGAACTGTGCCGCGTCAGGCAGCCGCTGGACTTGTTGTGCGTTGCCGCGTGGCACGAGAGTGAACGGGAGACCCATGACGTAGCTGACGGGGAGCGGAGAGAGCGACCACCAGTCCACGTTGAGCTCGCTCGTCCTGAGGCTGAGTGGTTCGATATCGGGCGAGGTGCGCGCCAAGGAGAACCCCGGCGTGGTCGAGGGCCGCGAGAGTGGCTGCGTAGGCGAGGCGGTGTGTTGTTGTGCGGCGATGTGCTCACGCAGAGAGCCGACCTCGCGTGCCCACTTCTCTTCCGCGAGGAAGGGCGGCATCAGATAAACGTCAGGTGCGACGCAGGTGAAGTGCGCACCGAGCCGCGCCGCACTGCCGGCCTCGTCCGCGAGCACAAGTAGCTGCTCAGTGTTGATCGCGGCCGCGTCGACGATGCCAGCCGCGGTGCGCAGGGCGGTGGCTTGCCCGTCGCGCGGAGACATGGGCGGCGAAGGGCTTGATGCCAACGCACCGAGAACGCTGCGGGACAGCGCGTGTGGGTACGTGACAGCCCCAAGCAGCATGGGCAGATGCTTCTCCACGTACGCACTGAAGCACGCGACATCACCGGCTGCGCTGAAGCCCGCCTTGTACGCACCCGTGCCAGCGAGCCGCCGACGGTGCACGAGCTCAACGTACGCGATGTGCGCCATGTCAATCACCAGGGACTTGATCTGATCGTAGCTACGGCGCAGCAACAGCGACATGCCACTGCACTGCCGCTGCACCTGCGTGGCGTTGTGGAGCCGGTCACACTGGGCGAGCGCGTGGCAGTCGAGGAGACGCGCGAGGGGGTTGAAGTGCGGAGCGGGCTGCGTGAGGCGTGCGGGAGGCAGCACGACCTCCTCGCGCTCCCATTCGTCGGCCTCGCTCGCGCCATCACCGTCGCACGCGGGTGGCAAACGGCGGCGCGACGGCCGATGCAGCGGCACCACGCGCGGCTCCGGAATGGGGCTTTGCGTGTAGTAGCCAAACACCTCGCCGTGCACGCGGTGCAGTTCCTTCAGTGCGAACCACAGCAGCGGCGGGATGTCAGCGGGCTTGGGCCCATCGAGTCCGGCCGCGAAGAGCGACGCCGCCGCCGAGTTTTTATGGTTCTCGTCAGGAGACGTGGTCGCGCTCGCTTTGGGCGGGATCGGGTGCGGACGGTCGGCCAGACCTCGACGGGCACGCCAGCCGCGGTACTGCGACTGGATCGCCGTCGCGGCGTCACTGCGCAGGTCGTGCAGCACAGCCAGGAAGGCGGAGTCCTCGTGCTGCCGGCGCAGCTCGCGGTCCTGGGCGGCTTTCTTCCTGCGCGCCTCAGTGGCGGGGTCATCTTGGCGAGCCTCACGCTTGGACGGACTCGCACCACGCGACCGCGGCGACACGGCCACTGCCGAGTCCACAGCGCCACCTGCCGCCGCCGCCGCCGCCGCAGCTACGCTAGCAGAGGCCGTATTGCTGCTGCCGTTGCCGCGACCGACACGTCGCACGCCAGCTCGGCGAATGCCGCGCGCCTCGTCGCGGTTCTCGCGGCGCTCGTGCACGCCATCCCAGTACTGCAGGCCAAAGGCGTACGAGAACTCCTTGATCGTCGCTGCGCTAGCCTCGCGCATGGCCGCGATGCCGTGCCGCTGCTGGGCCTCCAAGTGCGGCAGATACGCTGCCAGCGTGCGGGCCAGCGTGAGCGCCGCAGCGTCGGCGTCCGTGTTGTACGTGACGAAGAGAACCGTTGGCATCGACGTCAGCGCGGTGCAGGGCGAGCCGCCCATGACGAGTTCAATGCCCGCATCGATGGCGTCGAAGAGGTGAAGATAGTTGGCCTGGACAGCCGGCAGCACGACACCGACACGCTCCCCTCCTGGTTTGCGCTTGTCAATGGTGGTGATGTCCTGCGCGTCGCAGCCATCCAGGACGGCCTGTAGCGTGGACACCCGGGCAGCGAGCGAGTCCGCCAGCAGACCAAACGCCAGCTGCGAGTACGTCTGCCCAGGCTGCGGGTGCGGTGCGCTGGTATTGCCGCGGCGCTGATGTTGGGCAAGGCTGTGTGCCAAGTCACTATAGTACGGAATGCCCTGGAGGAAGAACAGTTCCACAGGGGCGGGCGGAGGCTCCACCAAGACGAGTGTGCGGGTCTGCGTCGCATTCGGGTGAACTGGCGCACACGCCTCGAGGTTGCGCAACGTCGTCTCCAGCTCGTACGCTGTCGGAGCCACCAGCTGATGAAACGGCAGCCCGGGTAGCACCTGCGACGAGCGCGCGGACTTGGACGGAGAGGACTGGTAATGCGCGGCAGCAGAGCGCACCGTGCAGACCACACCACCGCGGTATGTCAGTGCGAACTCCGTACTGAGGATGTCGGCGACCGTGGCAGCGGAGGCTTTCCTCGACTCGTCGTTGTCGGCGTCCTCGCCGTCGTCGTCGTTGGCCTCGGCTACTGCTGCTGACGGACGCTGGGTCGAACAGGCGCGGGAGCCGTTGACGGGTGCGCGGGACGGTTGCTGCTGCTGGGGCTGACTTCGATGCACAGCCTTGAGTTTTTCGGCCAGGAAGCGGATCGGGTCGTCGGGGCGGACATCAAGACACGCTTCCATGGCAGAGGTCACCGCTCCTTTGAAGGCCCCATCGAGATAGGTGAGGGCCTCTGTGTTGAAGGGCTCACCGTCACGCACGACAGTGTCGTTGTAGAAGCGGTGGTAATCCTCGGACATGACGATGACCTGGAAAAAAAAAAGATGTTTGTGAACCTTGTTCGAGAGAGGGTGAGAGAAGTGAAGAAGGGGAGAGACAATGTGTGTCATGAAAACACGATGAAGTGGCATGCACAGATAGTGAGAGAGTCCGACAATGGACAAGGTGTGCTTGACAACACGTGCGGTCGTTTCTTTGACAACTGTTCACGTGCCCACTCGTCGTGACACAAGCAGTTCTCCCTCGCAGATGTGTGTGTGTGCGTGTCTATTCTGATTGTTGCTTTTCTTTTTACTTTTGACATGGGAGCGATACGACGGAGGTGGATGTCAACAAACGTAGTGACCATGACAAAAACAAGATAGAGAGAAAAGAGAGCGAGAAACAACAACAACGAAGAATAACAAAAAAAAAGGGACTCATATGGAGAAGCAATGGTGAACAACAAGGGTGGAAGAAAAGAAAATGGAGAAAAGAAACACTGGTATTGGGAGTGTGACGACGTTGCCGTGAGTGTTCACGGGCACGACCGGCACCACGCACTGTGCATGTTTCGCAGAGACCTACAACTGAAGTGAGCGAGTCATGTAGGCCCCCACGAAGAGCGGGATCGCGGACAAGACAAACAGCCAGCCCTGATGAAAGGCGTAGTCACAGCGGCTTCCCGAGACGGACCACGCAAACAGCGGGGCACCCCAGAACGGCACGAAGCACCGCACCATGGACGCGGTCGCCTGCTGGATGCCGTACATCGCACCGGCCGTCTGTGGTGTGCAGCAGCGCGCAATGACCATCATCAGCGACGCCCACATCCACGTCTGGAACACCTTGCTCACCATGTTTATCAGCAGCGTGTAGACGAACGCCGACGTGCTGGCGAAGTAGGCAGCAAAAGGCACCAACAGAGTGAGCGTACCGTAGCCAATCTGCGTCCATGACCAGAACGGCACGAGCGCTTGTTTCACGTAGCGCAGCGCACGGGCGAAAGTCATGTTGGCCAAGACAGCCGGGAAGCTGTTCATGAGCGTGATGATGCCCAGCGCGAAGGGCGTCAGCGCCAAGCCACCATTTGCGACAGGTGTGATGGCCCAGAGCGGGAGTGTTTCTGCGTAGAGCATGTCCCCTGTGGAGACGAGCATGGAGACAATGAGCGCGGTCCGCATTCTGGCATCACCGAACGCCTCGCGATACCCAACCTTTGGTGCAGGTGCGGGGGTCGGTGTGGACGCCTCTTGGGTCTCACCCGTGCCGTCCACGTCAGCTGCCACGGCCAGATCAGGATTCAGCTTTTGTGGTGGTTCAGCCGGTGTGTCATCGAGAAGCCCATCGTCCAAGGTCCCGTCCGGTGTGGCGAGTGGCTTGTTCAGCGACGCGTTCGGCGCTGCGCCGTCTTGGTCGCGCACATCCATGATGACGACCTCGGTCGCCGCACCGTGTGCGGTTGTTGTGCCGTCCTGGTTCGGCAGCCGCGGTTGAACGCGGTCGAACAGCGGTCGGAGCCGCGTTGCGATGCATTCAGGGAACGCCTCTGCCAGGGACTCGGCGTGTGCGTTGGTCTCGTGCATGTAGAGTGCACAGAGAACCACTCCGACCAGGTTGTAGAGGATGACGACCAAGCAGGGCAGGAAGGCCGGGTGGCGGGCCCAGAAGCCGTCCTCGCTCAGGCCAAGCCACCGGAAGGTCTCGCTGTGCGCGGGGTCGTAGAGGATGCCGCCAATGGACGGTCCAATGAGGATGCCGACGCCCCACGTCAGACTGAGCCCGGCAAAACCCTTCGCCTTGTTGGTGCTGTCGGTGACGTCGTTGATGATCGTCTTGGTAATGAGCGTGCAGCCGCAGAAGCAGCCGTGCATGAAACGCCAGAAGCAGGCGGAGTAGATGGACCCGCTGAGGCCAAAACAAAAGACAGAGATGGCCGACCCGCTCACGCCGAGAAGCAGACAGATCTTGCGACCGTGGCGATCACTCAGGTTGCCCCAGAAGCTGCTGGTCGCAACCTGACCGAGCATGAACAGCGCGATGAGAAAGCCAGACGCGTAGCCTGCATCCTCAGTGGACCAGCCTTGCAGAAACACCACGTAGTAGCCGACGAACGGGATGAGCATGGTCGTGCAGATGCTGTCCGTCAACAGGAGCATGCACGGGATCAGCAGGAGCCGCATCGGCAGTGGTGTTTCGTGGACCACTTCCAGTTCACGGTCATTCGCGTCTCGTGTGTCTGCAGGCATACTGTGTATCGCGTGGAGAATAGAAGAGGACAGTAGAAATCCACGACAGGAAAACTGTGGAGGATTGGGAACGAAAAGAGGGCAAAGAAAAGGTGTTTGAGAGAGAGGCAGGGCATGACGAGGAAAGGAGGTGAGACAGTATCGCGTTGACATGACAGTATTGACGTGAGGGCTTCTCACTGAGTTAACACACCTGGTTCCTGCTCAATTGCGGAAACTAAAAAAAAGTGCCACGAGTCCCGATCCATGTGGGGCAGAGCGAGAGCTAATGGTGTCCGCTGTGGTGGCATGTTGGGTTGGTGTCACACACTTTTCAGATCAGATCAGATCAGATCACTGCTTGTCTGTGATTGTCTGCTAATATGGTGTGCTGTCTCTTTGTGTTTGATGGATTTTGAAGAGTGGGGTTCACGATAGAGTGTTCGCCGTAACGAGGAAGGGGGTATACAACAGCCTGGGAGGCACAGAGAGAGAGAGAGAGCCAAAATAAATGTAAAAAACGAGAAGAGGAAGAAAACCATAAAGACGTCAAAACAAATACAGAACAAGAAAAAACAAAATCAAAGAAATCATGCACATATATATACAGACAGGCAACAAGAAAGGATTGAACGACAATCATCTCGCCAACAATAAGCTCCACTTTTCGTTTTTGTGTGTGTACGTGAGTGTGTGCGGGTTGTATCTCTACGACAACCTCTTTCAGAAGGCCCCAGGATTTGTTTTTATCGCAGCTCATCGTCACTGTCGTCCTCTAGGTCCTGCCGTTCATCCTCACGCTCAAGCACTTGGACTCGGGCGTGGGACGTGGTGGGACTGAACGGTGCCGGTACAGAGGCGTCGGAGCGATTAAAGGTTTCGGTTCCCGTGACAGTCGCGGAGGCATCCATCTCCACGTCCGGCACGACCGCGCCGGGCAGGTAGTCGTCCTCATCCATCTGGAAGTCTTCACTGACGTCGTCGGGCCCATCGCGCGAGTCGACGGAGGTGCGCCCGGCACGCGCGGCGTTGTCACCACCATCGGCAGCGCCGTCGAGCAGCGCGAGAGTCTCGTTGGCGAGCGGCACGAGAGCAGGAGCGAGAAGACCACCGACCAGGTTCGTCGCGAACGAGTTGGCGAGCGTGGCAAAGGAATTGTTCAAGAGGAGTGTCGGCTCGGTTCCCTCCGCGACGGAGCCTGCGCGTGAGGCCGGGATCGCCCCGGCGAAGCTGTGAAGGGAGCGGAAGAAGGATTCGTTGCGACTCGCGGTCTCGTCGGCGTCGTTGGCAACGTTCACGGCGGTTTCGCCAGCAGGGACAAGCGCGTCACCGGCGGGCACGGCGCCATGGTCCGCCTCCCCTGACGGCGGCGGGGCCACAGTCGGCTTGAAGACGAACGTGTACGAGACGCCGATGCTGATCAGGAGCGGAATCGCGGACAGCAGAAAGACCAGGTAGTGATTGAAGGGGAAGCGATGCTCCTTGTCGACGGACCAGGCAAAGATGGGGGCGAAGATGAAGGGCACCGCGCAGCGCACAATGCACGAGGTCGACTGCTGAACACCGTACATGATGCCGACGCGTCCCGGCGGCGCGGACTGCGCGACGACCATCATCAGAATGGCAAACGTCCAAGACTCCACGACCTTGCGTGTCATGTTCATGGCCATCGTGTACCAGTAGCTGTTGGTCCTGCCGAAGAGGGGCGCGAGCGGGATCAGGACGGAGAAGAGGGCGTAGAAGAACTGTGCGAAGCGCCAGAACTGCATGACATCACCGAACCACGCGCACACGTGCGCGAAGCACAGGTTTGAACCCACGGCCGGTATGCTGTTGACGAGCACGAGGATGGACGTCGCGCGAGGCAGCAGAGAGAGACCGCCACGGTCAAAGTCGACGGCAGCCCAGAGCGGGAAGATCTCGGCGTACATCATGTCCGACGCCGAGATGAGCATGGACATGATGCAGATGTTGCGCGTCATGGGCATCTGGAACGCCTGCCGGAAGCCAAAGGGCGGGAGCTTGTTGCGCGTCGCGGCTGCAGTCGAGGCTGGTGCGACGGCCTGCTCGCCGGTGTGGGCCCCCTCTGCCTTGGTTGCCTCTGCCTTGCTCGCGCTGTGCGTGTGTGTGTGCGTGTGTGCTTGAGGCTGGCTGTCCAGGTTCACAATCGCCACATCGCGTGCCTTTGGAGCGGGCAGTTTAGGCTGGATCGCGTTCAGGCATGGTCCGATCTTGTCCGAGATGCACGCCGGGAATGCATCAGAGAGCGGCCGCATGTTCTTGTTGGTTTCGTTGAGCAAGAACAGCCCCCACACGAATGTGAAGGCGCAATAAGCCGCGACGACGGCACATGGTAAAAAAGCGGGGTGCCGGCCCGTGAAGCTGTCTTTTGAAATGCCAAGGAACGCCAGCGCGGTGCCCTCGGCCGGGTCGTACAGGAAACCACCGATGGACGGTCCGATGAGCGTGCCCACGCCCCACGTGAGACTCACCAGGGCATAGCCCTTGGCTTGATTGGTGCTGTCCGTGACGTCGGCGATCATCGTCTTCGCGACGAGGGAGCAGCCGGCGAAGAGGCCGTGCACGAAGCGCCAGAAGCACACGAGCGCCAGCGTCGGGCCAATGCCGAAGAAGAACATCGCGACGGAGCAGCCGGCGACGCCGCACTCAATGGCGAGCTTCCGACCGTACTTGTCGCTGACGGTGCCCCAGATCTTACTGCTGATGACCTGGCCCAGCATGAAGAGGCCAACGAGGAAGCCGGAGGCGTAGCCGGCGCGGTTGGTGTCCCAGTCTTTCATAAAAGCGACGTAGTAGGCCACGAACGGAATGAGGACGGTCGAGCAAATTGATTCCGTGAGCAGCACGACGCAGAGAATCGCCAGCTGCATGGCCGGGAGCGGCGTGACCTTGGGCTTCGCGACCAACACCTGCGCGGCGCCGGGCTCGACCTGCGGTGTGGAATGTTTCCCCATGGTTTTGCTGTTGTTGTTGTTGCGGCTTGTCTAGTATAGGAGTTTGTGAGGGGAATCGTTAAGAAACACAAGAGACTCAGGGAGTACTGATGACAGTTACAGCGAGAAAAGAAAGGGAAGAGGGGGAAAAAAAAGAAGTCACAACAAGTCAAGGAAATGGAAAAAAACAAGAGAGGAGAAAGAAACCGAGAAGGGAAGAAAAAAAAGGGAACGGAGAACACAGTAGTACGTTTTGAAGTGAAGAACGACGACACCAACAGCACGGCGAAACAGAAAGTACAACAATAAAATGACAGCGGAGGAAACGACGTCAATTCGCGCGGTGCGTTTCAAAGATCTCCGCGTCTGTGTGCGCGGGAGAAGTCAAACGGAATTAATGAAATGGAAGAACTGAGCACACGCTCACGGATACACAGCTGTGCCAGAGAGAGAGAGAGGCGAGCAGGGAAGCGAACAAGGAGGGGCGTGATGGGAGGAAAGAAAGTGGCTGTATGCGCGAGTACACGGAACATTTTGCGCACGGGTAGAATACCGTGTGACATCGAGACGTTCTCAGATAAAGAGAAACAGGTGCGTGAAACGTCCACGTTCTGAACTGGTTCAACCATCCAAAACGAATGGTGAACAGGGAAACTATAAAAGGGCAAGTGACGTCCCTCCAGAGACCGTCCCAGGCATACTAGATGCAACAATGGCCCATGCGGCAATACCGCTCTTTGTCAGTTGTTTGTTCATCTGATTAGTTTTTTTTTCGCTTTGGAAAACAATGTTTTTTAACGATGCCGTGCCAAATGGAAACGCGGCGAAGGGAAACGACTCAACTTGTTGTGGCGTGCTTGGGGTCGTGTGTGATGCTGCGTGTACATCCCATCATTCGTAGTCGTGCTTCAGCGAAACCAAATAGCTCGATTTCCAGCACAGGTCATGACTTGGTCCGCGAGGGGAGATATATATAGGTGTGATCAAAAGTGCGGCCAAAAGTATGCAAGTGAAAAGGAATCGAAAACGGAATAAAACACAAAGAGAGGACGAAAAAAAAGATTCACAAGCGCCTGGACAGTGACAACATCGCAAAGCAGCGCCAACCAGCGACATTCCGGTCATTGATCACTACTTGCCGCCTTCTCAGTAACGCAGCGACCCTGGGTACAAGAAGACGAGATACGCCGGGAAGTGGAAAGACTCGCGAATTACTGTTTAGGTGTGAAACTGAGTACAGTGCGTCAATATGAAAAGAAGAAGAACAAAGAGGAGCATTAAAAAAAGGAAATTGAGGAAGTTGTCGGGGAGGAAAGTTGTATGGAAAGTTGGGAGAAAGAACTACTATGAAGACAACGTGTAGGTGCGCAGCGATCCGCAAGGGGCTCGGTGCGCATGAACACGTGCGATCAGTGTTGCAAAATCAACGGGAGAAAAGGAAAGAAAAACAAACGAAAAACAAAACAGGAAGAAAGAAAACAAAGAGAGAAAAGATGCCTGTTGTCGTACAAGGTGGTTTTCTGGGTGTACTTACGCAAATGAAAGCGAAAGAAGGGGCAGAAGAGAAAATTTATCATTTTGGGACAAGTTGCCAATTTGAGTCCACTCGTTAGCAAACAAAACAGAAAGGAGGAATTGAAAGAAAAAAAGAAAGAGAAAGAAGCATGACGTCCTTTTTGAATAGCGTCCTTCTCACGTCGGACGTGTAGCAAAGAAGCACAAGTGAAGCGACATGTTTCTTGTTGTTGTGTTGTTGTTGGTTTTCTGACAAACGACGACAACACGCAGTAAACAAGGCGAACAAAAAAAAAGAGAAGATAAAAGAACAGAAATCAAGGAGACGTGTTAGGTGTGAATGGCTGCGCAAGCCCAAAACACACGTTGGAATACTGGAAAACAGAGAGTCGCATATATAAAACCACCGAAGAGAGACTTTTGCCGTCTTTATGAGGACGAGTGGCAGAGAGCCCTCACATTAAAGGCTTTTTTTCAGTACGTCCAGCTTCATGTTGACAGAGTTTTCTTATTATTATCATCTGACAGTGAGTGAAGCGAAGCCGGACAAGAGAAAAGTGATCAGTAAAGAAAGAAAGAAGAAAAAAAAAAGAGTCTGACAAGTTGGTCCACTTGGTACTTTCCAATCATTGGCGACCTTCGACTTCTAGAAGAAGAATAGTACGGCGCGCTGAAGGGGAAAGAATAAGACAAGACGAACTATCCAACGACCACCTTTTATTGTTGTTGTTGTTGTAGTGTGGCGAGCAAACGCGAGAGCGAGAAGATAGTGAGACACACAAACAAGGAATAACCATGAAGAAATACCCAAGTTGATCAGGAATTTGTTGCAGTATTTGGTTGAAAAAGGTGGAGAAACAAGTGAAACGAACGCCCTCCCTACGAAGAAAGAGTCCCAAGGAAGGAAACAAAAAACAAAAAGTTGTTGTTTGATCGCACACACACACTACATTCCGCAGCTGCTGCTCGCTCGTTATCAATTACGCGGTTTTATCGTGGCACCACAGCAGACACATGATTTGCTTTGTTCTCCAGTCTACCTTTCGTATCCTTGTGTCTGCTTATGAGATTCAATATCAGGTGCCGTCCAGTTATTCGAGCACCCAGCTACGGAAACAACGAGTGTGTGTGCGTGTGTGTGTGTGTGTGAAAAGGAAACACAAAAAAAGGTTGGAAAAATCAACAAAAATAGTGGTTGAAAAGGTGGGGATGTGAAGGAGGCGGGGGAGGGGAGGAATGGGGCAAAGAAAAGGAAAGAGTGAGGTTAAAATATCCACTTGTGAAAAAACGAAAATCAGAATACAAAACATAAACAAGAGCAACAACAAGACCGTGAAAAAAAAAGAAAACAAGAACGTACAACAGCACCGTCACACGAGTTTTACCAGCGGTGAATAGTGAATCTGTTGCACTCGCGGTGAGCGTAGTTGTGCTTTTTTTTGTTTGTTTAGTAATCTGGTGTACTTCCTTCTCTTTTTTTTCCGTTTTCCCGTTTTGGTTTGTTGGCGTTTGCCGCGTCGCGTGTTCTACTTGGTGGAACCCTTCGTCTCTGCCTCGCTGTAGGTGGGCTCGTGGGCCGGAGAGTCACGCTCGGCGTCGCGCTCCTGCTTGCGGAGCAACTCGCGCTCAATCACGTGGCCGTTGACGTCGATCTCGTCGCAGATGCGGGCACGGGGAATGAGCAGGAAGACGAACGGAATGCTGAGCAGCGGGCACAGGATGCGGGTGATGAAGAGCAGCCACGGGGCGTTGTGGAAGTCGCAGTTCGGGGCGATGGTGTAGATCGGGAAGCGGTACTCCATGATGATGGCGCCAATGGAGCTCGCCGTGGACTGGCCGAGAGAGCGGAAGCTCGCCATGATGGCGAACACCATCGACTCCGACCCACGCGGGCAGAGGCGGGAGATGAGCACAATCATCGGCATCCACGCGATCATGTAGCAAATGTCATAGATCACTGCGTTACCGAGCAGGTACATGGCGTGGTCGGGAATGCCAATGTAGATGTTCCAGCGCTTGATGATGATGATGTCGAACACATTGCCGATGATGTTGATGATCGTCGTGACGATGAAGGTCATGCGGTACGAGTGCTTGGAGAACATGTAGTAGAACATGGCCACACCAATGAGGCCGGCCACGTTGCCCACAATGGGACCCACGGTGTTGTAGAAGATGTAGTTGAAGTGCGGGCCGTCAGCAATGCAGTCGGCCGTCGCCATGTAGAACGGCACGGTGGCACCCCAGACGGTCACGTTGAAGGTCGCATCAAGGAAGCCGAAGACGTTCGCCTTGGCGATCGTGAAGGGCATCGTCAGGAAGGACGTCACCAAGCACACGGCCGACGTGCAGCAGCAAATGATGAGAAGGCCAAGCGTGTCGGCCTTAATGTTGCCCACCGTCAGCGCAATGACGCAGCACGTCATGACAATGCTGTAGATGAAGATCTTCCAGTTCTCCGTGAAGACTGTCTTGTTGACCTCGATGACGCCACCGCAGTACACCTTCGGGGGCACGTAGTCGGAGTCGTCGATCTTCTCGCCGGCCTCCTTGGCCTTGGCGAACTCACCGAGCTTCTCCTCGTCGTTCTTGTGGTGGGCCTTGCCCTGCTCCTCATCGACCCAGTCAGCGCCGTCCTCGATGGTGTCGCCGGTGGCTGCCTCCTCGCGCGCAAGCTTTCGCTCCGCTTCTTCGACGTCGTGCTTCAGCAGCAGGTAGTCCTCGTAGCGGTCGGGCTGGTTCTTCTTCTCCCCGTAAAAGTTGAAGATGAACAGGAAGACACACGCGAACTGGATGGCGGCGGAGGTGATGACGCAGTCCTGCTGCTTGTTGGCCTGGGAGAGCGGGCCGTTGATGGCCGCGGCAACGATCGTGCCGAGCATCGACGACCACCAAATCCAGCTGACCATGGCCGGGGCCGGCTTCGGGTTGCGGTGAATCATGCGGGTGTAGTGACCTTCGGAGAGAATGTCGACGTTCGCCTTGCCGAAGCACGACAGGAAAATGAAGGCACCGGCGGCGTCACCAGACGACGGCTTGGCAGGGAGCAGCGCGTACACGAGCGCGAAAATGCCACCGAACAGGCATGAGCCAACCATGTACCAGCGCTTCGTGAAGCCGAAGAGTGCGAACAAGTCACAGAGCATGGCGGTGAAGGAGTTGAGCGACCAGCCCATCTGACCCACACCAGAGAGACGCTGGTAGCGCATGCCGTCCACACCGAAGCGGCCGACCAGCATGGCGTACGTGGCGATGTTCAGCATCTGGTTCGACAGACCCTTCAGGAAGAAGTACGACGCGCCGAGGGAGAGCGTTGCCTGGACGCCGTAGCCCTCCAGCGTGGCACCCACGACGGGGAGGTAACGCATGAAGGGCAGCGCGGAGAAGAGCTTGGTGGCTTCAGGGTGCTCAACGGGCTTCGGCTCGACAGCCTCCGTGCTGGTGTAGGGGTGGACTTCCTCGGCCGAGGACGAGTCATGCTGGGATTGTGCCTTGGACATGGTGTGAGTGGAACAACCTTGCTTTTGATAGACACGGGAATGGAAGTGTTTTTTTTTTTTTGGTTTGGTTTGTGATTGCTGTTAGCGAAAAGAAAGTTGGATAGCTAGAGAGAGTGCGTGTGTGATTTGCTTGCGTTTTAACTACTTTTTATTTGTTAACTTTGGTTAGATTTTAATTTCACGTAGTCTTGACAGTTGCGTCGTGGTGAGCAAACAGAAAGCCCAAAAGGGGGAGGAGAACAGAAGAAAATGGAGAGCAGCGTGATATACGAAGTGTACAGTCAACCTGACACATCGCACGTGGCAGGCGAAAAGATAAAGCTAAGCCATCCGAAACAACGAAAACGAGTCAGCTTTGTCGGCTGACGTCGGAGACTATCGCGCTCGCCGGTGACCATGCACGATGGCTGCGTGTGAAGTTTGTCTTTATTTTCATTACATGTGACACGTTACTCCCAGCGCTTACATACGTGGAGGAGCGCGCAACAATAGTAATAGATGACAGCCAATGCAGTGCACTGGAGTAGTGAATTCCCCCAAAACTATCAGCGAGAAAAACAAACAAAAAAAGAGCGCGATGAACGACCGGTAGCTAATGAGTACAGACCACTTAGGAAAAAAACTCTGGACAAAATACACAAGTGAATTGAGCGTCCACACATGAGCAGAGCTCAACAACAAGAAGAGAACAATTAGCTACAACACAAAGCGAAAACATAAATAAATTTAGTAGATGAAGACAGAAAGGAGAAGAGAACACTGGAACAGCTCCGTGCGTAGCACGAGAGAGAGAGAGAGGAACGAGAACAAAAGAAGGAACGGAGAGCAAGAAAAGAACGTGCGACAAAGCTAGCAAAGGACGGTGCACACACACTCACACACACGTGCCAGGACTGTCTTTGTCTCTCTCAACATTTCAGTCTCTCAGTTCTGGTGCGAGTGGGGCAGTGGCTCGGGCTCCTCGTCGTCGACTGCCGCACGCACATCTTCCTCCTTGTGCGACAACAACGCGGCAAGCGGATCTGTCACGGGCGCCGTGTGTTTGGGCCCCGCGTTTTCAGCCCCGGGACCGTATCCATGTTGCGCACGATCACGTGCGTTCTGCGCCTCCATCTCGTCAAAGTTGAGGTACGTGTCTGCGAGTGGGTTTGTCGCGAAGGAGGCCGCCATGGACAGGTAGGTGCTCCCACGGTCGTCGTCGTCGTCGCTGACAGGCACTGGCGCCGCGCCATCGTACCCGCCGTTCGTCTCGACACCGCCCTCACCCCTCTCGGCATCCGCGATGCCATCCAGCGGTCCGAGCGTCTCTTCCTCCGTCGGCAGCAGCTGGAGAGAAAAGGTCAGGAAGTACGTCACGACAAGCGGGATGACAGCGAGGAAGAAGAGCAGGTAGTGGTTGAAGGGAAACACGTGGCCGTCCTTGAGCGACCACGCAAACAACGGCGTCGCGATGAACGGCACAATGCAACGCGCCATCGACGCGCAGGACTGGCTGATGCCGTACACGGAGCCGACGCAGCCGGGTGGGGCCGACTTGGCGGTAAGAAGATGCACCAAGCTATAGTTCCACGACGTGCCGACTTGACGAAAGATACCGAGCACGAGGACAAAGTAGTACCCACCCGACGAGAACTCGGAGCCGAAGGGAACGAGGCCCGTCGTGACCGACGCAACCAGCACAGCCATTCGCCAGAAGCTCAAGAAGCTCTTCATAAAGTCGCACATGCGCGAAAAGCCGACGTTCGCGAGCACGGCCGGGATACTGTAGGACAGGTTCAGGATGGCGACGCCATCTGAGAAGACGCCGAGGCCACCGCTGGACTTGGGCGCGACGCCCCACAGAGGGAGCACTTCAGCATAGCACATGTCTGAGATGCCCAGGAGCACGTAGAAGAGCGTCACGTTGCGAATGGGGGCAATGTGGAAGGCCTGCTTGTACGACAGCTTACGGCGCCGTGTGGGCGTGGCGGTGGGGGCTGCCGCGGCGACGGGAAGGTCACCCGCTGGTGTGGCCTCCGCGGTTTCGTTCGCTTTTGTCGGCTGTGTAGGGTCACCCTTCACTTCTCCGTCTCGCTTCTCAGTACTGTCTCCGATGTCGCCGTCCATGATGTCAATCATGACGACATCCGTGGCGGTTTTGCCGTGATCCGAGGTGCTGCTATCGTCATCTACGGAGAGACAACCAAGATAGCGACCAACAACTGGAATCGATGAGAGCGGTTTGCGTTCGTGGTTCGTTTCTGGGAGGAAGAACACACAGCAGAAGAAGGCCGCCAGTGTGTAAATGCCGACGATCAGGCTCGGCAGAAACGCGGGGTTCCTGCCAAGAAAGCTGTCCGGCGAGATGTGCATCCACTGCGTCTTGGGATTGATGGCGGGGTCGTACAAGAAACCACCAATGGCAGGGCCGAAGAGCGAGCCCAGGCACCACGTGATGGAGACCAGCGCGAAGCCCTTGGCCTCGTTGGTCTTGTCCGTGATGTCTGCGATGACGCTCTTGGCCACGAGCGTGTTGCCGTTGAGAAAGCCGTGAATGAAGCGCAGCAGATAGCAGACGTAAATGTTCGGAGACAGGCCAAACAAGACGATGATCACTGAACCTGCGAGCAAGCCGCTGGCCAGCGGGAGTTTGCGACCGTACGCGTCGCTGACGTTTCCCCACATCTTGCCGCTGGCGACCTGGCCGAGCATGAAGACACCAATCAGAATACCGGAGCTGTAGCCCGCGTCTTCGACTTTCGCACCCTGCAACTGCGCGACAAAGAGACCGACGAAGGGCAGCAGCATGGTGGAGCAGACGCCCTCCGTCAGCAAGATAAGCAGGAGAGGCACGACATACTTTGCGCGCAGTGGCGCGGGCTTGACGTTGGCCACCACACCTGGTGGGGAGGCACTTTGCGGCGGCATCAGTGCTTTCTGTGTTGTGCGTGATCAGTGACTGGTTTCTGGGTTTAAAAAAAGGGATCAAATACACCTGTAGGAAGCGAACGAGCACCGCAGCGATAGCCGTTGCAAGTAAGGCAAACATGTTGTAAAAGGAGTGGTAGGAAGGGGAGGTGTGAGAGAGAGAACGAATACGCGCCAGCAAGTGTGACAGTGACTTGAAGGGAGATGCTCAACGCTCGCTTCTTTCTTTTTTTTCCAACCGACCATGGCAGAGCTCGCGACTAAATTCAGAAACAGGAGACTGCGTAGCCATGGAAACTGCTGGAAACCTAACTGTGGTACTCCAAGTTGTTTCTGATATTGAATGCGGATGCCACCAGCGAGACGGCTGCCTTTTCTTTCCTTGTTTTCTTTGGTGAGTGTGATGGTGTTGGACAGCGGCAGTCCACTGAACTACTTCTGACAGGTGTGCGTTTTTTGACAATAATATGTTGTTAATTTTTTGGTTTGTTTTTCGTTGCGCGTATTCATTGCCACACTCGAATTGGGTTGACTTGTTGGTTTCTGTCAGCTGTGTGTGTGTGTGTGTGTGTGTGCATATTTGTGACTGTTTTGGCTGTTGTTTTCTTATCGTTGAGAGCCTCCTTAGACACACTTACACACACACACGGTTGAACCTCACGCAGACCGGCAGAAAGAAGTGATGAAACAAAAATAAAAAGAAAAAGGAGGAAAAAGACACAAAGGAGAAGCATATAGCGAGTCATGCAGCAGTACTGCGTTCGTGACAATAAATCACTCTCAATGGAAAGCCCGACCATACGCACATGCATGCATATACATATGCAATTCTTTGGTGAAGGAGAGACTGTGAAGGTAAAAAGAAAATACAGAGACCACCATGCCCGGGAACTAACAAAAAAAAACAGGAACGGAAAGAATTTGAAAGTGTCGACCTGGTTTGTAAACAGGATCAGCAGCTTGACAAGGAGAACGATAGGCTTGGTGAGCGAACCACGCGTGATCACGGTTGCTATCAGAGGCCACAGGAGGCTGGCGCCGGCACCCACATATGTGACATGTTGTGACTGTCACAAACGGGGCTGAGCCCATAAAAAAAAAACACCGACGGAGCGGAGGCCAGATAGGAACAGGAGAAGAAGGAAAACAAAAGTAAAAGAAAAGGAAAAATAACGAAAACGGAGTGAAACAAAAAAAAGAAAAAAAGAAACCGGTAAAAAATGTTTTGCTGGATAAATAGCTCAGGATTCTCTCAAACACGTGGGATGCGAAACACCTCTGGTGAAAACAAAGAACGAAACGAAGAGAGAGAAAAGGTTGTCACACTGCGGTTTCGTTATCGTCCACCGGCACACGCGTATCTTCCTCTTTCCGAGGCAGCCACGCGGCGATGGGATCAGTGACGGGCGGCATGCGAGTCGGTGCAGCAGTAGGATCACCACGACCTTGGCGCTGTGCGCGTTCACGTGCGTTCTCCTCCTCCATCTTGTTGACATCAAGGTACGCCTCGGAGATTGGGTTTGTGGCAAACGACGCGACCAGCGAGATGTACGAGCTGGCGCGTCCGCTCTGCGCATCGTCGTCATCGTCATTGCCATCACCAGCAGGCGCGCCGTCAGCACCGTTCGTCGTCGTGGTACCGTCGTGATCGCCGTGCTCAGCGGACACCGGCGCATACATCTCGTCGTCTTCCGCCGGCAACAGCTGCCACGAGTACGTCAGGAAGTACGAGGCAATGACAGGGATGACAGCGAGGAAGAAGAGCAGGTAGTGGTTGAAGGGAAACACGTGGCCGTCCTTGAGCGACCACGCAAACAACGGCGTCGCGATGAAGGGCACAATGCAACGCGAGACGGATGCACAGGACTGGCTGATGCCGTACACGGAGCCGACGCAGCCGGGTGGGGCCGACTTGGCGGTAAGCAGGTACACCAAGCTGTAGTTCCACGACATACCTACCTGACGAATGATTCCGACGATGAGAACGTACGCGTACCCACCAGAGGCCAGTTCTGAACCGATCGGTGTCACCGCGCTGGTTACGATCGTGATGAGAGCCGCGAGCCGCCAGAAGCTCAAGAAGCTCTTCATAAAGTCGCACATGCGGGAGAAGCCAATGTTCGCAAGCACGGCCGGCACACTCTGGGACAGGTTCAGGATGGCGACGCCGTCTGAGAAGACGCCGAGGCCACCGCTTGCGACTGGTGCGACGCCCCACAGAGGGAAGACCTCGCTGAAGCACATGTCGGAGACGCAGATGAGCATGTAGAAGATCGACACGTTGCGAATGGGGGCAATGCGGAAGGCCTGGGCGTAGGACAGCTTGCGCCGCTGGGGAAGGACCGGCGCGGCGGTTGTCGTTGCGGCTGCCGGCGCCACCACGACACCACCCTTGTCCGTTTTCTCGGCCTTGTCGTGCAAATGCGCGGGGTCCTCTTCCGGGGCGTCCATGTCGACAATGACAACGTCTGTCGAGGCGGCTGGCTTTGGCGCGCAGGAGACGGCGTCGACCTTGTCAGACACGCAGGATAAGAAACGTCCGACGAGAGGAATCGATGAGAGCGGCTTGCGGTTGCGGTTCGTTTCGGGGAGGAAGAACACGCAGCAGAAGAAAGCGCAGAGGATGTAAATGCCGACGATCAAGCTCGGCAGGAACGCAGGGTGCCTGGAAAGGAAGCTGCCTTCGGAGACGTGCATCCACTGCGTTTTTGAGTTGATCGCGGGGTCGTACAAGAAACCACCAATGGCGGGGCCGAAGAGCGAGCCCAGGCACCACGTGATGGACACCAGCGCGAAGCCCTTGGCCTCGTTGGTCTTGTCCGTGATGTCTGCGATGATGCTCTTCGAGATCAGGGAGTTGCCGTTCATGATGCCATGAATGAAGCGCAGCAGATAACAGACGTAAATGTTCGGAGACATGCCGAACAGGGTGATTGTGATGGCGCCTGCGAGCAGGCCTGTTGACAAGGGGAGCTTGCGGCCGTATGTGTCGCTGACGTTTCCCCAGATTTTGCCGCTGACGACCTGGCCGAGCATGAAGAGACCAATCAGGATACCGGAGCTGTAACCAGCGTCTTCTACTGGAATGCCTCTGAGATGTGCAACGAGGAGGCCGACAAACGGCAACAGCATCGTCGATGAGAGCCCTTCTGTCAGAAGCACAATTACAAGCGGGATCACGTAGCGCATGGAGAGAGGCGTGGCCTTCACCGGTGCCGGCGCACTACTGCTGGTGGTTGCTGCACTGGAAGCCATGATTTTTTAGGAGTCAGATGAGATAATTTTTTTCGTTTCAGACTATGTGTGTTTGCGTGTAAACCTTTGCTGGGTAGGCAAGTGCGTGCGAGAGTGACGGAGAGAGAGGTAATGTGTGATGTTGGGCGGACAACTGAGAGACATGGAGAGGAATCGACACACATACATGTGAGTAAGAAGCACACTATCAAGAGGCAACGAATCTGCAAGCAAGCTATGCAAAGAGGTTTGGTCCAGACTTCACAATGCGGTCGCAACTGCGTCACCAGCCTTTGAGAGTGGAAATCACAGGTACGCACACAGCGAGTGCACACGGATACACAGTGAAGGTTCGCGCCCCAGCAGCCTTGCACACAAGTGATGGCATGTTGAAAAGACGGTCGTCGTGGTGTTCGTTGTGTATTTGCCTGTTTGTTTTCTGTCTCTCTATCTTCATTCAGAGAATGGTAGGCAAGCGCGCATGTTCGTGGAGACGCGTGATCAGATGTAGTTCACCGACAGCAAACACGGCCTCAAAAATACAGGACAAATCCCAAACAAACAAAAGCTCTGTGGTCGCCACCAACAACAACAAAACCACAAATAGGGAACGGCCAACACACAGAGAGAGGAAGGGGGTAGAGAAAAAAAGAAAAAAAAAGCTACGCAATACTCCAAAGTTGCTCGATGCGTCCATAGATGGCATCGGAGTCAGCAAACAGCGAGAATGGCACGTTGTGGGGCGGCCGACCTGGTGGTCGAGTCGTGGGCAGGTGCACGACCTGATCGTGGTACTTGCCATCTGCATTCTGAAAAGCGGGGAGGCGCGCGAGGGAGCACGTTTCGTAACGCAGGATCTCGTCCCTGGTGGAGTACAAGACAAGCTTCGCCTTGTGGTCCAGCTGTTCGTAAGCCGTCCACGTGTCCAGGTCGCCGACAAACATGGAAAAAACGAGCTTGGTCACCTTCTCCGTCACGGGCGAGAAGGTGAGCGCGGCATCGGAAAGGGACGAAAACGTGCGGTCCATCACGAGAGGCGACCGCGGAAACCGGCGCGCGGCCACGCCACTCACGACGCCACCGCCAATGCTATGGCCGATGAGCATCAGCTTGTCTTCTTGGATGTCGTACTTGCGAACGTAGAACTCAGCCACCGCGACGGCGTCGTCGATCAGTTCGGATATGTAGGCCATCCTGCCCGTGCTGCGTCCCACGCCGCGAGGGTTGAAGACGATGATGTTGGCGTTGAGCCGCGAGGCGTCGACACTGAGGGTCTTCAAGGTCGCCTCCATCACCTCCATGTTGCCGCCGCAGTAGAAGATCCACCGCGACGTCGCCGCAGGCAGCACGACTACTGCCGAGTCGAGTTGGATGCCGCGCTGGGGACCGGGCACGAACTGACGCGCGAGTGTCTTGCCATCGCGGTTAATCATCGTCTTGGCGTCGACGAAATCGGCGGCGAGGTCGTCTGCGCCGAAGTACACGTTGGCGATGGTGGCTGGGTAGCAGGCCGTATTCAACACCCCACGCACGATGGACTCCGCGATGAGGCATCCCATCACCAGCATCGGCACGTATGACACGCGCACGGTAGACTTGGTCTTCAAAGCGCGACCCAGCGCCAGGTTGATGCTCTCCGCGACGAGCGCGATGCACGTCGGCACGAGCACCAGACTCTGCACGAAGGGGTACGAGAAGGCCTCGAACGCGTAGACAGCTGACGTGGCGGCCACGAGCGCACCCGTCGCGAAGGACAGCGCGATGCCCCGATTGATGGCGAACGTGGCCAGCACGACGCCGGCTTCAAGCCCAGCAACGGCGCCCCGGGTGCCGTAGGGGAGCTGGTGGCGAAACGGTCTGTAGAGTCCAGCGAGCAGTGCAGACACCGCCAGCGCGACGCTAACCATCTTGAGGTGCTCGACCAGGACTGGCATGGCAGCGAAACCAAGGTGTTTCTTGCGCCTTTTGTTTTTTGTTTGGTGAGTTTAGAAGTGTTGGGGGAAAATGGGGAAAGGATGGCACAGATAACAATAGCGCTTTCTTCACCAAAGATGAGAGAGATAGAGAGGCGGCAAGCGAGAGAGAGAGAGAGACGGGTTGCGCAGAGTGTAGTCAGGAGGTCAACAGTGCCAACTGTGGCGAGCGTGCTGGCGGTTGGCATAATACCAACATGGCATGTCAAATCAGCTCTGCTCTTTGGGAAACAGCGGGAGGGGAGGGGGAGGGGCCGTAACTATGACCGTGTGGAAATGCTGACACATCCATGAGGTGCCCATTCATCGGCAGTCTTCGTCATCTTCCATATTCACCAGTCGATGTGCTTTTTATTTATTTATTTATTTTGTTGTTGCGGAGAGAGACGGGTGAGTTGTTGGCAACGGCAGTGGTTCCTTAAACAAGTTGCTCAGATGAGACTGTCCATATGGCGAAAAGAGAAAACAAAAGATAGTTTAAACATGGAAGAGACGGGGGAAAGAAACAAAGAAACAACCGAAAAAAATCAACAGAGAAAAAAAAAGGACAGATGGTTTATTGTGGGTGTGTACAACAGTGGAAAAAATGAGGCAAACAACAAGAGAACAAGAAGGAAAGAAAAAAGAACAAACAACAAACGGAAGAATTACATTGGCATTGTTATAGTCAACTGTTGTTTTTGTTGCCTTGGTGGACCTCAACAGATATTGTGATGCTTTTTGTGTGTTCTCTTCAGGACGTTTTAGCATGTTGGACTTTGGATGCTTTGAGAACACTACTGTTTCGTTTTTTGTCTTTGGATTCACAGATTTGACTGTGCGTGTGTACAACAGAGGGGGCACGATAGAGGGACGTACCACATGAAACAACCAAATACAAGCCTCGAAAGCATCAGTTCTACGCTAACAAGAAATCAGTCACGTCACGTTGCCGACCCACGCTGGAACACGAAACTGAACGAGGCGCACGGAGCCGACAGGTGTGGACAACGACATTCTTTCTTTTGTTCTTTTTTTTGAGGTTTCTGCCGTTTTAGTTGACAAGGCAACACAGTGGTACAACAAAGCGCGCCGCATGGATTGGAAATACGACAAACGCGCCAAAAGAAGAATCAAGAAAAAAAAAGAACAGGAACAACAGAAACAAAAAAAGACGCTGACATGGACTGAAAACGAAAAAAAAAATCAGCTTGAAGAGTGCCCACAAATGTACTGGTCACAGAGGAAGCGAGAAACAAGGTGAACGCGAGGGAAGCGAGAAGTGACGCCAATGACACCGTGAACAAGAAAAAAAAACTCGCTGACAACGGCAGAGAGAGTGCACCTACAGAAAAACACAAAACAGAACAGAAAAACAGTCCTACTCATTCGAGACATACACTGGGAACCTTCTTTCGTCCCATGTCCCAGCACATGAGAGTGCGGGACGTATTCGTCTTCATCGTCTTGCCCACTCACTGCCGACGACACATGTTCTTGATGCGCTGAACGATGCCGATGTTGTCGCTCTCCATCTCCAACTTGTTGTTTTCATCGGTGCGGATGCGGTAGGCCGACATCCACGAGTAGAAAAAGGTCAAGCCAGCGAGGAAAAAGACCAGGACGTGATCGATTGGGAACGAGTGGCCCGCCGTGATGGACCACGCGAACAAGGGGGAGACAATGAAGGGCGTGATGGCACGCATGATCGCACCACACGACTGATTGATGCCCATAATGGAGCCGACGTGGCCAGGTGGGGCAGAGCGCGCCGTCAGCATCGTGACGAGACCGTACGCCCACGACATGAAGAACTGCCGGCCACACGTGCACATGAGTACCAAGATGATGACGAAGAAGGAAACGCTGCAGCGCGCCGCAGCCTCGACCACCACGCACTCTGGGATCAGATAGGACGTGAGAGGCAGGGCCAGGACCAGAATGCCCGTGATACCAACGGCCATGCGGAACAGACCCATCTTGTTGTGGTAACGCTGACACACCTTGTGGAAGACCAGGTTGCTCGCAATGCACGGCACACTGTTGCACAGCAGCACCATGCTCGCCTGCTGTGGCTGGAAGCCGAGACCGCCGCCCGCCTGCGACGCGCTCATCCAGAGCGGAATGATCTGCATAAAGGCCATGTCCGCTGCTGTGATGACCATGTACAGGATCAGCACGAAGCGTGTCACAGGAATGGCAAAGGCCTGCTTGTAGCCGAACTTCTTGTACTCCTGCTGCTCAGCGGCCGTGACGCCGTCGTGCGTGACTTCAACGACGATCGTTTCGCCCGGGCGGTCGCCCGTGTCCAACTGGCTCCCGCTCCCGCTGCTCAGCTGACCTTCAACAGTGGCACTCGCTGGGTGCGGTGTCGCCTTGCTGTTGCTGTCCTCGGAGTCGTCCACGAGCGGCGACAACGGGTCCTCGCGTCCGGCGCCAGCCGCACCACCACGGCGAAGACGATCCCCGTACGGCTGTGGCGCAGCAGACGAGCGCTGCGAGGCCTCCAACGCGGACCGCGTGGAGCGGAAAGAGGCGTTGCGGAGCTCCTCCACGGCGGCGTCGAAGTCACGCACATCCTCCATCGCCAGGACGGGCGAGCCGACGCCAACGCCGAGGCACGCAACGGGGAACGACGGGTCGAGGTTGTGCTCCAGGTCCTGGACGTTGCTGGCGATCGTGACAACATCATCGTCATCCGCCGCCGCAACCGCCGCCTCGTCATCGTCCGTGTAGAACTCGCCCTCGTCGACTGGGGGACGTTCGTACACCTCCGCCTCGCGCAGGAAGCAGGGGAAGAGGAGCTTGAGGAATGGGGGCAGGGGCTTCGCTTTCGGATTCGACTCCTTCACAAAGAAGGTGCAGGCGACCATGCCCACGGTGGTGTAGAGGAACATCAGAAAGCAGGGGAGAAAAGCGGGGTAGCGTGCGTTGAAGCCATCGGGGCTAAAGTGGGCCCACTGAAGCAGCCACGCATTCGGAGGGTCGTAGAGGTAACCGCCAATCGCAGGACCAATGAGAGTGCCAATGCCGAAGCAGAGGCTGACAAACGCAAAGCCCTTGGCCTCGTTGGACTTGTTCGTGATGTCCGCCATCATCGTCTTGGCGACGAGGATATTGCCGTTGAACAAACCGTGAAGGAAGCGGAACAACACACACATCCAGATGGAGCTGCTGAGGCCGAAGCCGAGGATCATGATACCACTGACAAACAGGCCCGAGATGAGCGGGAAGCGGCGACCGTAGACGTCGCTCAGCCAACCCCACATCTTGGCACTCGCGACTTGCCCGAGCGCAAACGCGCCAACGAGAAGACCAGCCGTGTAGCCGGCCTCGTCGACGGAGATGCCCTGAATGTGGGCGATGAGGTACGCGACGAACGGGGTGAGCATGGTGCCCGTCAGGCTCTCGTTGAGTAGCACAAACGTCATGGGCACCATCTGGTCCATTGGTAGCGGTGTGGGCTTTGGCTTGCGCTTGTAGCGCCTCTGCTTCGGTTGTGCGACGGCGTGCTGCGGAGTGGTGGCCGGAGACGCGACGTTGGGATCATGCTTCACGACCTTGTGTGCCCCTTCGTGGTCGCTGGTGCTCTCCTGCGACGCGGTGTCGGGCTTTGCCAAGCTGCTGGGCATCGTTAGAGAGCAGAAGTAGCTGTTTTGTGTATCGGGGCGGTATGAATAGTGTGCTTGGGGGGAAGTTTGTGTGTGTGTGTGTTGGTGACTGTGATGTCAGCCAGACAAAGTGAATAGAAAAGGAGACACAAAAAAGTTTGACGAAGTGAAGAATGCGAACAATAAAGGTAAACAATCACTGAGAGGAGAGAAGGAATCCAAACGTAGAAGAGGCTAATGTCAGACCTATAGTTAAAAAAGTCCACGCGTTGGAATAAAGAAAGTCCTTCTGCTGTATCGTTGTCGAAGACAACGTGGAAACGAGAAAACGGGAAAACGTGCAGCTGAACCGTAACAGCCGGTGTATACGTATGTGTTCTCTGTCGAGGGGCTTGTCGAGAGAGGAGCGAGAGAGAGAGAGAGAGAGAGGAGGGACGAGAAAGATGCGCATTTGGAATAAAAGAAACGTAGCAAAAAAAAAAAACCGTGCTACAACACTGGGCGCGTCATGTGCGTTGCGTCTGCGCGCTGAGGGCAGCAAGGAGAGAGGGGAGAAACTGCCCAACCATCAGCACGGTCACTCGAGCACCTGTCGATGGAACATAGCTCATCCCCTGCTGGCCTTGAACTTTCGTTTTTGGATAATTTCCAATTGTCACACAGTTTCTGTCGCTGTGGATGAAAATGAAGGAAAACAAACGTGTGTGCATATAGAGATCTCCGATGGAGAGTTTTTGATTTTTTGTTGCGGTGGGGATTAAAATAAAAAAGAAGAAGAAATGGTGAAAACAAAAAAGAGAGAAAGGGGGAAAAGTGTTGAAATGAAGAAGGGAAGATGTTAAGGTCTTATGAACCATGGAAACGAAATGGAAAGGGAAACAAAAAAACATGTTAGAATTATTCTTAGAGTGGGATGTATTTGACGGTTGCCAATACTTGTGCGGACTGAAGCGTCCATGTGTTATGAAAAATATGGGCTGCCAGCGTGCGCTGACAACTACAATTAAAGCTACGGCGACCCTCAAGCAAACAACGGGTTGTTCATTAATTTGTTTGCTTCAGAATTTCACCCCGCATTCACGCACAGATACGACATGATGATGCCGACGTGACATGTGAGGACCGCGAGGGAGTGCTGTTGCTTTTTTCTTAGAAGTGGGTGAGGACACCGAGTACAGTGATCACTCATTATGGAGAAAGGTGGCGAAAAATATAAAACGAAGACCTTAAGAGAGAGAAAAAATCTGTTACTGGAAAGTAAGAAAGGGGGAGGTGGGGTCTGTTATGATTCTTAAAAGAGTGGTGAAATAAAGTGGGATTCGAGTCCTGCCGTCCATCGTGCACGATCAGGCGGACCAGGAAAAGCTCTACTGGTGTTATGAAAATCCGGAAAGAAAGAAAGGGGGAATGAAAAAGAAAATCAAGGAAGAAGATGAAAACAATTAGCGTAAGCAACCAAGACAGAACCTTATGCAAACACGGAGGAGAAACGAAACAGGTGGTAACAGTGATGTGTGAACCATTCCAAGTGTGCGTGTGATATGTTTTTATTTCTCGTTTTTGATGTCGCTATGCACACAAAGAGAGGAGGTTTCACGAGCACTGAGACACAACAGGGTCAGGCGCGGTCCGTGCGTACTATGTGTGAGAGGGGATAAAGAGAGGGGACAGACTTGAAGAAAACGAGAAAACGAACAGAAGCGAAAGTGGTACTGTGACGCGGTTCACAGTGGAGACTTGTCATCTCGCTCCCGCAGAGAGAGAGAGAGATTGCAATACCGACTTGCACTCTCATCACTTTCTTTCTTCTCTTTACGCGTTCTCCTCCTGGCGATGGCAGATGCGCTTCGCGAGGCTGACCAGGTCACGCTTTTCCTCCATGACAACCTTATTGTTTTCGTCGGTGTGCGCATTGTACGAGCGCGCCCACGCGACCATGAAGGTCAGACTGGACAGGAAGAAGACAAACACGTGGTCGAAGGGGAAGATGTGGTGGCCGCTGATGGACCAGGCGTAGATGGGCGCCGCGATGAACGGCACCACCGCACGCATGACCGCGCCGCTCGACTGGTTGATGCCCATGATCGCACCCACGTGACCGGCCGGGGCGGCACGCGCGGTGAGCATGGTGATGAGACCGTAGCCCCACATGACGAAGAACTGGCGGCCGCACGTGCACAGAAGAACGAGAATGACGACCAGCACCGTCACGCCGCACCGCTGTACCTCCTCCGCGACACACTCGGGCAAAAAGTACGAGGTCATGGGCACCATCAAAGCTGCCAGCGCACTCGCCCCGACGGCGACGCGGAACAGACCCATCTTGTTGGCGTAGCGCTGGCACACCTTGCTGAAGACGAGGTTGCTCGCAATGCAGGGGAAGCTGTCGCACAGCAAAATGAGGCTTGACTGCTGCGGCAGGAAGCCGAGACCACCGGCGTTCTGGCTCGAGCTCATCCAGAGAGGAACGATCTGGCCAAACGCGGCGTCGGCAGTGGCGACGAGCATGTACATGACGAGCACAAAGCGGGTGACGGGGATGGAGAAGGCCTGCTTGTAGCCGAACTTCGCCACGGGCGCCTCGGCGTTTTCGGCCTCGACAACGATGGTGGTGCCAGATGGCTCCCCCTCCTGCCCCTCCGGCTGAGTCGTCGCAGCAGCAGCAGTCGCAGGGACGGGCGCTGCGACGGCCACTGCGGTCGTCTCGGCACCGTCGAGCGCACCTTCGTCGAACTTGCGTGCGTCTTCAGTGGACGTTTCACGTGCGTCAGGACTGGCAGGACTGCCCTCTTCCGCGACGGCGTTGCTGGCCTCATGCGCACCCTCCTTCTCGTCGCTGGCGTGCTGGTCCTCAATCTGGGCGGTCTCCTCGTCATCGTCCGTGTAGAACTCGCCCTCGTCGACTGGCGGCCGGGGAAAGAAGCCGGCGTCGCGAAGGAAGCAGGGGCAGATCATGCGCACAATTGAGGGCAGCGGCTTTGCGTGGGGGTTCGACTCCTTCACGAAGAAGGTGCACGCAATCATGCCGACAATGGTGTAGAGGAACATGACGAAGCAGGGGAGAAAAGCGGGGTAGCGCGCGTTGAAGCCATCGGGGCTAAAGTGGGCCCACTGAAGCAGCCACGCGTTCGGAGGGTCGTAGAGATATCCGCCGATGGTGGGGCCGATGAGCGAGCCCAGACCGAAGCAGAGACTGACAAACGCAAAGCCCTTGGCCTCGTTGGACTTGTTCGTGATGTCCGCCATCATCGTCTTGGCGACCAACGTGTTACCGTTGAAGATGCCATGCAGGAAGCGGAACATCACACACATCCAGATGGAGCTGCTGAGGCCGAAGCCAAGCAGCATCAGACCGCTGATGAAGAGACCCATCGTCAGGGGGAAGCGGCGACCGTAGACGTCGCTCAACCAGCCCCACATCTTGGCGCTGATGACCTGGCCCAACGAAAAGGCACCGACAATGAGACCAGCCGTGTAGCCGGCCTTATCGACGGAGATGCCCTGAATGTGGGCCACCAAATACGCGACAAAGGGGGTGAGCATGGTGCCTGTGAGGCTCTCGTTGAGAAGCACAAACGTCATCGGGACCATCTGTGAGATTGGCAGAGGCGTGGGCTGCGGCTCGCGTTTGTAGCGGCGCTGCTTGGGAGCGGCATCTGCTGTCGGGGATGTGGCGGGCAGGGGTGACGCGGGAGGCTGTGTATTGTGGGCGTCATTCCCGTTGTCACGCTTCGCTGAGGCTGTCATTGTCGCGCGGTGAAAAAAAAAAGAGTGAAAGAGTTGCTGTGAGAGAGTGGTTTGGGTAAACGGACCTAAGTCGTCTGTGAGATTCGCGCTCTCGCTTTTATTCTTGTTGTTTGGGTTGTCCTTTGGGCTTGAATTGCTTCTTAAACTGTAAGGTGAGGAGAGCGAACAAGGTAAGAAACGTCGAAGAGGGTCAGATTGTACGAAAAGGTGGGCTGGTGACGGTATGTGATACCAGTCGGCAGCGACGTGCGTGCGAGTGAAAGCGGACGCTCGTTCACGCCTCGATACGACCTGCGTATTGATAGACATAGCTTACTTGATCTAACGTAACTGTGCAGGAACAGCCACCGACGTATTGGACTGTTCCCACGATCCCATTTGACAGTGAGGCACACGCGCGACGACACAAGATCGTTACTTTGTTGTTTTCTTTTCTTTTATGTGTGCATTAAAAGGTGCGGAAGTGTCCACATGAAGAGGCACAAACACAAAGTCTACAACAAAAAACCGCTCATTGAGAGCAACGCAGAATCCCGCTTGCTCCATGCGCTCCACACACACAGCGGCGCACATACACACAGTGAACAATCCGTCGAAATAGAGACGCGACAGGGGGGAGAAATCACAGAATCAAGCGAAACCGAAAAGATCAATTCCCCCTCCCCTCCCTTCTTGTTCTTTTGTTGGGGATTTACACAAGCTCAAGTCGACCGTCTGCGTTGGTGCGAATCGAGTAAGAACGATAGGCGGCCAGAAAGTAACCGAGACCAGCGAGGACGAAGCCAAAGACGTGGTTAAACGGAATAGGGTGGTTGCCACTCACAGACCAGGCGTAGACTGGTGAAGAAATGAACGGCATCACGGCACGCATCGCCGCACCACATGACTGGTTGATGCCCATAATCGCACCAACAAAACCGGGTGGCGCCGAGCGGGCGGTGAGCATCGTGTTCAGACTGTAGCACCACGTACAAAAGAACTGCCGCGTGGAATAGCACAGGAACGTCGTAATGTACGTTGCCCACGATCCAGGAAGATAGTACATGAACGGCATCACCGCTACCGCAAGACCAGCGAGCGTCACCGCAATGCGGAAGAGGCCGATCTTGTTCGCGTAATGAGGCACCACCTTGTGGAAACAAAAATTGGAACAGAACAGCGGAATACTGTTGAACAGCAAGAAGCGGCCGACCTGGGCAGAGGTCATGCCGAGGCCACCAGCGGCGTCCGTCGTAATACACCACAGAGGGAACAACTGCTGTGCCGTGTTGTCGGCAGCGACGAGAATCATGTACTGCGTGAGCATCTTGCGCGTGTAGGGACGCGTAAAGGCCTGCTTGTAGCCAAACTTTTCGTAATGCTCCTCCTCGATCACGACCGGCGCAGCGGTTGGATCGGACGGTGCGACAACGAGCATCGTCGTGGTCGACGCTGCTGGTGAGGGAGGCACGTCGGCGCGTGCGACGACCTTGTCGCCCCTCTGTGTGACACACGAGTTGGGCGGAGTTGTCGTCGTGGGGGCCTCGTCGCGCGCCGCATTGCTGCTTGCAAAGGACGAACTCACCGAACTGAACTCGGTTTTGGTATCGAAGGACGTCCCCGATGAGGCAGTGGTCATGCGACCGGAAGACAGCGCCGACGCCCGCTGTGATCCATGCTTGCGGCTGCCGCCGCTGATGTTCTGACCCAAGCCTTCATCGGCGTCGTACAGAGGGTTGCTCCTTCCTGGCGCCGCAACCGTTGAGGGTGGCGCCGTGGTGGTGGTGGCACCGTCCTCCGCCGCATCACGTGCATCCTGTGGGGCATTCGCATCTGCTGCCGCACTGGTGTCAGGCGACACGTTTTCCTTCCTGCGACTGTCCGATCCGCCGCGGCAACCACCGTGACCATGACCGTGGTGGTGACGCTGGCGGCGCTCATCAGCACCGTCCGGGGCCTCGCCTTGCCCCTCACGCGAGTGGCGTGAGACGTCCCGTGCGCCCGCGCTGCCATCGCGTCGACAGTGGCGGTGGCGATGACGGTGGCACTTGCTGGGCTTGAGATCGGTGACCGTTGTCAGCACCAACGACTCTTCCATGAACGAAGAGTTGAAGAGGCGGGTATCTTCCGTCACAACCGGCACACCATTGTAGTCGGCATCAGAGGAATCGGTGTTGCCCGCTGGAAACGGACGCGTCACCGCGGCGGCGGCACCACCGTCGTCGTCGTGGATAACAACGTCGCCCTCGTCAGAGCTTTGGTCGTCGTCGTCATCGCTGCCTGTGGGGATGCGTGCGGGCACGAACGGCTTTGCAGGACGCCACATGCATGGGTACAAGGTCTTCAGGATGGCCGGCAGTGGCTTGGCGTTGGGGTTCGACTCCTGGACGAAGAATGTGCAGGCCAGCATGCCTACAAATGTATAGCCAAAGATCACCAGGCACGGAAGAAAAGCTGGGCGGGTGCCGAAGATTCCCTCCGGGTTGAAGTTTGCCCACTGCAGCCAGTCTTGTGTGCAGGGGTCGTACAAGAGACCACCGAGCGTGGGACCAATGAGGAAGCCGACTGCACTACAGAGACTTGTGAAGGAGAAGCCCTGTGCCTCGTTGGTTTTGTCCGTGATGTCGGCAATCATGGTCTTGGCGACGAGCATGTTGCCGTTGAACAAACCCTGCCCAAATCGGAAAACAGCACAAAACCAAATGTTTCCACTGAGACCGAAGCCCAGTATCATCAGGCCCGTCGTGAAGAGACCGCTGACGAGAGGAAAGCGTCGGCCGTACTCGTCACTAATCCAGCCCCATGTCTTGGAGCTGCACAGCTGACCGAGAGCGAACACACCGACCATCATGCCCGAGGCGTAGCCGGCCTGGTCGGGATTCCAGTTCTGCAGATGGGCGACGAGAAGACCGATAAATGGGGTGATCATGGTACCGCAGAGGCTTTCACTGAGGAGCACAAACGCCAGTGGCACGAATTGATGCAGTGGGAGAGGAGTCTTTTTGGGTTCGTTCTTCTTTGAATGATCATGAAGGCCAGGGGGCTCCATCTGTTGTGGCGAGGACGGCGGGGTCTGCGTCGGCGAGTTCGCCACCACCACA
Organism: Wallacemonas sp. MBr04; assembly: GCA_030849635.1. NCBI lineage: Eukaryota > Euglenozoa > Kinetoplastea > Trypanosomatida > Trypanosomatidae > Wallacemonas > Wallacemonas sp. MBr04. The sequence continues at coordinate 315,982 of JASANR010001591.1, read as the reverse complement.
TCCGTTGCCTTAGGCATTCTCACGGATATGTCTTTTGTTTGCGGAAATATGCGCGTACTGGTTTCGAATTGACTCTTTAGCGTTAGCTACAGTCACGTGGTCTAGTAGTTGGTGGCGAAAATGTACAAACGACGAGAAAAGAAGAACAGGTCAGCTATCAACGTTGGAAGGGCTTGAAACAACAAGAGAGGAAAATAACTGAAGAACAAAACAAATATTGACAAATGAGCACTTGAAAGAGGACAACAGCGTGAATTGAAGACGCGTCGATAATACTATCGCCACTCTTCGCCACGCGGAAGAAGAAAGTCAGACGGGAGCAGTCACCAGACAGGACACACAGTCTCTCGGACGACTCTGGCAGAGAAAAAAAGACTTCACGCTGTAGTGAAGAGAGAGAGAGAGACGCGAGCTGGCGCACAGGAAACAAGATGCAAAAGGGCAGCCGAGGGAGAGAGAAAAGGGTGGGGAGAGATTGTGTGGGAGTGGTGGCCAAGTATACACTGACGTCACACCAAGACCGTATGTGTCTCAGTTCAGGCATGGCAGAAGCACGACAAGTTTGGATCTGTGAGAGAGCCCCACAGTTGGCCATGGACAGCGCCGTTTAGGCTGGGCTTACCGAAGAGTAGATTTGTGTGTGTGTGTGTGTGTGTGTGTGTGTGTGTGCGTGCTTTCTATCTTTTCAGTCACTTCGTTTTGGTGAGGTTGATGGTGCAACAAACAAACATCCGGGAAGATATCACGACCACCAGGCAAGGTCACTGAGGGTGCTGTCCGTCGTTCGCGCCCTTTTGCAACGCCGCCGCGGCATCACCCAGCGTGTGCACGGGTGTCAAGACATCAAGCGAAGTCGTCACGACAGCGCTTGCCGGCTTCCCTAGCGCGGTGCAAGGGAGTACAGACGACAGCACGATCGAGTTGGGCATCACGCACGTCTCCACCGGGATCGCAACACTGCTGCGGAGCGTGCCCACCCAGTGAAGGGAGGCGGTCGGGTGGTCCGCCACAGTGAGTCTTCGCGCAGGATCGCCACCGGCAATGCACATTTGTGGTGATGCGGCGGCTTGTGGCGTCGGGCACGGTGATGGCGAGACCTCTGTCTCTGCGCACACGGCACAGCCCTTGTCATGCCGTCCCACGGAGAGAAAGGCCTCCAAGAGCTGCGCGGGGCGCTTACGCACTGCGGCTCGCTCGTGACGACCACTCACGCGCCACACGCCTCTTTCCGTTGCGACAGAGGCGCGTGCAGTGCGCCTCAGCTGCTGTACCTGTCTTTGGTCTTGGTTCGTGGCACTTGGTGGTGATAGTGGTGGCATGTGAGGGTTGAGTCCGTAGCGAGTCTGCAAGCGTGTCTGTGGCTTGTACGATTCCAGGCGTTCCATGGCACGGCCCATGTCGGTCCAGCCGTTGCCCCGATCCGACGGGGTGGGAACAAAGAAGTCGAACGCCAGTGGAATGGCTGACACAGGACACCTGTGTGTGGTCTCTGTCCGTGGTCGCTTCATCTCGACACCAGGGGAATCCTGACGGGCTGGAGCGGGTGTCGTCGTCAGGCAGTATTCCACACACGCGTACCGTGCGAGTGTGGTGCCATCAGGCTGTGGCACGAGTGCCTGGAGCGGTAACAGACCCACGTGAGCCGCTTCATCTGACGACGAGGCGGCCGGTGCCGCGAGAATGTCGTGCGTGCTTTCGCTCGTGATGAATGGTTGTGTCGTCGCATCGACACAGATGCCGAGAAAGAGTGGAACCAGCTGTTTGATGGCGGCTCGCTGCGCGCCACGTGGGAGACTGGGCGAGGGCCCACCAGAAGGAGTAGACGCATCCAGTCCGCTTGAGGCCATCGCAAGGCGCAGTTCGAGTGCTGGTTCCAGGCAGACGCAGTAATGGACGCCGCCATCGGCTGCGTGCCGTACAAAAGGGACCGGTCGGTTCACGTATACCAGCCTCTGGACTGCTTTCTTCTTCGATGGAAGCTTGAGACTCGCTTGCTGCCGTCGGTACGTCCCGGAAAAGAGCTCAGCAATCGACTGACTTGCACCTGGATACTTCCCTGCTGCTGCTGCTGCTGTTGTGGTGGTGGCCTCGATCGCAGCGATGCGCTCCTGAAGACTGTGGCGCGGCAGGCAGCAGCGGCGATGTGAGGCTCCGATGTCGACGAGAGTGCGGATGTCATCGCATCGGAGCCGCACAGCCGCCGAGTGGCGCAGCGCACCATCTCGATGGAGATCGACGGAAATGTGCTCGGGAGCGTTGACCACCCAGTGAACATCGTGTGCGCGCTTGGCGACGTCGAGCAGCTGATCGACGAGGTCGTGGGCGTGCATCACAGGTGCGACGAGCCGTGCAGATGGTGAAGGCCGCAAGAGAAACACCAGGTCATGAAACGTGCTCTGAGATGAGATAGAGATGAGAAGGAGGAGGAGACAGAGAGAGAGAGGGAAATCAAGCAAGCATAGTGTCGAAGTTGTGAAGTAAGGATATATGCGGGAAATCGAAAAGTAGGTGTTTAAGATCAACGGTGTTTGCTCATTTTTCTTTCTGTCGCGTTGACGTAGGAGTTTCTCTCTCTCTAGCATCTGTGTTTTTCCAACAGTGTTTTTTGTTCCGCTTTGCGTTTGTGAAATAGGTCGACCATAATCGTGCTAGCAACAAAACGTGAGGGTGGAGGGTTCACTCAGCGAACTGTTGTGCTGCGGTACGTGCGATGATGCGCGCTGCGCGCTTGACTTCACTCAGCGTGGTGTGCTGGCCGGTGGAGATGCGGAGCGTGCCGATGGCGCGTGTGAGCGTCACGCCCACAGCCTTGAGAGGCGCGGACACTTCGATCTCTTCGTCACCAGACGTCGCGTGACAGGCAGAGCCAGCTGAAATGCACACCTTATCACCGATACCGATAATGAGCCGCGCCGCGGAGATGTACGTGACAGGCAGCTTGTTGCGCGTGTCCGGGATCGTCTTGAACACGGCACAGTTGAGCGTGTTCGGGAGCGCGACAGTGATATCGCCGTTGACGACCAAGTCCATGTTGACCTTGTGCAGTTCGAGCTCGAGCTCGTCGCGCAGGGCATCACGCATCGCACGCATGTGGGCCGCATTCTTCTCCAGATTCGTGCACACATCCTCAAGCGCGGCAGCCATACCCGTCGCGACGAGGACGTTCTCCGTGCCAGGTCGAACGCCTTTTTCGTGTCCAGCGCCAAACGTGACGTTCGCAATGTGCACGCCTGGCTTGATGTAGAGCGCACCGGAGCCCTTCGGCGCGTAAAACTTGTGACCACACACGGAGAGTAGGTCAACGTTGAGGCTGGTGACGTCGACCGCGACTTTGCCAAGCGCCTGTGCAGCGTCCGTGTGGAACAAACAGTCGCTTCCACACACCGCCTTGACGACGCGCACGAGGGCCGCGATGTCGTTCACGGCACCGATTTCGTTGTTCGCGAACATGATCGACACAACAGCGACCTTCTCGGGCCCGGCCTCCTCCAGAACTTTTTTCAGATGCGCGGGTGACACGTTGCCAGTGCTGGGGTCGACGTCGACGAGGAGCGTGTGTGCCGTGACGTGACCCATGTGTTCCAGCACCTTCTCCACCGCCGGGTGCTCCACGTTGGTCGACACAATGAGCGTGCGCGTCGGGCACGCTTTGTGGACCGTGGTGAAGCCTCCCACGATGGCTAGGTTGTTCGACTCTGTGCCACCCGAGGTGAAGATGATGGAGTCCGGCGTGGGAGCATTCAGTGCGTGCGCGGTGGTTTGACGTGCTTGGTCCAGTGCGTACTTGGCGGCCAGGCCAAACGGGTGCGTCGAGCTCGGATTGCCCCAGACGTTGTGCACGCCACACATGGCCTTCCAGGCGACGGCACCAAGTGGTGTCGTGGCGTTGTAGTCGAGGTAGATGGGTAGAGACTCCGCCTCCGGAAGCGGCTGCGGCTTGCGCTTCTTCAGCGGTGGACCTTCCGCGTTACACATGAGACAATAGTGATGGTGTCGCTTGACGACTGAATACACAGAATGGCGAACAAAGAGATACGAGCAAAAAAGGGGGAGGGGAGAAGATTGGGGGAATGCGGAGAGGGTGGGGTGGGAGGAGAAACACAGCGGGGGGACATCGACGCGGCCTGTGATGTCAAATGCGCTGAACGTGTGCGGGGTGTAGGGAAGAGCTGGTCTGTTACCCCGCATTGCACAGGACACTTACGCGGGCCCGCGTCGTCGTCCGGCTTCACACGATCACACACATTGTCTTCTTCCGTGTGACTGGATCTGTATGTCATCGTGCTGGGACAAGAAGCTTCGGCGATACGAGTCGCTTCAGATCCCGCTGGTCGTTGAAGAGGCGATGCATTGCCGATTTGAGCTATCACACTTTTTTTTTGTTTGTTTGAGGAGAGAGGATCCAATTGATTGTACGTTGCGGGTTTCGCTGCAGGTAGTCTCCGTGTACTCCATCGCGGGTATTAGATCGAACGGCACAGCCCGCGCCGACAATGTGGTGCGAGAAGAGAAGAAAAAAAGAAAGGGAAAACAACCTGTCCATAAAGAGTGTTATGAAGCAGCAGCAACAACAATCAGTGCCACAAAATCAAACGAACACATTACACAACAAGACCCAGTATAGAAGGCGTCGCTCTCGAAACAACAGCAACCACCAACGACACTTAGAAGGCGTTCTGGAAGGCCTCCTGCACCTTGGTGATGTCTATCTCCGGAATCTCCTCCTTGAGCTCCTCCAGCATGACGGGGATTTCCTTCTTCACCATGTCTGCAGAGAAGGAGCCCGATTGCAGGTAGTCCAGGGTGCCCTTGATATCACCGTACGTGAGTGCTGTCATGGGCATCGCCTCAACAAGTGTCTGGAGGGCGGCAATGAGCGGTTCCGCCTTGGCGTTTTGCTCGGCCTCCAAACGGGCCATCTTGCGCCGCTGCTGCAGCATCTCATCCGATTCCTGCGCGTTGTCTTGATACATGCGCTGATACTGCGACTCAAAGTCATTGTCGTTGTCCTCGAGAACGTCGGCATCCTCCTCGTCGTCACCCTCGACCGTGTTGTAAACCACCTCGTCGCCGTCGACGGTGAGCGTTAGGTCACGGTCGAGACGGCTGCGCTTGCCGCGCGACTGCGTTTGAAGCCGCTGTGCCGCGCGCAGCGTTTCCTGGCGCCGGGATTCGTCCTGCATCTCCTTGAGTTCCTCCACGCTGGTGTTGCGCAGCTCCTGCAGCAGCTTGCTCTCCAGGTCGAGCTGCTCGGCAAGGGACATGCGCTTGCCGTCCTTGGCGCGCGCTTGGATCTCCTTGAGGCGGCGTGCGTACTCGGTGGCGACGTACTCCTCGAGCGGGCCCTTGGACTTGCTGGGGCGGTTCCAGTCCACCTTGGGCAGCGGCACGGACGTGTACGGCAGCGCGAGCTTGGACGACATCTCCTTGCTGACCATGTTCTCGTGCATGACGGCCTGCTTGATGGAGCCCGCCTCGTTCGATTCAATGACGCAGCGGCGATGGGGGAACACGGAGGCGACAAGGGCCGGCACCTCCATCTCGCCCTTGCGCACCATGGACGTCTTGCAGAGAAGCTCGAGGGCCTCGCCGCTCTTGGCGTCTTGGATGTGGTGCATGTCGGAGCCCACGTGCAGCGTCACGGAGCCGTCGCTCCAGCGCACCATGCGGGCGTTGCTAAGGAACAGCTTGCTTCTCTCGTGGTAGCTCCAGCGCATCACGTTCTGCGGCGTGAAGAGCATACGTGCGTTGCTGTCCAGGTACGGGCACGCCGAGGGGAAGTACGGCTGCGGGTCTGCGTGCAGGATTTGACGATTAGGAAACATGGTCGGCATGTTCACGAGCCACGACCGCGAATGACCTTCCGCCGGAGGGACTGGCGCGGGCGGTGCCATGTGCAGCACGCTGAACGCCGCTGACCGTTCAAACTTGATGCCATCGATGGCATCCCCAAAGACGTCGTACACCTCGTCGCGGGCACTCGCCTGGTGGTGCGCGGCCATCAACGCCTCAAGCTCCGTTCGGTTGTCCCCGCTCATGAGCACGTCCGTCTCCGTGGCGGCACCGAAGAGACTCGTGAAGACGTCGCGTGTGTCGACCAAGTTGGGGTCGATCGCCTCGCGCGTCAGGACGTCGTCGTCGATCTCGAAGTTCACACCAAACAGAGACGCGAGCAGATTGTCATCCGTGTCCTCCATCATGTCCGTCAGCGCGGCGAGGCCAGTTTCAGCGGCGGCGTCAAAGGTCGCATCCTCATATGGCTTGTCCTCCTCGGCAGCCGCAGCCGCAGTGGCGGTGAGAGCGTCGGTCGACACAGGCTTGTCTGTGGATGCCCATGCGTTGATGTCCTGATTGTCAGCCTCCTCATACGTCTCCGCGTCGCGGTTGACATCGTCGAAGGCGGACATCGACGGGAAGCCGTCGACGCTCGTGGGGGCCATCGGAGCCTCCTCGCCTTCCAGATCAGGCACCGCCTCTGGGAGAGTCTGCGTCGGCAGATCACTCACGTTCAGGGTCGGGTCCATTCTCTGTTGTTATAGTTACTGTCAATTTGTGTCGTTGTCGATTGTTTTTTGTTCGTGCTGCGTTTAGTACGGAAGACCTACCGCTTTATTCAGCTTTACTTTTCAAACGTTCCTCGTCTCACCGTGGGCGAAACAGATACAAACACCGACAGGGAAGGTGCCAACTCACGTTTAAAAAAAAACCTGTGACACAGCGCGAAGCACAGGGCAAATTGGGCGAAAGGTATTTGGCGAGGATAAGGATAAGGATAGTGGCAGTGCGAGACGTCAAGGTTCAACGAGTTTGGGTATGAGGCAGGGTGTGCGTGACGGCAGTGTCGTCGACGACGTTTCGTGCCACCGTTTCATCTCTTCTCTTTCTTCTCGGTGTATGAAGAAGAGCAGATCCGGGGATGATTGCCATAGAGAACGGAACATGTGAAGGAACAGCCCCATTTCTGCTACAATTTGTTTGCTTGCTTGCATGCTTTTGGCGGTTTTCATTCATGCCGTTGCAATTAATCGAACAAAAAAAGAATCATCGCCAACGAAACACTTGTGTTTGGCAGTGACATCAAACAGAGGATTTACTTTCCTCGCTGAGTTTTAAAGTTTTTTTTAGTGGAGGTCCTGGTTGCGAATCTGGGCGCGCACCTTGACGCGGCGTTTTTTCTGGGTCCACTTGGTGTCCATTTGCGCCGCGATGGCCTCACCACGCTCCGTGTTCTTCGCCTTGCGACGCTCCTGCTTGCGCGTCAGTCGCTTCTTACTCTTCTTTGACGGCGCCTCCACAACGAGGTTGCCAATGACGCGCACCTGTTTCTTCACGGCAGTGTCGACATCGTCATCCTCATCGCTGTCCGTGGCGCTGACGTATTCGCCATTCAGGCGGGCCAGTTCGCGGTCAACACCGCTCTCCAGGCGCTCTGCCTTTTTGCTTTCTTCGCGCTCCATGTCGCGCTGGGCACGCTGCACCTTGCGCTTCTGCACCTGGTTGCGGCGCGACCGCTTCTTCGCCATCTGCTTCAGCTTTCGGACAAGCTTGGTCATGATGCGTGTATGTGTGTGCTAGGAGGGTGGTGGGGAGAAAACAAACGCGTGTGCGACAAGGTCCTACAACCTGTGGGAGAAAAAAAAGGGCTACAAGTCTTCCAAGAAGGGATGGCTCCTCGAGAACCAGAGAGAGAAGGGGGAAGTGAGTCGGGAGCGCACATGATTGAGAGCAGAACGAGAAAATCGGAAGTCGCACGCGATACAGTAAGATTCCACCTGTCAGTTAATCAAAAAAAAAACAAGCCTGTGTGCACATCATTCTATGCTCTGTGGGATGTCGGCACGTTGGACGAAAAGAAAGCTGGCTGTCAAAGCCCATGTTCTTAAAGCGCACACCGTGTGCATGTCAGGTGTGCCTCTTTTTTTTGTTGTTTACGTGGTATTGTTCTTGTTGAGACAACGTCACAACAACGTCTGTGTGAGGTGGAACAGTTTTCAGAAGGCACGCGCAGCTGGGTTTTCAAGCCACCGAGAGTAGAGGAAGAACGCCGCGTTGCCGCGGGGCTCATCGTCAGCGCCTGCTTCCTCTCCATTACTGCTGCGGAAGCCGGTTGGCGCGGTGGCAAACGCGATCGGTGCCATGCCGGCGTCCACCGCATCGGCAGCGAAGACCTGCTCAACGTCCTTCAACGTCGGGGTCACACTGTCCACCGCCATGAGACCCGCCGAGGACGGGCGACTCGGACTGCCGTCGCGACCGCCCTTGGTGCGGCGTGGCGTCACCGCGAGCGAGGTGGCGGCACTCGGCTTCGCACCGCGCGGAGGACTCCGTGAGGCAGCCGACACGGGCCCGCTGCGTGTACGTCGTTGGTGATGCTGCTGGAGCCGGCGTGCGACGTCCGACTCGAGACGCACGAAGCGGCTGAGAAACGGGTTGCGGCCGTGCTCGAGGTTGCGGTAGTTGAGCGCGAGCGTGCGAATGAACAGCAGGGTGAGCGTCGGCGAGGCATTGTGCAGCTGCTTGCACTGGGCCTGGAGCATTTGCAGGCGGGACAGCACCTCCTCAAAGAGGGGAGTCGGGCCTGTGGTGCGCAGGTAGTGACGGACGCGCCGCATGTCGTACGGCCACTCCGGTGAATGGGATATCTCCATCAAGTCTTTCGTTGAGAGCGGTGTGAGCACGATGGAGACCGTCTCGAGAAAACTCACGGTGGCGTCCATCGCGGGATCGAGGATCGTGAACGTGATCGGGAACGACCGCAGACCGACGGATTCGATGGAGCTCGCCACCGACATGGATCGCCGACGCCGGCTGCGGCGGTAGCGTGGCTGCGTGGGAAACGACGAGACCATGAACTGGAAGGCGTCTGGGATGACCGCGTTGGGCCGCTTCGCGTGTGCGGTTGGCTCGAGCTCGAAGGTGCTTGGTCCTCGCATCGCACGCAGGTAGCCGGCCTTCAGCCACTTCAGTGCCTTCTCATTCATCTCGCCGTGCCGGTGCGCGAGCGGCAGGCCGGTGGTCGACCACGCCCCAGTCGGTGACGCGGCGCGTTCATCGACAGGGGGCTCTCTGCGGCTCTCGGCAGACACGTCGGCGGTGGCGACCTCGTCCGTGGGGTTGCGCAGGGACGTGCGGTCACCGCGACGCGCGACGGTACTGCGATACGCGGCCACCGTTGACGGCGCCGACACGATCGACGAGGTGTCGCCGTCGTCGTCACTGCCGCTGCCGCAGCCTCGACTAGGGCCACTCGCACCGTGCAGATGTGTGCGAGTCCTGTTCTCACGCTGCCGCATGTTTGCCTCGGGGTCGGGTTGTGGCGGCTCGGACAGCGCCATGATGCTGCCAAGGATGCGTGATCGCTCCACAAGGGTCTGTGCCCGGGTTGCGGCAAAGAAGCGGTGCGAGAGGAGTGCTTCAGCAGAGGCGCGCAGTGCCGGGTCTGCGTTCAAGCTGGCGCTGAGCAGGTCGAAAAGGTCGTCCGAGAGAGCCGCGAAGACTTCCGGGTACAGCTGCGCGAGCTGCGATTTTTGTCGTTCGCGCAGTGCTTTCATCGGTGGAGGCTGTAGAAATGCGTCCTCGGTCACCGCCGCACCTGGTCCTGGTGTGGACGTGACGCTGCTGATGGCGACGGCGATGCGGTGGGCGCGGTGAAAGCGATCGGCCGCCTCACCACCAAGGATCATCTCCAGCGCTGTCACGCCAAGCATCCAGACGTCCTCTGCGTAGGCGTTGCCACCGCCGCTTGCGGGGAACCCGGCTGCTGCGGACGGTGACGACGGCGACATGGCGGGCCCAGACAGATGCGTGCCAGTGTGCGTCGTGGACTTGACGGTGAGGTCGCCGCCGTCGGCGTACTCCCACGACTGGCGCAGGACGACCTTGCCATGCTTGCTGTCGAGGAGTAGGTTGGCGGTGTTGACGCGTCGGTGGCAGCGTCGGCACGTGCCATGCAGATAGCGCAGTGCGCGGAGAAGATCGTAGAGCGTGACGGCGACCTGCACTTCGCTGAAGCGGTTCCCAGGTGTCGACGAAGGCGAGGCGGAGGCGGCCGCGGTCGGCTGTGCGCGGCTGAGGTCCTCAGACAGCTGCGGTCGTGGTGGACCGGCAAGGCACTCGGCAACGGAGCAGTTGCCACAGAAGTGCTCGACGAGGATGACGGACGGGTCGCGGCTCAAGGTGACGCCAACGGTCGCTTCCGGGGCCTCTATGGACCCGCTTGTGCAGGCGCCATACGGGGAGAGCGCCGTACGCGCCACCCACTGCTGTGCGTCCACGATGAAAATACCATTGTGCGTTGCGGTGGTCAGCACGCGCACAATGTTCGGGTGCGTCACGTCCACCATGTCATTTACTTGCTGGAAAAGCTGCTCCGTGCTGCTGTAGACGTGCGGACCCACCGCCACCTCCTTGACGGAGACAATCGAGGCCGTCCCGGTCGTGCCCCACTGGGTGCCTTGCGAACACGTGGCGCTGGGTGCTGCGGTGGGTGAGGAGACCGACACCGTATCCGGGTAGCCTGTGAATTTGGTTGGTGTGGCAGTGGTCGCGGCCTCGGCGACCTCGTCTGGGCGGTGAAACAGAACAGAGAGCGGCACCTCGCGGGTGCGGCCATTCGACTTGACGAGCGTGGCCTTCCACGGCTCACTGGTGTGCATGCGACTGACCACGATGAGCGCGACCGAGGGCTTCAGTGGTCTTTTTAGCTCCACACGTACGGCTTCGTACTGGGTCAGCAGCACCGTGCGTTTCATGCACGCCCGAAGGTGGAGAACGTGTTGCGTGCCATCTGGGTACAGGTGAAAGATCTCCTGCGACGACTCCATGTGTGGCATTTACGGTGCGCTGGAAACGATGGAGTGTGGGAGGGGGGGGGAGGGTCGGAGTAAAAGAGACGAAAGAGAGAGGAATGAGTGACTGAACAAAAGAAAAGCACAAACAAAGAGATGTGTAACCACGACCGAACGTGTCACGTCATATACACCCGGCACAGTGACGTGTACTGAACCTGGCGTGAGTGATAAAATCAGTGACAATGGAGAGAGAGAGATACAGGGAGAAGAGGTAGGAAAGAGGTAGAAGCCAAGTTGAACAACACACCATCTGGTGCTGCCGCAACGGTACGGAAAGGTGTACGCGCCAGTGAAAAAAAAAACTGAGGTGGGCGAGTGCGTGTTGACCCGTTATTCGTAGGTCGAATAGATCCCTGTCATTCGATTATGAGCATTGTCAACTGCCGTCCCACTACCCGTTGCTTTCGTTTTTTTGTGTGTGTGCTCATTTAGACTTTTTGTGTCATGCAAAATGGGAGACCGGCGTGTCACTGCCGAACACAAACAATAACAAAAAAAGCAACAGAACGCAAGGGGGAGGGGGGGGACAATCAAGGAAAGACAGCGAGAGAGTGAGAGCGGTTGCCAGACAGTGTGGTTGTGGACGTTCCCTGCCCTCTCTCTCTCTCGCTCGCTCGCTTATCTTTAGATCAGAGCAGCTTCTTCTCCTTGAAATACGCATCCACACCCTCTTCAAAATCGGGTGTCGTGATGGTGACCCCTTGAGCGTGCTGATACGTTGGTGATTTGGTCACGAAGCGGTTGAAGATGACGGCCATGAATTCGCTCAGCATCTTTTGCGTCGCGTCCGTGGAGGTGTTCTTGTCCGTCAGAAGAGCGAGGCGATAGCCTGTCAACGTTTCAAAGTAATGGAGCTTGTAAAAGGGCGTGGTGACCGCCTTGAGGCCGCCAGCCCCCATGGTCGATAACTGCGATGAGATGCGCTGCAGCGTGTAGACGAAGCCTGCCACCAGGCCCGTTTCACCTTCCTTCATGGGACGGGATTGCTTCCACTGCTTGTAGAAGATGCAATCACCGTACCGGTTAAAGATGTACATGGAGTACAACGTCATCTTTGGGCAGGGCTACTTGTGGTTGAGGCAACAAAGCAGACGGTGAGTGAAGGCAGATAGAGAAAAATGGGAGTGGCTGTTTGAGAGAGGAAGAGACGATCGGCGTGTTTGGCGTGACCATCCATCGCGCATCGCGTGCCTATTTGCGGTCATTGTGGCTTCCAGGGACGAACTTCGAAGTGTGACAAGATCTACAATGATGAGGCTTTCACAGATGGAACTCTCTGAGGTGTGCGCAGGGGGGGGGGGGGCGAAGTGGACAGTGCGGTTCACGACGACAGTGTCCATTCCTCGTGATCTCTTTATTGTCCAATATACATGTTCTTTTTGTATGTGTGTGCAAATGTGGGAATACCAGTGTGCAAATTTACGTGGCATTGATTATTTATCTGTGAAACGTGTGTAGTTGGGTGGGCGAACGTAATTCTCGCTGACTTCCTGTTCGTGTCGCAGCGCGTCGCGATCGAGTGGCTGGCGGTACTCGTCGATGATGTTTGGTGCCCAGGCTGGCATGCCGCCGTCAGATGCCGTGCGCGCCTTGACAGGTGGCGCGACCTTCCACGGGTGCATGCGATGATCCTCCTCCTTGCGCAGCATCTCCGTCACGCGCTTGCCCTCCGCGTCCATCCACATCTCGTAGTCGGTGCGGCGCTTACGGTGCAGGCGCTTCCACTTCATCATCTCGTTCTGCAGGTGTGCCGCCTGCGTCTGCTCCTCCTCGTCCCAGTTGAGGTCGCGATCGGTCATGGAGAGCCGGTTCGCGCCAATCTCTGCCGTGGCCGCCTTGGTCTGCAGATCCATCGTGGAGGCCTCGTGCCGCTCAGAGACAGGCAGGTAGTCCCAGTTGCCGGACGGCCGCAGCGCGTGCAGGACAATGGACAGCGACAGGAGCGCGTCGTCCGTTTGAATGCCGTCGTCGAGCATGAGCTGCGTGACGGGGCGGCTCACACGCTCGCTGACCCGCTTCACCATGTTGCGCTTGTGATTCGGGCCAGCGAAGAGCATGTAGCCGCGGTCCTTGCCGTCCTCGTGCATCGTGAAACGCCGAATGCAGAAGTCCGAGATCGTCTCCTGACGGGGAGGTGGAGGTGGAGGTGGGACCGACGACGAGGCCGAGGAAGAGGAAGAGGATGGTGCAGAAGCGCCACGCAGCTTTCGCACAGTGTCGGCCACGGACACCGGCCGCGCGCCCACCACGCTGGAACGGAATACGGGCTCAGCTGCCGACGGCATGGCAGAGTCGGCGGTGGCAGCCTCGTCACTGTCTGCACGCGGTGTGAAGCAGACTGGCAGGAGATCGTTGCGTGCCGCGATGTGATTCAGGAGTCCGTAGACGTCGTCGCCATCCTCATCGCGCAGACTGTAGATGGGGACGGACGTCTGAAAGTGCGCCCCACGCGCGGCGCGAATGGTGCGGTGGTCGTACAGGTCTGCGCAGTGGTTTGTGGCGACAATGGCGTCGTACTGGAAGCCCGATGCCGTGCGGAGCAGTGTGCCAAGTACACCTGGGTCCGTCACGTTGTCAAGCACAAGCACGCGCTGCAGGCGTTGTTTGTTTGCCATGAAATTTTCGAGGGGCGGCGGCGGGGGAATGTCAAAGTCGCCCACGTAGCCGTCGTTACCGGGCCCGTAAATGTCCTCGGCAATCTGTCGACTGACGGGCACGATCTGCATATCGCCACGCCCCATTGCCCAGTCCGGCACCTGCTTGCCCTCGGTGATGAGCAGGTGCTTTGGGGCCGTACCGCTCTCGCACAGCTCGCGGATCATCTCTCGCCCGCCGACGAGGAGCATGCGCTGTGACTGGCGGTACTTGGGGTTCTGACCGAGCCGCACAAAGTGCTGCACGAGGTCATTGTGGCGGTCGTCAAGGACGGTGCCTTCCCACAGCACGTCTTGCTGGAGTCGAAGCAGGAGCGCCTTCTGGGCTTCCTTCTTGAGCGCCTCAGCCGTCAGCTTCGCTGGCGTACCCGGTCGGGCGTGGAAAGAGGGAGGCAGCGTGACGTTGCGCTGTGACGGATCCTTGGGTGCGAGCGGGTGCAGATACGAGGCCTTGGAGTGACGCGCCGGCACACGCTGATCGCCCACAAACGACTGGTAGCGAACAGCACAGGTTGGTACGGTGAGCATACGTGCATGGGCTGCACTGCCAACTCTCACGCCGCCACGGCAGGCAGAGAACGCGTGCGCTCGCCCCGTGCCTTGGTGCATCTGACAGACAAAAAGTCGCGGGTGCGTGTCTGTGAACTTGTTGAGATTCCAGTTGATAGAAGGAGAAAGAGAAAAAAAGAGAAAATATGTGTGAGCGATGACAGATGAATCTGAGAAGCGAAAAAAAAAGGTACAAACGTGACGGCTGAGTGCCACTACGGGTGCCTTGCTGCCATTGCATTTCAAAAGAGAATCACGTAACAAGGACGTGAGAGTCCGCACGTGCTACGGGCAGATGGTCACAGCGTACAGATTGGATTCTGTGTGCATGGCGCTGTGCTTGACGTTGCACCTCTGCTTCTCCAACGACACATTCCATGAGGGGCTTTCTGTTCACACTTTCTTTTTCCTGTTGGTGTCATGTGACTCACAATCAACAGCAAAACGACACGACTGCGTCCACCAATGCGGAGGTGCGGGTGCACCTATGAAACAACTGCAGCAAGTGGAGCGTGGCCGCTCCGAACGAGGCGGCAGCAACAATACATACGACGTACTTGACACAAAGAAAAAGGAAGGGAAAGAAGAGAACCGTTTTTTGAGACAGTGTATTTCCTGTACGCAACCGAGTGGAAAAGAAAAAAACTATCAACAACACCAAACAGAAGAGTTACTTTACATAGCTTGTACCACAGCAATGGAGCGCGTGCCGCGCTCTCTCTGTGTGTGTGCTGTGGCTCGTCGAACTCAAAACGGTCCGGTGCTCTGCTTTGTGTAGGCTGCGCGACTCAGCAACGTTGACATTTGGACAGCCGCCTGAATCGCCGGGAGTGCGAGTAAAATGGTCAGCGCATGCTCATCCTTGACGATCTTTGTGCCCGAGAAGTGCTCCACGAGGTAGTTGAGAAAGTACGGCAGCACCTCGTCATCTTCACCGTGCAGGTAGTTCTCGTTGAGGCACGTGGAGCCCGTGCCCGCTTCGGCCTCGCCGTACTGGTTCCTATGCACACTTCGGATCTCGAAAGGTATCAACGTCGGTGCGGCCTCGCGCTGGCGTTTCACCTCCTCTTCCTCCTCCTCCTCGAGGAAACCAGAGGCGAGTGTGCTAAGGCGGCTACGACGTGTCGCGGACGATGGCTGGACGCTCGTCGAGACGATTTTGGGTGCTTGAATGCGGGGGTGGTTGCTGGCGTAGATGACCGGCCCCACAAATTGCACGTCCGGATAGGCCGACCGCACGTTGTCTGCGTCGTTGTACTGGCCTTGGTAGGAGGCGATCAGCAGTGGCCCCTCGGTGATGCTACAGCGCAACAGCAACGCGATGCGGTCGTCGAGGCGCGTCAGAACGCGCTGGAAGAAGCAGACGCTACTCGCGAGGGCGGCCGTCACGGAAAGGAACGAAGACTCGTATCGCTGTCCGCCATCACTCACACCAATCAACAGGCCGTTGTGGTCCTCGAGTGAGTAGCGATGCACTTCGCGCAGCACGGCGACGAGAGCGGGGTCGTCCATGTCATCGCCGGGGAGCTGGAACTCGTGGCGCACGTAGACGCCGCGGGTGAGCGTCGTGGAGGGCGGCCGTGGTGTGATCTGCAGCAGAAACGGCGATCGCAGTCCGCGCGGCATGGTGTGCATCAGGTCCGGCACGGTGAACAGCTTCGGTGGCGTCACTGCCGAGAACTCGGCACGCCGGTCAAAGTGGACGAACAAGTCCATGAAGCCGCTCATCTGCGACTCGTTGTAGAAGCGAAACTGCACCTTGCCGTGCTTCAATGGTTGGACCGGTGGGTCAGGCGGCATCGGCACATCCGCATTACCGAAACTGCCCAGTTCAGCCGCTGACCCGTTCGAATTGCGCGAGTGGCGCCGACGCGAGTTGATGGTGGACGGCGCCAGTAGTGTCAAGTGCGTGGAGCGCCGTTCGCTGAGCGTGTGGATCGGTGAAGCCGCTGACGTTAGGAGGCCCATACCCCCTTGCGGTGGCGCCGTGACGCTGCCACTGCCGGAGCGGCCGCGCTGCAACGCCGCCTGTGCCTCCTTCTGCGCCTTGAGCCGCTCCTCGAGAACGGGGATCGACAGCTGCTGCAGGTCCACCACCTTCACCAAGTACGGGTCACGCTCGCCGAGTGCCTCTGAATCGACCTCGACGTCAAACTCCACGAGTGTCTCCATGAAGGGTGCGGCCAACAAGTACTGGCCCTTGGGGAGCAGCGCCTTGAAGACGATGCCGGCGCCGGCGGGGCAGAAGAATGTCTCGAGCTTCTGTTTCTCCGCGAGGTCCGTGCAGTAGCCGCGGTGATGTGCGCGCTGAAACGCGGAGGGGAGCTTCTCAAGTTGGAAAAACACGGCGACGCGCTGAAGACTGTCTGTCTCGACGCGATCGGTGCACATGGGGCAGCGGAAGGCGTTGGTCGTGTGGTAGGTCGCAGTAAACGGGATGTCGTTCACGGACGCAAAGTGTTGAATGTCGCAGCTGCATGACGGGCAGCACAGCACGAAGCTCAGCTTCATCCAGCTGTACTCAACCGCCAGCAGCAGCTGCTCCACCACCTTCTCCACGGGTATCTTGAGCACCGCTGCAAGCGCGCGTGGGTTCCACAGCGTGAACGCCTCGTAGAGTGCACGAAGTTCATTCGTCTTGTCGATCAGCTCGGTGGGCAAAAAGAATAGGTCCTCCTGGGCGACGCGGCCCGTGTGTGGCACCCTGAAGAACTCTGGGCTTCGAAGTGGGCAGTCTGGTGCGAAAATAGGTTGGAAGAACTTCTCCACGCCGAGCCAGAAGGCGCGATCGCACCGATTCGCAGGCAGCGCGGACCAGAGCCGCCGAAACACGGCCGCATCCGCAGGAGAGCCGCTTGTCGTCGTGTTCGCCGCAGCGCGACCGGGTCGAGGAGATCCGACAGCCGATATCATTTCACTAGCAAACCTAAAAAGAAAAGGAGAGATAAAAAGGAGGGAGTTGTGGAGCGTAGTGGGTGAAAGTGGTGTCAGAGTTTTTGATAGAGTGGTAAAAACAAAAAGTGATATCTGTGTGACTGACACGGTGAGATATTAAGGGGACAGTCTCTGTTGTTGCAACGAGGGGAAGGGGGTAGGGGCGGGCGAAGCGAGACACATGAACCCAAACACCAAATACGAGTGCAGTGCGTCTCGACCTTCGAGAGTGCGCGTGCTTTTGAGGACAGGTGCATCTGAACCCGCGCAGTTTAGTGCCGCACCCGTTAACGGGAACACCTCTTTTTCTCGGTTTTCACTCGTCTACCATATACAAACACATGGTGGTTGTGTGCTTTTTGTACCACGGAGAAAACGCCACGTTCAGCGCACCGAAACAGACAAAAAGAAAACAGAAAAAAAAATTGACCAACACATAATCGGGTGCGCGAACAGGCGTTGCAACTACAGTACATCGTGGAGAAGTGCGTAAGTGAACTTCTGCTTTTCCGGCTGTCGTCTCTAATATTGGTAGACACCGAACACGGTGACGACGGCAAACAACTCGGAGGAGATGTAGACCTCCTCGAAATAGTTGTCTGTATCAGAGTCCCAGAACATCTTGCAGCCCGTGCGCAGGCCCTGGCCACGCTGCTCGCCAATCATGCAGTGCACCAGAATCTTGTACCGGTCGAGCTCCAGACCGCGGATCTTGTCGCGCACGGTGTCGGCGATTTCCTTGCTAAGACTTTGGATTTCATCGGGCTTGTAGGCCTGCTCCTCTAGGCGGCTCTCGAGAATGGCTCGCACAATCGGGCGAATCTCCGCCGGTCGGAATTTGTGCTGATGGTCCGGCCGCAGCGAGAAGGTGCTGGGTTCAATGTCCTTCTGCATCGCTAGCGAATTCGGATCAGAAAAGATGCTGGTGTCAGAGTACTAATCTGAAGTGCGTGTGTGTGGAGGGAACGCATATAGAAGGAAAAGGTGAAACAGGGAGGATAAGGTGGAGGCGATGAGATTGGTTGCCTCGATTAAGTGCAGTCTTGTGAAAAAAAAAACGAAAAGTACGGAGAAGAGGACAGAAACGGGGGACTGCGAAGCACAGAGCGTCCTCCCATCGTACTACCACGACAACGGCGCGGGTGGGCGACAGCTGAACAGCATTGACGCATGTTCACTCGTGTTTCATGTGCGCGACGTCTTGTTGACGTTTTTTTTTTGACATTTTCTACTATTACTTCATTCGGTTTGCTTGTTGGGTAGTCACAATGTGATAGAGAGATGGAGATGTTGAGACACACAGCACAAAAGAAAGCACCACCTTTTTCTCCTACTTTTTCAGTTCCCACGCAGTTCACTGAGGTTGGTCTCCAAGATGTACGTGAACAGATCGGGTCCAGCTGGTGCGAGCTCTTCCCAGAAGCCTGCGAGACCTCCCGTGAGACTCGGTTCGGGGGCACTCGCGGCGGCCGGCGGCTTGTACGAACGCAAAGCGCGGAAAACATCACCGACAGTCCACATTTCGTTGACGAGTTTCGTGTACACGGGAGCAAAAGACTCCTCGAGGTCGACGCGATCGAACACGTAGTAGTGGATGGACCGCCCGGCCTCCGATGCGGCACACCATTGGATGAGCAGCTTCAGTTGCACGTCGCCGCCAAAAGCGCCACAGCCCCAGTTGCCGGTCGCGATCGCACCACGCCGGGCCTTGTGCGCGGCGGTGAAATCCCGTGGTGCGCCGTAGAAGGCGACAAACGCCTTCATGCACTCGCGATCGATCCACGTCGGCAGGTACTGGTCACCCGGCAGCTTTGAGACCGCGTGGAAGTCAACCGCGTCCATGGCCACGACTGAGATGTTCGGCATCGGGAGGCGGTTGCCCTGGCGGTCTCGCACCGGGCTGCGGATGTTCGTGATGGTGGTGGCGTTGGCCTTCTCCGCCGCGTTGGCCTCGGCGTAGCGGAACGTGTCGGCATAGCCCTTGTAGTAACTGTACTGCCGCGCGCCCGTCACGACTACAGACTCGTGGTCCAGGAGTGGCTCCGCGATGAGCCGCGAGAGCATCAACTCGGGCGACACGACGAAGCGGATTTCTTCCTGAACGCAGCCCTGGCCGAGCACGCCGCCACCAATAATGCGATTCGCAAAGTCGACCTGCAGCGCTGTATGATCTTCCTCGATGAGGCCCTGGCGGCGCAGCTCCAGCGGCTGCAGATGGGACTTGCTCTTGGCAAAGTCGGGGAACCGAGCGTAGCTGACGCGGCAGATTTCCAGGCAGCGCGGGTCCTTCACGCGCCGCGCACGGGACGCCTCGAAGAAGTACTGCAGAAGGCAGCGGATCTTGTTGAGAGCGGCCTCCCAGCGCTCCGGGTTGCGCATCGGGAGCGAAAAGAGGCAGTCAAAGTTGGCGGCCGGCAGTTTCGGCGAGACACCGAAGCGGCGGCGCGTGGCGGTGTCGAACAAGGTGCTGGCGGAGCGCCCCGGGAACAAGGAAAAGAAGTGGCAGCACATGAGCGTGAAGGCCTCCTCGCCCGTCAGCAGGACGCGCTTGTTGCTGTTCTGCCGCAGTACGGCGACGCGCTTGGCGTGGAAGCAGCGCGGCCCCTTCATCACCGTGCGGCGCATGTACGGCAGTACGTCGTCGAAGAACTCCTGCCTCTCCTGCGGCGAGAGCAGCGAGTCGACAACGGTGCACAAGGCGCGAAAGGTCGCAAAGGACGACCACTGCGGCTCGCGCGTGTGAATGAGAAGGGCCTGCATGAGCTCGCACAGGTCGTTCACGTTGCGCGCGACGCCCTCCTGCAGGATCTGCAGCAGCAAGGGCCAGGCGTGTGTGGCGCGACCGTTGTCGCCCCTCACGGTGTTGCGCGACGCCCACGGCAGGATCACACTGAGCTCACCCCATCGCGCCGTGGAGGCGTGTTGACCGGTGATGGTCGTCGGCGACGGCACAGGGGAGGGCGGTGTCAGGAGCTCATTGTAGTCGTGAAAGTAGGTCTTCACTTTTGGCGGGGCGGCTGGGGTGGTAGTCCGCGTGCCCTTGCCAGGCGACGTGGTTCGCTTCTTGGAGCTCGCGAGGGTGGCGCTGGTCGTGCTGTAGAAGGACGCCGTGCTCGATCCAGACACCGATGAGTGCGAGGCGCTGCGGCGCATCGGGGAGGTGCCCGCGGAAAGGCGAGGCGAGTTCGTCAGCGAATGTGCTACGGGCGAGTCGACGAGGGTCGGCGTACTGTGCACAGACATCGCGGGTGACGGCGGCGGCGATGACAGAATCGTCGTGCGGTAGGCTTCCCAGCTGGCCGCGGCAGCGGCCGCAGAGGGGACTGCGGGAGGCGGGGACACTGGCTGTGGCCGCGTCGTCTCTACTCGCGCCCGTTTCGTGTCTGGCTTAAAAAAAGTGTCGAGACGTGTCTGCCGACACGCCTGTTTCAAAGGCACCTGGCGTTTCCCCATAAGATGATAGGAAAGAAAAAAAATGAGAATAACAGAGGACAAACAAAAAAGGAACACAAAAACGGAATGCACAAAAGGGAGTCAGTTGACACGGGCTCCTCTACGCTTGACAGTCGCGAAGGACGAGAGAAACAGTGAAGACTATGAAACAGAGAGAGAGAGAGCGAGAGAAAGGATTCACGATGAGGACGACACAGCAACGGCGTCAGCCAGCCTGCGAGCGGATGGCTCCTGACTGTGCACACTTGACACGACCAAACACGCACAGCTGTGTGGCGAAACAACGACAGAAGCGCTTCCACTATGCATCCACAAAAAAAAACGAAAACCGGAGTTAAGAAGGATGCGGGGCGATTTGTGAAACGTTCGGCAGAGTGTTCATCGGATCTGTCGTTCTGTACCGCCAGTTGCACAGCAGTCACATGCCATGAATCGTGGAGATGAGACGTAGAACATTCTCGTTGTTCGTGCGTTGCCCGCCTTTGCTGAGCGGAGGCTTCTTTTCAATTTTTTCTTCTTTTTTGTGCAGCCACGGCAGAACGCCATGGGCAACGGGGTGCACTGTTTCGCAAACAACGAGGAAAACCTCGAACAGGACAGAAAACAAAAAGGAAGAAAACGTAGGCAACACACTGTGAACCTTTGTAAGTGTACATTACATCATTATAGTACGATTCTGACGCTTTCGTAGCGTGTGCGTCCGTTCGACCTCACCAGAGGCCAGAGCACCAGCTGCTCAGCGCCAGGTTCGCGCAGTCTGAGACAGACAGAAGTGAGTCTCGGTTGAACCCGAGCCCCGTTGACAAAAACCGCACAAGACACGCACGCTCCGATTTGGGCTGCCAGTACGTCGTGATAATATCCATGAAGGCCTCGAAGCCAATGCCGTTGACGGATTCATCGGGCGTGTTGCGATTAAAGAGCCCGTTGAAGTAGAGCAGAAGAGGCTCCTCGTTGTGTAGCATTACCTGCGACAGGTAGGAGCGCATTGTCATGAAGGTGATGGGCGCGGAGCGTGTGGCCATGTCGTACTCGGTGAGGAGTTCCATGACATCCACGCGGAGCACGCTGTTGGCGTCGCGGTACATGTACTGCAGCACCGTCGCCACTTCCTCGCGAGACACCTCGGCCAGAGGATTGGACGTGGGCCAGCCGTAGCTCATCTGATACAGCATGTACAGCGTGAAGTGAATCGACGTGGGCGACTTGAAGCCGCGCACCACGTCGAGATAGAGCGCGAACATGCCGTCCTTGTCGGCCGTGGCATCCAAGTAGCAGAGAATCTCGTACAGATTCTTGGCGACCAGCTCAGGGTACCCATAGCGGCTCTCCAGCTCGTCGACGATGGACTCCTGGAAGTCCGTCAGCACGTACGAGTCGCGAAAGAAGCGCTCCGCCGTGGTGAGCGCCATCTGCGAGTTGGTCGAGCGCTGGTTCGCCTCCATCAGGCACGTCTCGTAGCGGTAGGTCATGCGCTGGTAGTGCCGCTCGCACGCACGCAGCAGAATGTGGTCTACGGTCGACACCTCCAGAAGACGCGGCGTGAGGGTCCGGTAGCCACCGAAGAGGTCCTTGTAGACGCCCCACTCCGGGCCGCGGTTCGGCGACAACGGATTCAAGCGCTGAAAGGCGACGGTCAGGGCGGTGGTGGATGACACAGCGCCAGCCTTGTGCCCACGCGCGGCGCCAGCCCCACCGAGCGTCGCGGTCGTCTTGGTCACGGCCTGGAGCTCGTGAAAGACACGCAAGTTCTCGTGGGCCTGGAATAGCTCCTTGTCCTGAGGCTTGACAGCCATCTCTGACGCACGAACGAAGCGTGTCGCGCCACCCCACTGACGGATCTGTTCGAGCGCACCGGCGTGTGCGGCGTCCGGATCGGCATCTGCGACCTTGACAGAAGCGCCGCGCCCGCCAGCAGCGCTTCTGCCATTGGCGGACTTCTTGCCAACAGTCTTCGACCTCGGCGTTGCCACTGCCCGGCTCGTTGTCGTCGTCGTTGTCGGTGCCATCGCAGCTTCTGCTGGTGAGGACGAGAGCGCCGCTGCGCCAGCGTCCGTCGACTCTGGGATACGGTCACCGTCGATGGAGCTCTTGTATTTGACCTTCATAAAGTTCGTCATCTCGGGCAGCTGGATGGCCATGGCCGGGCTCACAAAGTTCACGGAGCAGAGAAACTTTTGCTGTGCTGGGTCGCGACCGGCGTAGACGTCAAAGGCTGAGAGGAACTTGCCACTGCTGAGGTCCTGCAGAGGGTGCCGGAGGACGCGCGCCATCAACGTGTTCGCCGAGAGCTGGACCGGCGTAGACGTCTGTGTCTCACAACCAGCGCCACCGCCACCACCGGCCACTGCTGACCCAGTCCCGACAACAGGGACACCTCTGATGTACTTTTTGATGAGCTCATCGCTGGCGGAGGAGCCGAAGATGTTCTGCACCCACGCCGCCTTGCGGTCCTGCACGAGCTCCTCGAAGGGCAAGTCTGGCACCGCAGCAGCGAGCGGCGCTGTCATGTTGGGTGACCCGGGCCGCGCACCGGTTGCATTCGCAGGCGCCGAGGGGATCCCAGCCAGCTTGCGCGCGCCGAAAAGGTTGAACGCCGCGTCCACGCGGTGACCACCCGCCGCCGTTGGGGAGAGAGGGCTGCCGGCCGTTGCTGCCGTTGCTGCCGGAAGGACGTGACTGACCAACGACATGCGGTCCTCGCGGGAGAGGCGATCAGGACCAGTGGGACGCCCTCGGCCGGGGCCCTGCTTGCCGTCGTCACCCGCGGACGCGCCTGTGGCGGCGTTTTGCTTGGGACGCCCTGGCTGCGCAAAGGTGAAGACGGTTCGGCCATCGCCGTCCGAGTCGCGCGGCTTGCCCCCGTTCAACTGCATCTCCTCTTCATCGCGCAGGCGTTGCGCGCCGGCCACCAGTCGTCGTCGAATCGTCTCGCGCGACACGAAGCTTTCGTAGATCTTCTCATCGAAGAGCAGCGCCACGAAACCATCCGTCTCGTCGCCGTCCTCCTCGGCTGTGCGAATCCCCGTTTCCGGCACGAGACGACGGTACTGTGTGCGGCAGAGATGCTCCTCCTCGAGCAGGACAGCCACCATCTGGGCGAACTGCTTCTGCACGGTGGGCTTGGCGCTTTCCGAGGTGAGCAGGTACTCGGCGTCGAAGGTGTCGAGCATTTCATTCACGCGGCTCTCGAGCTGGCTGAGGAAGATGAGGATGCCGACGCGCTCGTCGCCCTCGTCGAACATGCTCGCCATGGTGTTCATCTTGCTGAGCTTCATCTGACGGTACGTGTCCTTGAGCAGCTTCGAGCGGCCGCCGCCAATCTGCTTGCGGAGGCGGAAGATTTGCAGCTGCATGTCCTTGTTCTCCACGTTGAGGGCCTGTATCTCCTTCCCCATCTCCACTTGCTGCGCCTCCGCCGTCGTCTTGTAGTCCTGAAAGTCCTGGCGCGCCTTGCGGCACTCGTCGAGACTGTGCTGATTCTGGCGCGTCAGCCGGCCAATCTCGTTCTCGTACATGCGCACCGTTTCACTGAGGGCCTCGACCTGCTGCGTCAGCTGCACCAGCCGCTCACGCGTGTTGCCAAGCGCGATCTCAGACTGAAGGCCCGCGTTTTCGCGCAGAAGCGACGTGACTTGGTCAAAGTAGGGGACCACCGTGTCGATGTCGGCGTCGTCGCGCGGGGCGTGGTAGGCGAAGGCTCTGGTGTTGCCCGCCAAGTCCCCCACAGGGCCATCCTCTTGGCTAAAGTCGAGGCGGTATCCGGAAAAGACAGCGCGACTGAACTCGATGCGCAGGAGACGGAGCATTTCGGCCAGGTGCGGCGACTCGCCCTCGGCAATGCGCGCGACGCCGTCATAGATGCGAATCGCCTCCATGACACTCTCCGTCGTGGGCGGGAGCGAGCTGCCCATCGCCACGAGCTCGCGTGCGTCGGTTTCGTACTGCAGCAGTTTGCTGCGCCATCTCTCCGCTGCCTCTTCCTTCAGCGCCGCGACGCGACTCTCGGACGGCCCGAGGTGGTATGCCGCAGCGCTCGTCATTGGTGCCCGCTCGGCCGCTGACATGGGCGCCTCCGTGAGGAACGTCTCCTTGTCGGCCGCGTCAGGACGCGGTGACGTGGTGGCCCTGCCGCTAGTGGTTGTCGCGGTCGACGCGAGTGTGTTTTGTGCCGTTTGCAAGTACTGGAGAGACGGCGCGACGCGTGCGCTGGCTGCGGGTGCGCCTCCAAACGACGCCGAGGCATCCTCTGTTTGGTTCCCTGCGACTGCGCTCGGACTGCCGGTGTATGTAGCGGCGAGGGGTCGACCAGTGTTCCTGCCGCGCTCGCCTGCTCGGCGATTGGATGGACTAAGAGAGTATCGGTTCTTGTGCCCACCGATGCCGGGTAGTGAGGAAGACATCACCCAAGATGGAGTGGGAGAGAGTCTGTATGGCAGTCCGACAGGACACCGCAAGACAGATGATGTGTTTGAATGAAACTGTAGGGAAGGAAAAACAAATAGGATGTCAAGAGTGCAGTGGGGGAAGGATGGTGCTGCGGATGAAGAGGTGCCGTAGTGGGTGTCCGGTTCGGACGAAAAGCAAGCACGTACCGTGGTGTGTAGGGATGCATGTAAAGTTGCGTGCCATGTTCTGTACGAGCACCGCTGGGAGTCCGTCGCTTGCTGTTAGTGGTTCGTGACATTGTTCTATCCCTTGACCTCACAACTCAGAGAACACCAACAACCGAACTGACGCCATCCGTACAGTACATACGACCTGTTCTCTCTGTGTGTTCCTCTTTGCGTGCAGATACGTCGGTTTTTTTTTTTGCTTGTTGAGGGTGTGAACAGGTAGCAATCAAAAGCGGAGAAACCCCCTCAATACGGTGTATTGTTCTCCTTCTGTCTCCTCCTCCTCACGTTGCCGCGTGCTTGCCCCGCTGCGGGACCCACGAGAAGGAGAGCGCGTTGGTAAATGAATTGGCCGTTGTCGGGTTGGGGCGACTGATAAACGGGTTCTCCCACAGTGGCTTGTACGGTACGAGCAGTGCAAACAGGTTGTTCACCGCACCGAGCACGACCAGCGGCAGCTGCAGGTTGTCGACGCCGTCCATGAAGCACTCCGTCACGGTGCATACAAATATCATGGTGAAGGTGTACCACACGGGGCCCAGGATAGGGACCTCGGCAATGGTCAAGACGAGCACCCAAACGAAGAGCCCGCAGACGAACCCGCCCAGGGTGCCGGTGGTGGTCTTGTGCGTGATGGATGTGTTCATCCGCTCCGTGAAGACCCGGTTGGAGAGGTAGCGGCCCAGTGCCCGCCGCGAGCCGAGAAAGAAGGAACTGCCGATGATTGCCGCGCACGCGTCGACGATGCCGAGGGCGATGATGCCAGGAATGACGTTGTTCGCCAGCTCCATCAGCGCCGGGACATTCTCCATCTCCGGGTACTGATGCCGGTAGCGGAAGATGAGCGAGACGCCGAGGCCGTACATGAGATAGATATGCGTGCGCACGACGCCGGTGATCTTGTCGCGCTCGTCGATGTGGTGTGAGATGAAGCGCGTCACAACGTCGAAGCCGGCGACCTGAAACCGCCGAGCGACCTCGATCGTCGCGCTCAGACTCGACGCAGCGGTGAGGGCGAACGCGAGAAACGGTGGGTCGATCATCGCCGCCGGCGTGAAGGCAGCGACCGCGAGGAAGTGGAACAGCTTGCGCCGCACGGTCTGCCGAAAACCACTGGTGTATCGGTCAATGACAACGACGCAGATGGGGATCGCGACGAACCACGTCACGAGCGTGATGCGGCGAAAGGTACTGTCCATGAGATAGTGGTACAGCCACACGATAGCGTTGCCGTCGAACTGGTAGCTAATGAGACAAATCAGCGTGACGCTGCATGCGATTTCCGCCGCCCAGAACACAAACGTGATGCGGCGACGGCTGATGGGGCGATCACAGGACTTTGAGTTTTTGCTCACGGGTACACGACAGAAGCGCGCGCAGAGTGAGACCACGCTCACCATGTAAATGGTGCAGAGCATGTTGCCGCGGCTAAAGATGTACGTATACGAGGTGATGAAGCCTGGCGCGTTGAGGTTCAGAATCGCCTGGCGCGCCGTGCGGGCGTCCTGTGCGATGTAGTTGTTCGTGAACACATCGCAAATGTAGAAGCCGACGATGGAGCTCACGATCACGGCCTCGTTTTCTCCTAGTTTCGGCTCCAGCTTGACGTAGAAGATGTACCCGAACACGACGTAGCCAATCACACCGAGAGACAGCACCTTGTCCTTGTTGAGGGCCATGACGTACATGATGGCGACGCCGACGAGGGCGAAGAGAAGCGTCTGCGCCACGACGTTGCGGTCTTTGGCGGACTTGCCTCCACGCTTGGCACGCGAGGGGACCAGGGTGAGGTATGCCTGAACGGCGGACGCGAAAAACTCGACCGGGCACGTGTTGATGCCAAAGCTCGCCTCCAGCAGGTGCTCCGAGAGGAAAATGACGGGAATCAGAATGCGACTCTCACCGTGCGCGGAGAGGACGGCCATGATGCACAGCACCATCACCGTCACGGCGCACTCGAACTTGCGCCGAAAGCACGCGAGGACAGCCAGCTCCATCGCCCAGAGCAAGAGGAGCAGCGAGGAATAGGAGATTTCAACGGCGCCGCCTTTCTTGGGAGACGGCGCCGCGAACGCCTGCGCACCTGCCGAGCCCCCCACCGCTGCCGCACCGGCAACTGCCGCACCAGAAAGACTGGCGGGCTTGCTTGTGCGATCGGGGGAGCCCAGAGAGCGCGATTCACGAGGCCGCGGCGCGGCGCTGCTGCCATACGGACCGAATGACCGCTGTAGGGCCGCCCGCTCCTTCATTTTTTCAAGGCTCCGTCGCCACGCGGGTCGTCGTGGTGGCGTTTGCATGACGCTCGACGCCTGCGACGCGTCCGAGTCTAAACTCGCCGACGACATTCGCTTCGAAGATGGCACAGTGATGATAGAGTACAGGCGCGCGGAAATAATCAGTAACAAGAAGAGAAAAAGTGGGAGGGGGTGGAAAATTACAAGTTGTGGTGACAAAGGAGCAAAAGTAAAAGAAAGAGGAATAAGCGCCGGAGTAAGAAAAAAGACCTTTTTCTTGTTACCCTTCCTATCTCCGCTCTTGCCTGTTCTGTCAATTACGGTAGTGGAATGATATCTCGCGAATGTTTGCGTGTGTGTGTGTTTCTGTTTTGACGGTTGCTTATCAATTAGTATGAGTGCCTGTGCGACTATCGTGTAGGTTTGCCGGGCACTCTGTGTTTCTTTTAGTCGCGATGATGGATATTTGCGAGTACGAAGGAAAAGGAGGATAAATAGAAATTGGGAGTCGAAAAAAGGAAAAGAGGGCAAACAGTGTTTGCGACGTGCGTGTTGAGTCGTTTGATTCACGTCTTTATGTTCGTTTTTTTGGTGACTCTGACTAAGTCAAATAGTCGTGTGTTGCTCAGTAACGTACAACTGTCTTGCAAGAAATATACAACACTTAAAAAACGAAAGTACCTGGAAGACACTCCCGGGTCGCGTCTATTGAGTGCGATCGCTACTTGTTAGCGCTGCTTGAGAACGTTGTGCATTTAAAAAGGGTGGAGAATTAGCGATTGAGAGGGGGTAGGGGGAGGGGGGCGAGCGAGGGAACCGTGTAGAACGAGTGAGTGGCGCCAAGGCTTGTAAGATGCTCACACTGGTGCTTGACCAAGGTGCACAGCCACGCAGTGCTAGACACACTTGTGCCGAATCAGTTCGGGGAGTGCGGTCTGAAAAGTCCGTTGTGCAAAAATACAGCAACCGCAACAACAAAACATGCTTCATCATTAATCAAACAGTAGTTGAATGGACACTCCCGATTTGGAGTGCGTACGAGGAAAACCAAACAAGAGGAAAATTATTGCCAACATGTTAAACGCGTTAAGCCGAGTGCAAAAATCTGAACCATTTCCACAGGAAAGAGAGAGAGAGTAGGGTATAGAAACAACTACCATCATCAACAACAACAACAATAACAATGACAGTGGCGCCGCTAGGGCCGTGTGGCATCAGCGGCTTCGTCCACGGCGAGAAGACGCTCCATGTCCTGAATCGCCTGGTGCACCGCGAAGCGCGCATACTCACGTGGAATGGGTGTCTCCGTGGCACTGCGGAGCTGTGAGTCTGCCACCAGCTTCTGGGCGTACGCGACGAGTTTTTCACGCAGCTCGGTACAAACCGGGAGGTCCTTGTTGCCGTAGAGGTCCTTCGGGTCGTACTCCCCAGCGTCAAAATGACGGAAGAAGACGTTGACGCTGATCGTGAGGCCAGAGGGCGTCGCCTGATCGCACTTGGCGTCCGCGCTGCTAGGCGTGTGCGTGCTGAGCGTGGTAATGTGATGGAACCAGTTGGCCGGGAAGTAGAGCATGTCGCCCGGCTCGAGAATCACCTCGGTGGCGTGCTTGCAGGCTTCGATGAAGCGCGGGTACTTGAGTAGGTCTGGGGCGTCAATATTCAGCACGGGCGAGGAGCTCCCCGACATGTAAAGGTCGTTGTGGCAACTCGGAGGGAACATGACCACGCGCTTGCGACCCACAATCTGGCACAGCACGTTGTCCTGCGTGTCGTAGTGCGTCCAGAGCTGCAGAGGCACGGCGTTGATACGCAGGCACGACTGGTGGATGCGCGGCATGACGAACGCTGCGACAGCTTCTGGCAGCTCGAAGTCAGCGCCGAGCTTGGGGAAATCTTGCCAGAGGTTTGCGCGGTCGCTCTTCATGTGGGCGGCGATGGAGCGGTAGTACCACGTCTCGGGTGGCAGCACTCCGGTCTTTTCGAAGCACGCCGTGGCGTCCACGACGTGGTCGACAAGCTCGCCGAAGGAGACGTGGCGGTGCACAAAGTTCTTTCGCACAAAGTCCAGCACCGTCGAACCCTCCGCGACGTGCACAGACACCGTTGCGGCACCCTCCGTCTCCTTGAGATAGTCGGGACAGGCCCAGGACGCGACGCAGCGACCCAACGGCACGCGGCGAAACACCACCGGGCGCGATGCTGCCTTGGCGACTGCGAGAAATGTCTCCGCGTTGTACGGCAGCGTCTCAACGGGTGGTCGTGGCAGGCACAGAAGACGTGCGTGCGTCAGCACCGGGGCACCAGCCACGTACAGCGCGTCCACTGACGACTCACCCGCTGCGGCGGTGTCACTGTTGTTATTGTTGTTGTGGGCACCACCGTGCAGCGGCCACGGCGCGCAGTCGTCACCGATGCGCAGCACCACGGGGCGAGCAGCAAAGGTACCAAAGGAGAAGCACGTGTAGCCGCCGGCGACCACTGCAACGGTGCCCCGCGCGAGCGGCAGGCAGCTGTGCCGCGACCACCACGGCACATTCGCCGGCATCGTCGCCACCGATAGACTGCGTGTGTCCAGGTTCAGCAGCACTGCCGGAGCGATCGTTTCCTTCTCAGAGCAGGTGCTGCCGCCGAGGATGAGCAGCTGGCGAACGCCGGACACTTGCACGACGCACGCGGAGTGCGAGAAGCGCCCGCCAAAGTCGATGCCAGACATTCGCTGACAGGATCCGCTGTTCGGGCTGATTGCGTACACGGTGGCAGCGCACTGCTCACCGGTGAGCAGCCCGCCACTCAGGTACGCAACAGACTCCCCAGGCGACCATGTGAGAGCGGCGGAGCACATTGGTGGCGGCAGCACCGGCGCAGTGGTGATTGTGGTGGTATTGGCCTCCTCCTCACCGTCTGCGTGCGAGAGCGCCACAGGTGTCCAGTCGATGGTGCCGCCCGCGGCATCCACCACGGCACGCCAGCAGTCGTTCAGCAGAGTCCCCTCAGCCGTCTTGCCACCAAACATCAGCACGCGCGCCGGTGTGTCCTTCGTTTCTGGACCCGCCGTGCACATCGAGTGCCGATAGCGCGCTGGTGGTGTGGACGACGCGCCCGAGGATTCCAGACGCCGCCAGACGGCGGTCACGTGGCAGCCGAGCTCAATCGTGGCGGGCACGTGTAGCTGGAGAAGGTACGACTCCGCGTGCACGTTGTCTGGGTTCGTGCGACCGCCGAAGACGAGGTAGAGAAAGGGCGAGAGCCGCGTGAAGCTGTGGAAGCACAGGGGAGGTGGTGATGCTGTGGCGCCCACAGTGTCACCCGCTCCCGCCACAACGACGTGAAGCTCACCTTCGCGCAGGCTGTGGACAAACACCTTGTTCACCCGCTCGTGCGTACGCCCCACGACAAACCCGCCAAAAGAGACGATCAGGACGTCCTCCGCTGTCGCGCCTGTGCCAATCGGTTCGACACAGGAGCCGCCATTGCCCCAGCCCTCGAGCCCGAAGCGACCAGTGGGCCAGGTATGCGCGGAGACCGGCACACGCGTCACGTTGTCGGCCGGCGGTGTCGGCGGCTGCGGCGTGACGGGCTTGAAGGCCGCGCTCGCCTGCACGCACGTGGCGCCCGTCTCGGCGCGCGTGGTGGCGAGTGTGATGCCGTAATGCTCGCACATCTCCGCCCACTCCTCGAGCTCGTCGAAGGGCTCCAGCGCGGTCACGCGCACGTGCTCGTCGCCCGCGATGATCTGCCGCGACAGGTCGTAAAAGTTCGCGAAGAGCGCACACGCCATGCCTTCCTTGAGCGCGCTCCGTGTCAAGGCGCGTCCATCCGGGCGTGCCTCGATGGCCAGCAAAGGGCTGCTCTTCTGGCGCAGCGACTGCTGCATGATGTGACCGAAGCTGTCGTCGGGGTGGATCTGGTCGTACGCGACGAAAATGGCGTCCTCAAAGGTGTGCGCGATGAAGTGGACGAGCCGCTGTGCATCGGCGGCCGGCATGTACTGCATGACGCACTCGGCGTAGATGATGGTCGGATGGCGTGTCTGAAACGTTTCGTTGCTGGCCATACTGGCCGCGGTGAGCAGCGGGACGAGCGTGTTCGCGGCATCACGGAGGTCGACGCCAACGGCGTTGTAGTGCGTGCTCTTCACGGTGTGCGTCAGGACGGTTGGCTGTAGCGTCATGTCTGACGGAAAGGAACCTTCCGGCGCGGCCTGCATCAGGGCGGCCTTGTTTTGCATGACGGCAGGAAAGTCAACGTCGTAGAAGTAGACGTGCTCAGTGCTGGGCATATCCGCTCGTGGGGCGAGTAGCGCGCGCAACGCATACGTGTCGAAGCCGGCACCCAGCGAAATCACCTGCACAGGCCGTGCCTCACCCGAGCTGGCACTGCGGTCGGCAAAGTACCGGATGAGGTGCGTGATCGTGTCATCAATGACCTTCATGCGCAGGTAGTAGCCGCGGTTGATCAACGGCGAGCGGCGCGACGGCTTCTTGACAAAGTGGCGCAGGAACGGGTCCTCGATGTACTTGTGCGTGACTGCGGAGCGTTTGCTGACGACGCTGTCGTCGTTGGTGTGTTGCACCATCGCGTCCACGCTGCCAGGCGTCACCTTGATCTTTTGAATGACCTTCTTCGCCTTCTTGGCCTTCTTTTTGGACAGCACAGGAAGATCTTCTGTGTTGACGCTGACTGTCTGTGCCGTGGACTCCATGTCCGCGTGCACGTGGCGATCCTCTGTCGCTTCCATCGTATATGCGTGTGATGTGTATGTGTGATGTATGTGTGTGATGACGTGATGTGACAAGGAACGGCAAGGTATTGCTCAGCTCTGTGCCGGGTGCGTGACAACTGTGCTCTTTTTTTCTCCCTTTGGCGTGAAGTGGTGAGAGAAAGCGGTGAAGGATGAAAAAGAACGAAGGACGAGTAGAACGAGAGACTGACTGGGAGATGACACGGCTAGTGTGCGAAACGTTAGGCACTGATTCAGGGGGGGGGGGATAGCTGGTGGAGATATCGCTGTCACGTATTGCTCTCATCTCGTTCTGGCCACAAGTGTCTCTCACCTTTCCCCCACAGTTGATATTTACACGTTCAGAGATGCGGCCACGCCGAACATGTCACGTTGCTTCACAACAATTGCGTTTGCTATATGTTCTTTTCTTTTTTTAATTCTGTGAAAGGGCTACCCATCAGGAGGACTCATGCAAGTTGAACTGTTACGTCGTTGCGACCACCTCTTGCTTCGCCGACGCTCAGGACAGATGTTGCTTAAAACCTCGCGCCAGAAGGCCGGCGAGGCGTCGCAGACGGCGGGGAGCGACGATGGCGTACCGGCTCTTCTTCTTCTGCACCAACGTCATCCTCGACGTCGAGGTCTCCATCGGCGAGCATCCCGCTGTCCTTCTCCTCTCCATCCACGCTGTCGTGCGACGCTTCAGCACTCTCATCCGCCAACGATGGCAGCTTGTCGGACGGCGTCATGCCCTTCCACTTGAGCACCGTCTGGGCCAGCTCCAGCTTGCCAGCCTTGAGGAGCAGCGAGCTCAGCGTCACGCTGGTGCTGCGCGTCAGGGTGTAGCCCTTCTCCTCCATTTTGGTCAGCAGGTACGCGACCTTGGTGTGCTCGCCAGCCTTGGCAAAGGCACTGACGCAGATGTTGTAGATGAACTCGTTCTTGGGCAGCTTCTCCGTGTCCAGCAACTCCTGCAGCTTCACGGTGTCACGCATCCGGCTGTAGATGAGAAACACAGACTCCACGTCCTTCACGCGGCAATCGGGGTGCGAGAGGAGCAGCGAGATGTAGTGCTCCATCTGCGGGACATCGCCAACGGCGCTGAACGCCGTGGCCACCGTGGCGAGCATGCGACTGCTGAACTTGACGCCGCCCTGCACCATGTTGTCCACCAGCGCCTGCGTCTCGGTCGTCATGCGGGCGCGAGAGTACAAGTTGAGCAGAATGACGTAGCCGAACTCCTCCATCGGGATCCCCTTGCTCGCTCGCTCCTCCTGCAGCTCCAGAATGTGCTCGTAGCGCTTCGCGCGGCCGTAGCCCTCGAACAGAATGTTGTACGTCACCTCGTTCTCCTTCAGCCCCTCGCGGCGCAGTCGCTCACGCACCTCCTCCATCTTGACCACGTCGCCGGCCTTGGCGTACGCGTTCATCGCCTGGTGGAACGTCACGAGTGTTGGCAGCGCGTTGGTCGACTTGCTCATCTCGTTCAGCACCGACTCCATCTCGTCAAGGCGCCCCATCTTGCCCAGCATGTCCACAACCGTCGTGGCCGTGACAGGATTCGGCGGCACCAGTCGCATCATCGTGTTCAGAATTTCCTGCACCATCGTGAGGTTGTTCTGGGCCATGTAAAGGTCCAGGAAGCGGTTGTAGACCGGCATCGTGATGACCATCTTCGACGCGAGCAGGTCCTGCCAGCAGCGGTCGACCTCGCCAGGTTCACCGAGACGAGCGTACGCGGCGGCGGCGTCCGCGAAGAAGAGCGGGGTGCGAATCTGGTCGCTGGCGATCGCCTTGTGCATGTAGAGGCGCACCGCGTCGGCGTCGTTGAAGTGGCTCAGGGCCGTCACGACGACGCTGAAGAGACGCTCGTTCATGCCGACGCCGGATTGCGCGAGGTCGTTCAAGAGCGCGTCGAACGCGCGGCGATCCTTGCGTTTGGAGGCGTCGCGGAGAAGCACACGGTACATGTTTTGCGACCGCTCCGGCACGCGGCTGAGAAACTTGTGCAGTTCCTCCTGACGATCGTTGATGGAGTAGAATTGCACAATTTCCGCCTGCACCATCTCGTGGGCGAGCAGTCCGTGCTGCTCGGCGTCGCGGATGATGGCGGCGCACCTGTCGGCGTCTTGCGCGAAGCACTTGAGCATCTGCACCGTCACACTCGGCAGCAGCGAGAAGCGGCCGCCGCGGCTGGCCTTACTGAGTGCCTCCTTGTACAGCGCGTTGACGGTGTTGTAGTCGTGCAGCTCGCTGAAGACGCGAATGAGGGTCGGGTACATGAACGACTCAATCGGCATGCCGCGCGAGCGCATCTCGGACAAGTACTTCTCCACCATGCGCGGGTAATACTTGTCGAGCACTTTGAACACGTTGTGGTACGTGCTGGGCGTGTGGAAGATGTTGTTCTTCGTCATCTCCTCCTTGAGCGCGATGACCTCCTTGAGATTGAACGCGTGCGCGTACCACTTGAGCATCTCATCGTACAGACGGTGGTCCTTGAGGCCACCAGCGTCGCGGATTCTGTTGAACACACCGCGCATCTCGTCGAACTTGCCGAGCACGCCGTACCCTTTGATGAGGGCCAGTGCGTAGGTGGGGTCCATGTCGTCCAGCTGGTCATTGTCGATGGCCGCGTCGACGACGAAGCGGAGGTGATTCACCTTGTCGAGCATGACCGCATCGCCCTGCTCGTGCGAGCGTGCCATGATCTCCGTGCACTTGGCGATGACGGCTGTCTCGGCCATCATGCCCAGCGACTTGAGGCGCATCTCCTCGCGGACGGCCTTTTCCACGTCATACACCTGCGCCACTGTGCGTGGTTGCGCAGCGTCCATCCGCAGGCGCAGCACGGTCGCGACGGCGGCCTCGGAGAGGCGCGCCCGGCGCTTGTTCACCGCTTCCGACAGCACAGACTCGAACAACTCGGCGTCACCGCGCGCCGAGGTGACCGCGGTGGAGAGAACCGCATCCACGTTCACCTTGCTTGTCTGGGCATCCACCAGGGCCAGCAGCTGAGCAATCATTGCGCGCAGCTCCTCGAACTGTCCGGTGGCGCCGAAGCTTTCGAGTAGCGAGCACGTATCGGCCGTGCTGAGTTCGGCGAGGTTCAGCGAGCGCAGAAGCGCACTCGCCTCGGCGTGGTGGCCGCTGAACTGGTAGGCGATGACGGCAAGGAGTCTGAGATTCGGGTCGTCCTTGAGCTCGTCGGCCATGTTGCCCATCAGCTCCTTTGCGTTCTCGTGTCGGTACGAGTCGTAGAGGTGCTTGACAAAGGGCAGATTGACGGTCACGCCGTACTTGCGGAAGCGAATGGCGGCGCGGAAAAGCAGGTGGGCCATGTCCCCTTGCCGCAGCTCCACGCACTCGCGCATGAGGCTCTCCATGATCGCCGAGGCATCGGCCGGTGCGATTTCCTTCTTCTGAAGTCGCGACTGCAGGAGGATCATGAGATACGTGACCGAATTGCGGAACTGCGTGATGCGGCGCTGGGAGTGGAGCATGGATTGGCGAATGTGACGGGCCACGTGGCGCGGCTTCGTCGACAGGACGGCGGTGAGTTGGGCCTCATCCTCAGACGAGAAGGGACGGAAGTGCTTGGTCGAGCTGTAACGCCGCAGTGATGTGCGCGTCACAGCAGCCACTGCAGCAGAGCTGATGGCGGCCGAACGCAAGTGAGCTAGTTGTGCGCGCTCGAGGTACGGTGCAGCAAGCGTGCAAAGTCCCAGCGTGCGCGGCAGCACAGACCCAAGCCGCAGTGACTGCTGCAGACTGTGGTGGTGAGCCGCTCGCATTTCCAAAGCAGGTGGAACGCTACGAGAGAACAGTCAGTAAACGCGAACCACGACTGGTGGCACCAAAGCAAAAAAAAAAAAAAGTGAGGTGAGAAGAGAGCGACGTGTTGGTGCGATGGGATTTTTGATCCTCAGAGGAGGCGTTCAAGAGAAGGCGCCGTAACGATGTGGAGAAGACTCAGAGGGTGAGAGACAGAGGAGAGAGATGCCGATGATGGTGACAGGTTGGGGCAAGTGTATTTAGAACGGGTTCCGCGCTAGTTGCACAACAGGCATTTCCCAAGCGGCTGCGCACCGTAAAGCGGTGGGGGAACACACATCGTCATAAGTCGACAACGCGGTTGCCTTACTTCAAGTCACCATGAAGACTATGATGAGAACGATAGGTGATTTTGCTCTTTGTTGGGGGGACTTCAGTGACTTACGTGAGGTGTGCCACACACCGCATATATAGGAACGAAACGAAAAGGAGAAACAACCAAACAACAGAAGCGGTTGAGACTGAAAAAAAATGGAAGAAAGAGCGTGAAGACTGGAAACAGAACGTCATTGCTTGTCTTTGTTTCTCTTTTTGGTGACGTGCGACGAACAAGATTGGCGAACGTCGCATGAACGACCCCAAGGCAGCATGAGTTGTTACACTATCGTCAGTTTGAGGTGTACACAGGAGTAAGTGGAGAGAGACGCTCTGATTCAGCCGAAACACACGCACCTTGGAGGATGACACGTGCGACATAGCTTCAAGCTTTTTCGGTACAAGAAAGAACAAAGACAGAGAACAATGGAATGCACATGCATAAGAAAGCAAAGAAAGAAAAAAACACCCAAAAAGGAAACGTGAGGAAGAAACGACTCAAACAAATGACAACGCCTATCGAGGTGGGGTTGAGTGGGGGAGCACATTGGAGTCGACAGGGCGAAGACGAACATGAGGAGGGGAAGAAATATACAAGATTGCGGTGCGTCGACGAACCTTGGTTCGTTTGGAGGCAGCCAAAAGTCATACCCGCCTCAGCGGAGTTGAGTGCAACAATTGAAAAAGAAAACAACGGGAGGGGATGAATGTAGGATTGGGAGGAAAAAAAAGGCGGGCACGAAGGGAGGGAGTGACGATGAAAGCTCTGCGAACCAGCAACCGCCCAGTCACACCCGCTGTATTTCTCTCGTCATTGAACGCGGCGTTGTGGTGACAACCAGAAGAAAAAACAAACAAACAAAAACTAACCAACAAACAAGCGAACAAAGAAGCGAGATAGGAATAGCTGCACCACTCGTCACAGTGAGTGCTACGGTAGAATAAAGAAGATCAACAGTAAAAACGCCAGGGTCAACACCCACGCCACAATGTAAAGCGGCAGTGACGGTCCGTAGCTGACCGCTGTCCGCAGCGCAATGTTGTCACACATGCGCACAGTGTAGACGACCGCAATGAGAGCGAACGGAAAGATGAGGAGAATGCAGTTGAGGAAGGCAAGCGCGTAGATCGTGACGTTGAGTGCGCGCGTTTTGAAGAAGTACTTGAACCCTAGCACAATAATGATGATGACGGAGAAGGCAAGGCCAAGGAGACCAAACACGAGGGCTGTGCGGACCGTGTTCGCACGCGCGTCACACTCCCACGTCGGTTTCCCCTTGACGGCATACTGGTGCGTGCCACACTTCATGCGACCCCAAAAGTTGAAGCACCTGGCCGGCTTCGTTGTGTCCTTGAGTTTGTACAAGGTCACCGCGACGCCTGCGATGAGGAACGCCATGATGATCAACTGAAGTGCGATGCACAGCAACTTGGCGAGCCACGAGGGGAGCAACGGTTTCACACCGTCGTCGCGCTTGACGCGTCGAACGTGCGTGATGGACTGCAACCGCTTCGGCCGCCCCTCGCTATCGAGGCACTCGCTGCTTGCACCATTCGCCAACGGGTTGTTGGATACGGGTCGGACACCTTGGCCCGCAAGTTGGCCACGGCGGAGAATCTCACGCTGGCGTTGATCGTATTCGCGCGGGTTGCTACCGTTGGTACGGGCCGTGCGGCAGCTTTGGCCCTCTTGCGGGTACGGTGACACGGCACCTGTGGGCACCGGGCTTTGTGTCACGGGATGCGGCACGGTCGTGGTCGTGGCGTCAGCCGAGGAGGGAAGCCGTTCCGATGCCGGGTACAAGCGGGTTGCACTTGGTACCGTCGAAGCACTGACACTGTTCTTCTTACTAGTAGGCACGGCTACTCCTGGCACCGCCGCAGGCTTGAAGGGTGCCGCGGTTACATTGGCACCTGCAGGACGAGTGGCAGCTGGGTTGGGTGCTTTTGCGTTTCCTTTTGTTGTTTCGCTCATGGCAGCGTAGCGCGTTCTTGTGTCCGTTGAGGATGGGATGGCGTCTTCACAACGTGATCCACAGGGCAAACGTGTCAGTGGCCACGCACGTTCAGTTGAGAGTACACCCGAAGATAGGCAAGCGTGCCTAGCGAAAAAAAAAAGAAGAAAGGAACGAATGCCGCACAACCAAAATCTGAGTCAGGTGGCGAGAGCGATGGAGAGAAGGTGAAAGAGAACGAGAAGGTGTGTGTCAAGGGGTTCGCCATGGTGGACGGGGTCGACGTTCAGCTGAGAATACCTAGCCAGGGCTGACGGTGGTGTCTGGTAATAGGTTCATTCCAACATTGTTGACGACTTCTCCACAAACAACAAAGAGGGAGACTTTGCACACAACCAAGTCAATTGGGTTCAGGGGGCCCCCGATTTGTGCCACGCGGTGCAACAACAAAAACGTTGCGCGGCCGCTGGCTGGCTGCGTCTGGTAACCCCAGTGTGATCTGCACCAAACAAGGACGGCAGCTGCACGGTAGCATTCGTTTCATGTAGTGCGAAAAAAAAAACAGCAGGCAAACGTGAAAACAGACGGAATACGAACCGCGACAACGAGAAAACAAGACCAGTCAAAAGAAAAATTCAACAGTCGACAAAAAGAAAGCGCTTTCGCTTCACAACAAAAAGGAGGAGTGTACACACACGAGCATAAATAAAAACCGAGAAGAGGAAAACACACACACACGCACACACACACAAACAGGGTTGTGGGTGACGAGTACAGAATTGAAACGCGTGCGTGGCAGTTTCGCACCAGAAGAGGATGCTGAATACGCACACACACCACACACACACACAAGACACAGATGATACGCATACATGCATGACGCTCTCACAGTGAGAAACTGACGAC
The DNA here is from genome assembly GCA_030849635.1 of Wallacemonas sp. MBr04. Taxonomy (NCBI): domain Eukaryota; phylum Euglenozoa; class Kinetoplastea; order Trypanosomatida; family Trypanosomatidae; genus Wallacemonas; species Wallacemonas sp. MBr04. The sequence goes on along the minus strand of JASANR010001591.1, from coordinate 276,959 downwards.
TTACTCGTCCGGATAGGCGTGGTTGGCCGACGCGCCGGCCTCATCACCGACTGGACTGCCTTCGGTCGCCGTGGCGCCATCGTCCTCCCCACCGGAGAATCCCGTCGTGTTCCGGCGGTACGAGGTCGACACGTTCGGCGACTCCGTGATGGAGTGAGACGCCATGACAGAGAATTCCCTCGCGCCGAGTGGCTCCTCCGCTGTGGCCTGCGCCTCTGGCACAATCTCAGGCAAGTCCTCGGACGGCTTGCTCTGCAGAATGCCGGGGTCCACTGTGTTGAGAATCGTCGGCGTCTCGCCCTTGGCGGAGTGGTAGACGCGTCGGTGGATGGAGTGCATCATGGACGATCGCGCCGCGCTCGTGTAGATGTCGTCATCATCGTTTGAGCGTGCACAGCAGCGGCACCACGACCCGATCCCGTGCACTGCGGCGCGAAGCACGCTGAATTGCTGGCCACCGAAGCCGTGCACGGCCGCCGTCACACCGTTGAAGTTCTCGCGACTGCCAAAGCAGTCCTCGTAGCGCTCCATGTAGCCACCACCGCGCTTCTCTTCGTCGAGCAGCTCCTTGTTCTGCGTCGGGAACATGTCGGCATGCGCACGAATAACGGCGACGATGAACTCGTTGTCCATCCAATGGTAGTTGTCGGCGGAGATGGTGTTGTTGACTTCCTCGCTGAGCACAGTGAAGCTCTGTGTGGTGAGAAACTTCTCCAAGAAGGCTCGGCTGCGTTCAGACACCTTGTCATTGCGGACAAAGCCGCGGCCCTCGCGAATCATGACGTCACCAAAGAGAGACGCGTAGTACGAGGAGAAGAGACTGCACATGTCACGCACCGTTTGGTCACGCGGGTCGCGCAGCCGCATCACGCTCAGACCGATTCGCAGCGCGCTCAAATGGCCCGAGTGGGGGAGGTGGTCGGGCGTTTCGTTGATGTAGCTGACGTTTTGACAGACGCCGTCCTCGCCGAGGTAGACCACGACGACGTTCTCTACTGGCACACGCTGCAGCAGCGGGAGCTGCGACGTCAGGATCCCCACCAGGAACGGCGGTGGCGCGGCGAGCACGTCGAGAAGGCTAGAGGGGACAATCGGGATGAGAATGTGCATCCAGTCGAACGGCGCGATCAACGCCTGGAGTGACATGACAACGTTGGAGACGATAGAGAAGTTGGGGCCGACGATAACAATGTGCTTCTCCAGCAGCAGGTCCGCCAAGATGGAGAAGAGCGTGTCAGTGTCAGGGAAAATGGACAGCAGCAACAGCGGCGACGTGTCGATGAACGAGCACAGACGGTCGTAGGGGCGCACGAAGCTCACACCGAGGTCCGTTGGGGTGAGCAGCTCCGCACCAGACGGCGGTGTGGCCGCCTTGCAGATCGCGCGGATCATTGTCTTGCCGCGCGCGCCGTTGACGCGATAAAGGTTGCCGATGCGATAGAAAAAGTTGCACCACGGGTAGCGCGACATGCACACAGAGACTTCGCCGTTCACGTACGCCGTGCAATGACCATACTCCCGCACACCTTTGCTGTCTGTGAGCACGAATGTGTATGTGAGTTCCTCGACCGAGTACGACACGCCAGCGTTGGCCATGGCGAATTTGCCGAGGTTTGGGTACTTGATAAGTACATCGGTTGGTGACAGTGGGTACGTCCAGAGCAGCCTGATAGCGTTTTTGCCCGTCGCGTCTGTTTCGAGGTGCATTGAAATGAAGCAGTTAAGTGGACTCTTGGGGCTTCCGCTGAAGAAGAACACCTCAGGCTTTGTCTCCTCACGCTTCGGCTTCTTCTTCAGGCCGATGAAGGAAGCATTCAGCTCCACAAATGCTTCCGTGTTCGTTGGGGATATTGCTGCCATCTGTTCCAAGTGACGTGGCGACAAGAATATATATCGAAGGAGGTTTGGGGGAGGGAAGTCGCTGGAACGATGAGTCAACTAAAAAACGCTCAAACACACACACGCGCAAAAATGAACAATGATGAACAAGATGTGAGTGCACCAAGACGGTTGGTTGCTTGTTTGATGTGATGAAAAGGGAAGAAAAAAAGAAAGGCGATACAGGAAGTACACGTAGCAGTGGAACCGTTAGTCTGACGGTCCTAGCGTGCTCGAAAAGCTCTCAATGCTTGTCACGGCGAACCAGGCGCACACAAGAAACGGCACAATGTCTGCGTGCGGTTTAACAACAAACGAACAGACGCGAACTCACGAAAGGCAATCTGTTCAGTTCGACTCGCTTGATGGGTGTCGAACCTTTTTACCTTTCCGAAACGAAGCGGAGGGAGGGAGGGAGGGAGTGCGGGTGTGATTTGATGATAGTCGCAAGTACTTGGGGGGAGGGAGAAGTCTAGAAATCGCGCATGTGGGCAGACTGACACGCCTCCAATCATACGCACATTCCACGCTGCGAGACAGTGATGCTGAGGCCACATGTTTCTCTTTTTGCAGTTTCACAGAAAGGGCTGCTATTTGCCGAATGTGACACAAAAACGTTGTGATGCAATACTGTTCATTGCCACTGGTAATCTTCGCCGAGCAGTTCGTGGCTGTCGTCCTTTTTTTGTTTGTTTGATGTTGTGAATCAATGAGAACGCCTTCGCATGCGTGCCGTAAATCCGGCACAGACAAGACAAAACACCAATCAAGTCAAATCGCAACTCTTCGCCTGGCCGGTCATTGCAGGGAACCCAGCGGCGTCCTTGTCCTGCAAAACGAAACCATGGAACTGCGACACAGCAGACCAAAAAAAAAAAGAGAAAGCGCAGCACGGTGACGACTCAACAGGCACCACCATCACCACCACCACCACACACGGTAGCCGTACTGTGAGACAGAACCACTGCTACGACTCGACTTGCTTGGGGGCTGGCTTCGACTTGCCAGGTGCGAGGCTGTGCACCGTGCCGCTCCCCGTGGCCTGTGGAAGTGAGCGCTCCATGAGCTTCTTGGTGGCGTCGATCTGGTCCGTGAGTGCCGTGTTCATTGGGTGGTCTTCGCGGCCACGCTCAAGCAGCGCGACGGCTTCCACAGGGCGGTGCAGCATGCGCAACGCGTGGGCGCCCTGAAGGTAGCCTTGAATATTGCCAGACGACTCGACCGCCAGCTCCGCTGTCTCAGCGGCCTCCTCAAAGCGCTTGGACTGGCAGAGCAGACCGGCCTTCAGGCCGAGCAAGCCGCCGAGACGCTCAGGGTTCTTCGCGTGGGCAATGCCCGCATCAACAGAGCGAATCGCGTTGCGGAGATCACCGCAGTGCAGATTGGCCATCGCCATACCGGACACAACCTTGACGAACATGGTGACATCGAGAGGCTCCTCTTCCCCTTTCGGTGTCATGACAAGCGGGCCTGACTTGAGGTCAGACGCGCGCTCCGCCGTCGCGGGCTGTTGATTGTCCTTGACCGGGGCTGCGACGGCCGCGGCCTGGTCCTGCGCACGTGTGACGGAGCACCCGTTGCGCTCCACCTCCTCGATGAGAGTGCGGAAATGATCGCCGAAGCTGCCGACGAGTTCATGGGGCTGCTCGCCGCCACTCAAGGCGCTGGAGTTGGGGTACAAGAGATAGCTCAAGGCGCGCTGCGGGATGATCTCCTTCACGCCGTACTGCGCCAGCAGCTTGTTGAGTTGCGGCGCCACGGTCGGCGTGGGGCTCTTGTTCTCAATTTCAAGCAGGATCTTGTGGCCTAGTTCAACAATGACGTCGCGCGAGTTCGTCTCCTCGAGCACGGCACGCTGTTCCTCGAGGCTCTCTTCCAGTACCTCGGGCACGTACTCCTTCACACGTTCATCGCGTGTTTGCGGCTTGTTCCACAGGTTGGTGAAGAATTTGTTCTTGGAGTCGTTGAAGCCCTGGAAGAGGTCAGCGGCCCCAAGCACCCGAAAGGAACGACGGAACATTGTGAGAGTGTTTTGACTGTGAACAGATCCGCGAGAGAGAGGGAGAAGGGGAGGAAGAGAGAGGCGCAGCAAATAGAAAAAAAGAAGGTAACGGAATGAATAGACTGAGGACGCGGAATAAAAGATGCCAACCATGTTGCATCCTTTGCTGGCCTCTGCAGCTTCGTTTGGTTTTTGTTGCATTGCTTTTTCTTCAACGTTTGTCTTTAGTTTAGCAAATTGTGAAAGCAACGTCCAATTAATCAGTGGCACGGGCGCGTTTTCTGGAGCCTTTCTCGGCAGCAGCTCGCGTGCTCTTATCATTCATGGTGAATGCGTTGTCGGCCACGGTACTATCAGGAATACGCAGCGAGGCCGCCTGTCTTTCGAAACTTTTGCAAGCGTCAGGATAGTATTGCGCGAGAAACGCGCGGGCCACTTCATAGACGTGTGGAACGACGGCTTCCATGACGCGGCGTTTTGCCGGCGGTGCGCGCTCCACGAGGCTTCCAAGCGTGGCCCAGGAGACACTCTTGAATTCGCGTCGCACGCTGCGATCCTGTGGCTGAAGCTGACAGGAGCGAATCACCGCGCTGTCCGCAAAGAACAAAGTTGGACACAGCTGCTGACCTGCCACGCCCTGCTTGCGCCAGCTCTTGGAAAGGTAGCGAAACGGACGCCGTGCCGCGTCTTTGCGGTCGTCGTCAAGGACGCCAGTCGCCTCACCGTCAGGGATATCAGTGACACGCGGTACCACCTCGGCGACCAAGGAAAGTTGGTCCCCCACATGCAGGCCCATCTCCTCTTCGAATTCCCGCGTGAGTGTCTGGCGCTCGCACTCGCCACGCTCCATGCCACCCTGGACGGTCTGCAGGAAGTTCTCATTGCCGTTGCCGACTGGCGTGCCAGCGAGAAAGAGGCCGCGCTCATTCACAACGAAGCCCTGCGCACTTTTTCTGAACAGTCTTCCTGTGCCCTGCTCCACAACCGTCTGAAAGGGAAGCTCTGACTGGCGCGTCACCTGCGACATGAGTAGCCGACTGAAGGGTGAGCCAGCTCAAGTGCGCTAGAGAGAGAAACAACAGAGGAACAGGGAGGGAGTCACAGTGGGTGGAGTGAAAAATGGAAATGATGGTGAATAGCGGTTGCCCTGGGAGGGGTGTGGATAGGCAACGTGCTGCCCACACCTGTCATCATCATTTGCTGCGGCGGTTGCGCTGGATTGTGCCGTTCCAACAACGCGTTGAGTGGTTAGCGCTTTGCCTTGCAGGTGCCCGCCGAGGAATACGATACATGTACTATAATCGTCTTTGTTGCTGTCATTGCTATTTTTGTATGCGAGTCTTTGCGGATGCGGTTGAAAAATACGGGCACGATAAGTGACGCGATGTGGTCACCGTCAATATTTCCCCTTATAAATCCAGCGCCCAGCATGCCATGGAGATACACACAGGCAAAAACGATGGCGTCTTGTGGGTCGTGAGGAACACCAAAGAAGAAAACGATTAAAAAAGAGAACGCCTTGAAGGATAGTATTCGCACGTGGCATACGTGAAAGAGACTCAGAGATTGGGGACTGCTTATCCAATGTCACCTTGCCGTGATGCACAGCCGTGCGGACGCACAGTACAACCAGCTAGGCCACGTGGTCGGCCTCGTTTTGACGGCGTTGCTGCTCAGCGGCGTCACCACGCGGTTGGTTTCCGCGTCCTCCGCGGCCAGCCCCGCGACCGCGACCTTGACCGCGACCTCGACCGCGATCGCCTCGCTCCGCCTTTGCAGGGCGGTTCGCGGGGTCGCTGAAATCAATCGCAGGGGTGTCCAACGCGTCGACGGCGTCCGGATAGTGTTGGCGGAGGTAGGCCTCAGCGGCAGCCCGGACAAGCGGCGTGATCGTCGTCAACACGTTTTTCTTTGACGGGGGTGTCTGTTGCAAAATCTGATTGAGCGGCAGCCACTGAATGTGTTTAAACTCCTGAGGCACAGTCAGGTCACGTGGCTGACAATTCCATGCGTCGCAGACCTCGCTCTTCGCGAAGTAGAGATGCGGGACGAGCTCCTGTCCTACGATACCTTCTTTGCGCCACGTGTTGCTCGGGTAGCGGAACTGTTGCCGCCGACGGTTAGCGATTTCTTCTTGTGTTTGCTCGTCGGCGTTTTCTCCCGCTTGCGGTAGTGGGTCGATTTTGCAGACGTGCTCGAGGTGCATTCCAACAGTGAGACTCACTTCTTCAAGGAACTCGCGCGCGAGGGCTTCCTCATCTGTCTCCTCTTCATTGATACCGCCCTGCACTGTTTGCCGAAAGAAACGGTTGCAGCCACCCATTGGTGTGCCGGCGAGGAACCACCCTCGCTCGTTCACGACGAAGCCCTGAGCACTGCACCGATACGTGTTGCCGTCGACGGTGCTCACCACAGTCTTGGCGGTGTTATGCGCAGGTGGTCGGACAGGTGGGCGGGCAGCCATGGCGCGTGGAAGACGTTGTGCTGGGTTGAATGGATTAGTCGCTAACTAGACAGCATGTCGAAGACATATAAATTGAAGAGAAAGGAGTAGGGAGGCGGGGTAATGTAAAGATGGGAGAGAGAGGAAGCCTGACTGGCCAGGGAGACAGAAATAGAGACGTTTGCACACTCTGAGTGTGTCGATCTGCGTGGATGTATGCACGTACGGTTGTTGCATGTGCGTTTATTTTCATTTCTCTCTTTCTGTTGTGACTCGTAGTCGATTACTCAGATCTGATTGTTTGTGAAGATGAGCGAGATTGGTAGCGGATCGTTTTCAGGCCCCGTTAAACAGCGGATGGTGGTCACTGTCCTACGCGGAGCAGAAGCACCACAGCAGTATCACGAATGGTTTCCGCGAGAGCGACAGAGAACCAAAGATGGGCAGAGACGGCAACGAGGACTTGGCTAACGGTGAAGTACTCCTCACCATCGGCTGCGCTGTCAATGTGCACACGAGTGGCACCGTTGGCGACTGCTTCGGCCCGCTCGGACCGCATCATGATGCCGATGGACTCCAGCTTCTTTTGCTGGGCGTCGGCCTCCGTAGGAAAGCCTGGATGGCTCGCTCTCTTACCGACGCGGTGCAGGAGTGTCTCGTTGGGGAGAGGTGACCGCAGATTGAACGCGACTTCCATCGCGTGCGCCTCGACGGCCCCAGCGCATGTGCCGGCTTGGAAAGTTGTCGCGTACAGTTGCCGCGCCTCGACGTCGCCATTGGTAGAGTCAACGTAGATCACCGTGCGGCGTGGTGCTGTGAGGCGGAACGGCACCTCCGCCTCTGCGTCCTGCAGAGAGGCCAGGAGCCGCGTCACGTCGTCCGCGGCGTCACATGAAACAGGCAGCGAGCCGGTGCGCAAGGCCCTCAACAGTTCGTCGTGCACTGTGAGTCTTGTCTGCTTCAGAGAACCGCCGTCGTCGCGCAGCTGGTGAAATATCGCGTCCCGCTCGAACAAGACGACATCTACACACGGGTCCACCACGCTGTACATGCGTGGAATGAATGGCTTCGCGCACGGCTCTACCTTGCGTTTCTTCTTCGTGCCTTGTGTCTGCTTTGGCACGTGTGTTGTGCCGTCTTGCGGTTCGGTTTCTGCTTGTGTCTCGGAGGATGATGCTAGCGGCTCAAAGAACTGCCTCAACGCGCGTCCACACAGTGATTTGCCAACGCCAGGCATCCCAAGAGGCAGCACAAGCGTGCGCTGATTTCGAACAGGCTGCAAATGCAGCACCGTCATGACGTAGTCTGTGCCAGGAAAGAAATCAAACGTGCGCGCATGTGCGACGACGAGGGATTCTTTCAGAATGAGGAGATCACGGGCCATGGAGTGGACATTGCAGCTGACGTAGATGACGTCGGTGAGGCGACCACGTGGCGACGCGGCCATGGCGGCCAGCATCTTGGACGTCCGCGGATGCAGCCCGTGGCGCCCGGCGGTGAGCAGCACGTGCCGCTCCCGTAGCGTGTCGTCCGACGACTGCCGTGCCCGCATGTGAAAGTCCGCGAGGGGTTTGTACAGCTCGTCCTTGCGCGCAAGTTGGCAGCTGGGTATGTGGTTCAGCTTGGTATCCTCGAAGACGCACGGGCAGCTCGTCACCGATGTCACGGCACGGTAGAACTGTTCGAAGGTTCTGACAACGCTGTTCACGTCGCGGCCTGTGATGAATGCCTCACGAGAGCTGGGAGCCGCGCCGCTGTCGTCATTTTGGCCGTCGTCACTGTCTAGACGCAGGAACGTCTTGATGGCGTCGTAGATGGCATCTTCCATGGGCTGGTTGACCTCGCAAAACGAGTCTGCCGAGAGCTGGAACGGGATGTTGTTCGGTGTGTATTCGGTGATGGTCGTGGCGCCGTTCGGCAGCAGAGCCACGTAATCGCTTGTTTTGTCAGGCTTGCGGAGGATGCTTTTGCCAGACGCGCTCGACTCGGAAGGCGGTGGATGCAACGAGACATGCGCTACGACGGCCACGAGAGACGGAAACTGTTGGCACAGAAAGGTGCACAGTGCGGTGCGTTCAGCTGAGGCAAACCAGGCGTCGAAGAGTGTGGCAGCGAGCTCGTCGTTGGGGTGGCGTACTCCGTCACCCACCACGGCCGCGATTGACGGAGTCAGTCTCACGTTCACAAAGGCAATCTTGATGAGCGTCTCGCCCCGGCGATTCACTTTGCCCATCACCTCGAAGAAGAAATGCGGGGCGACCTGTGGCACGACGGACTTCTCCGACACGAACGTTGCCACAGCTTCGGCCAGCGCGTTGACAGTGGGCTGAGACAACGGAGATGTGACAAGCTTTGGAGTCAGAGAGTAGGTCGCTTTGCAGCGGTAGCCCTCGTGTGGTCCTCGCACGCGCAGAGAGGCATCAGTCACAAGTGATTCGCACAAGCTGTGCACCACGTCATGTGGCTGCGGCAACGTCATCGGCACTGACAAGCAGAAGGAAGATGAGGAGGGAGGAGAAAGGGTACGCAAGTGGTGAAGTGTACGTAACAAAGCGGTCGTGTGCCACACATCTTCGCCGACATCCGTGCAGGCGCCTTGAAAATGTTTCCGAGGAGGAGTCGCGTCCGCGCGCGTGACACAACGCACGGCGTGCCGGGGTGGTGAAGCGCAATTTGCCTCGCAGCAGCTTGTTACAACCATGACCACAATCCAGGTTGTGTGCGATGGTGTTAGAGAAGACAGCATTTCTGAGGGTAGCGTGACCAAGCACACTTGCGAATCAAGTCCGTCCGGCGACGCAACTCTCTCAACAGCTGACCTGTCTGCTGCTGCTGTTGTTTTTTAGTCCGTTGTGTTCCAATTGTTTTCGTTAATAGTGTTAGGTGATCAAAACAAACAAAGTTGAGGGAAAGAGAAACAAAAAAAAGAGAAGGACAACGGAGATACGGTAAGAAACAGGCGCCATGTAGAGGAACAAGGGCAGATCGTCACGCAGAGAATACGGTGAACAATCTCCATGAGCTTCCAAAACACACAGGCGTCAGTCTCACGATTACTGAGCCGCGCATTCAGCTTGCTGCGGCCCACCACCCATGCCACCCATGCCGCCCATGCCGCCCATGCCACCGCGGCGTGAGCTGCCGGCACTACCGCCGGCTTGCTGAGAGGCCCAGACACCGCGCTTCTGCTCCTCGAGCTGCTCACGCGTCTCGCGCATGACGCGGGCCTTGACGGTGTTGCCTGGCGCGGCATCTTTCGGCTCGGATGGCTTGCCAAACGCCTTGGTTACCAGCTCCTTCTGCTCCGCGGTCAGCTTGTTCGGCATCTTCAGTGTCGTGAAGATGTAGATGTCACCGCGGCCGCCCGTTGTGCTCGGCATGCCCTCGCCAGCGATCTTGATGACGCCGTCGGGCTTGAGGGCGTTCTCCGCGCTGCTCTCGACGTTGACCGTGCGGCCATCGAGCAGCTTGAGCGGCATGTGCATGCCAAGCAGTGCCTCGCTAAGTGTCACCTCCTTGCGCACGACAAGGTCGTCTCCACGGCGCTCAAACACGCGGTGCGGACTGACCTCAATGTGCACGTGCAAATCGCCGGGCTGCGCCTTGGGAATGACGCCGCCTTCGCCACGTACCACCAGCGTCACGTTAGACGGCACGCCAGCTGGGATGTCGATGGACACGTCCTGGGCGACGTTGCGGTAGCCCTTGCCGAAGCACTTGCCACACTGGTCCTCAGGCTTCGCGCTGGAGCCGGTGCCGTGGCAGCGCGGGCAGTCCGACACCGTCTGTTGAACCATGCCAGGCCCGACGCGGTGCTGCTGCACGACGCGTCCGCTGCCACTGCACGACGTGCATTTGGGCTTCTCCGTCTTGCTCTTTGTGCCGTGGCCGTCGCACTGTGTGCAGATCTGTGGTCGTGTCACGCGGACCGTCTTGGTGACACCGCGGTAGACGTCCTCGAGCGTCAGGCGCAGGCGCACCTCCTGCGGTTGCACCACGGGCGTGCCGCCTCCCATGCCACCACCTCCCATACCGCCGCCGAACATGTCACCGAAGCCGCCCATGCCTGCGCCGCGGAAGAACTCCGCGAAGATGTCCTCGGCGGAGCGGCCGCCCATGCCGCCGGCGCCGCCACCGAAACCGCCCGCACCCATGTTGGGGTTCGTCGCCGCCTCAGACCCGTACTGATCGTACACGCGACGCTTTTCGGGGTTGCTCAGCACCTCGTACGCCTCGGCCACCTCGGCAAACTCTTCCTTGTTGCCGCCCTGATCAGGGTGCGTCGCCAGGGCACGCTTGCGGTACGCAGACTTGATGGCCTTGAGGTCGGCGCCCTTGTCAACGCCGAGAATCTTGTAGAAGTCCTTCGGCCCGTCCGCGTAGTGCCGCACGGCGGTGAACAGCGTGGCGTGGCCAGACGGGAGACGTCCGCTCGTGCCAGTCAGCGACGACGGCGGGGCCGCGTTCACAGCGGGGGTCTGAGTGGAGGAGGCCGTGGTGGCCGCTGCAGCTGCTACCGTCTTGCGACACACAGCTGGCGCGACAAAGCGAAACATGGCAACAACTTGTACACAGCAGTGCTATATAAATGTCTGTCTGTCTGAATAATAGTAATAGTAATATAACACGCAATGACACGAGCTGGGCTGAGAAAGCGAATGAATCCGAGAGAAAGAGAAAGAGAGAGGGACGCAGCCAGTAAACGAGACACAAAAAGTGGAACAAGTGAAATAGGAGAAAGGAAAAGAAAAATAAAGTTAGTTTCTCTGTGAAATAGCTGAATAGGAAGCTTTGAAGTTAAATGACAACACTGTGAAGGTGCGTACGGCATCATGTGAGCAACGTGGCAGGGGAGGGAGCGAGGACCGTGTGGGTTTTTTTTTGGGGGGGAGGGTGGATGGGTGTCGTGCCATGGCATAGACGCTGTCAGTGAAAGGGAAGACGCGCGACTTTTGTCTTTTTCTTGCCTGTTCTGCTGCGACGCATCACAAGTCACATGTTGATCAAGGTATCGCCAAGCAGTGAAACGCCGCGTGCGGGAAAACTGATTGTCTTTCTTATCTGTTGTCGGTGGGGGTAAGTTTGCTTAGATGAAGAAGAAAAACTCTGACAACTCGTGCAACGACATTCGGGCGGACAACCCAAGCGCAATGAAAAGAAAGATAAGTAAAAAAAAGAGACAGAGGAATTGGATGACAGATCTGTACGCGAGATGGGAAATGAATGCAATGTTTGTTTTTTATTTGTATAGTTGCCGCCGTGCATCGCGCACACAACATTTCACAGAATTCGTGTGCTACGATGCCGATTTATTCTGAAAGTCAAAGAAAGGTGCAGCCCTGAGCTGCTGGCGACAGAAGTTTGACTGATGTTCGCCGCCGCAGTGCTTACAGGGGTGCTTCTTGAAACAATTTTGTTCATTGTGGCCGAGTCGGCCGCAAAAAACACATTTCAAAAGATGAGGATACCTGGGATGTTGGGACACCCGAGGTGTGTGAGCGCGGACACCAGGTTCGGACGGCTCACCAGATTGAGGTTGCTTCTTCTGAAAGCATTCTGACTCCACGTGGCCGCGCATGCCGCAGAAGCCACAGGTCCCTCCAGGACCGATGTAGCGCTCCAGCAGGGCGGTGTTGACCTCGGCCGGACGCGGGTCGGTCTCTTGATGCACGGGTTCTCCCGTAGCGTAGTGGGCGACGTAGTACTCCGTCAGTCGCTCCACGGGCTCGAGGATGGGCGTGGACGACGAGGCCGGCAACACCGATGAAGCAGAAGACGAGGAAGGAGATGAAGACGCCGCGCCACGGCCCCCTGAGGACGCGGCGGCGGCGGCGAAGGCGGTGCGGAGAATGAACGTGTGACGCACGTCGTCGGCCGCGTAGTCGAGGAAGTGTGCGGGCAGGGGCCTGACGTCCCAGACAGGGCGCCCGCCGCACGTCATCGCCACGTGGACAGCCGAGTCCGTCTCTTTGCGGTCCAGCTCCGTCACAGCCTTGAGCACGTACGGCATGCTCGACCGCCGATTCACACTGCGCAGCCGCCACTGCAGCGCGGTATAGTAAAGCTGCAGATCCACGACGGAGCGCGCACGTATCTTTGCCTGGCAGCTCAGTGCCTCCACATCGCGACGACAGTCGAAGAAGAACTTGCGAACGTGGTCGCTTGTGAAAAGAGGCGCGAGCGCGGCACGAAACGCGTCAACGCCGAGAGTGAGAACATCTACGAGGAAGATCTGAGGCGACGCGTCGGAGCACAGCTGAATGAGGGACAGTTTGCCCAGCTGCGCGTTGGCGTCGTCACCAGTGACGAGTGCCTCCACATCCACCGCCACCTCTGTGGCGCGCCGCAGCACCGCGGCACACGCAGAGAGCGACTCCGGGGTGTCGACGACGCTGTACGGATACTTCAAAATAGCCGTGATGGCCGCTGAATGTGGCGAAACGGGAGCCGTGGTGGACTCGGGCGGCTCCGCTGTGACTGTCGTGGTGGGCAGGTGCGCCACAGACAACACGGTACTCGCGAATCGCTTCTGGGCACTCAAAGCCCCGGTGACAGAGCAACGAGTGTTGCACACCGGTCGTCGAGTGTGACACGTGCGGGTGACGAGAGAGCCACAGCAGAGCATCGCAAGCGGCACTCGGTACCGCAACAACAGCGGCGTTGGGACCACAAGTGGTGCCATTAGCCGCGCTGGGATGCGAGAGACAGAGTGAGAGTTAGCGAGTGGGTCCTGACGAGCGCACAGACAGACAGGACGGACTGTGACGAAAATAAGGCAAGGCAAGGGGAGAGCAAGAAGCGAGGAGGGGGGGGGGGAAGAGAGAACAGATACAGTGAATCGAAGTGCTAGTAGAAACGTGGTGGCGTGAAAGGGGGGGAGACAGCGAATGGGTGCTGGTGCGATCGAGAACGAGTTGATGACGCGAGTACTCGTGTGAGTATTTCCCGACATGTTTTTGGAAACCACTCGCAGTGCCACTTGCAATACTTTGAGGTCAACGTTGACTCTGTTTTTTCATATATTTTTTGTGTGTGTGACAACAAGGAAAAGCACTGGACTAGCTCACAGTGAGCATTGTGTAGTAGTTGCGAATGAGGAAGCGGATGACACCCTCAGCGCGCACAGACTCCGCCGTCGGACGGTCCTCCATCCAGGTTTCGTAGTTTTCGACCGTTGGCGGTGTCCCAAAGATCCACCGCTCGGGTTGGAAGAGGAGAGACCGTTGTTTTCCCTTGGAGCGCGGACCCTCAAAGTGCAGCACGACGAGTGCCGCCTCATCGCCGGCGAAGGCGCCTGTTGTCGAAGAATCGTGGGCTTTCCTGCTTGGCAGCCGCCACGATTGCGGTGACCACCAGCGGAACGGTGTCACGTGCGCGTCCGACCTGACCAACTCCACACTGCCATCGCTGCGCGTCTCAATGGCCAGGCGATCCACAGTATTCTTGCTCGATCCGAACCAGGTCGGGCCAGGACGGATGCCCCACCCCCAATCGTAGCGCGCAGTGCCATAGACACGCAGCATTTCGCCGAACGGCACGAGCGCATCCACGTCTCGACTTGTCCAGGAGTTTTGCACCACCTCCTTCAGGTACGAAACACGCGACCGCAGAACTGGTGACATGGTCACCACAGTGGGTCGTCTGTCGCGCCGGAGGGGGATGACGACGTAGTCGTGCCCGTCGTAGTGCTTCGGCGCCTTGGGTTCGCGGTAGAACTCGCCGCTCGGGGAGTACTCGATGTAAACGTGGCGCAGACGGCCGATGCCCTCCCAGCTGTCCTGGGTCTGCTTCACAAGAAAACGCAGCGCGGCGGGCATCTCCTCGTAGCGAATACGGTCGCCACACCCCCAGGGGGCCCGCATGAGCTGGATGTCTTCGGGGTGGTCGGCGATAAGCCGGACGCGCTCGTAGAAGCTGGGCGACAGCGTTTTGAGTACCTTGGGGCTGTCTGGCAGTTGCGACTCCTGCTCCAGTCGTCGTGAGAGCGTGGCGACCTTGCGGGGGTCCATTGGGTTGCCGATGCGCTGACTCCAGTCCCTGATTTCGTCGAGAATCGCCACACCCGCCTCCTGCGACACGAGGCCCTTGTGCACGTTGAGACCAATGTTCTCACTTGACTCCAGCTCGATGCCAGATGACACCGCACCCTCGACTGCGGGCCCTTCTTGCGCCTCGCTGGAGGCCGGCGCCACGCGGCGGAACATCTCCATCTGGCCATCCGACACCTTGCTGTACGGCCCGCTCTCCATGTCCATCAGCTCCTCACGCCACTGGTACGCGAGCCGCTTGCGTGATGCAATGAAGCCGCCGACGGCGACAGTGGGAATGCCCAGCGCCAGGAACCACGACTGCGATCCCAACATCACGTGTTCCTTCTGCTATATATATATATATATGTGTGTGTGTGTGTCGCAATTTAGAGCTAGGGCAGTAGAACAAAAAGAAATGAGGGACCAACAGAGGAAGTGAGAGGCATGACAACAAGAGAAAGGCCTATCAATCAACGATGACAGTTGTACGTGCTCTGACCAATCTCCGCACTTGAACCTGCTACTGTGTGAGTGCATGCCGTGTGAGAGGGGGAGGAGGGAGGAATGTGAGACTCGCGTGCGTCGAAGCGATTTCGTCTCTGCCCAACTGAAGCAACAAACGTCGTCACACGGCAGCCACTCGGTTTCAGTTTACCTGTACGTTGTTTGACTATTTCGTTGAACGTTTTCGGTTGTTAGACTTTTGACAGATAACGGTAAGTTTAAGTGATAAGAAACGAAAGAAACAATGTACGTCACGTCGTAGGAGGCCACTCGACCCTACAGCACGACCTCGCCGAGAGGAGGTCAAATCGACAAATGTTACACTGTTCGCCGTGACATGCACACAGACGCATGGCTATTGTTGTGCGGTGCCTTGCTCCTTCATCTGACACTCAGACTTCTCGATCATGCGCTTCTCGTCGAGGAGCTCGATGTAGTAGCCATCAGGGTCAATGATGAAGGTCATGAAGCCGCTCTCGTCTTCGTAGTCGACCGGGACGTTGTGCTTCTTGAGCTCGGCAGTCAGGCTCTTGACGTCCTCGACGCCAATGGCGATGTGGCCGTACGCCTCGCCGTGGCTGTAGCTGGTCTTGCCGTAGTTGTACGTCAGCTCAAGCACGGTCGAGTTGGCCTCGGTGCCGTAGCCGAGGAAGGCGAGCGTGTACTCGTGCTCCTTGTGGTCCCACTGGCGCAGCAGACGCATGCCCAGACGCTGCGTGTAAAAGTCGATGCTGCGCTGGAGATCGCCCACGCGGATCATTGTGTGGAGCATGCGAGGCATTGTTGAGATGGGTGCCGGAAAACGGGGAAACACACGAGTGGAATAGCTTGGGAAAAGCTGAAAGTTGAGAGTACGGTTGAAATATGAGTGAATGAAATCTGAGAAACATCAATATGCAGCGAGAGAGGGTGTGAGGGGGGAGGGGTAAAGGGTGCGCAAAATAATGGAACTAGCACGATAAGAGACTATGAGTCTCTTGCTAGGCCGCGCTCTCGTGATACATCTTATAACAGACCACTGGATGGAGCACTCAGCACACGGTGAACAGAACGGTTTGCCGATACAGAGTTGTTGTCCTCCTATGATTGTGCTGTCGGATGCCAAGGGAACAAGTTGTTCTCGTTCTCTTATTCTTTTTTGTTGTTGTGAGAGAAATGAGCTCTCACTGTCCGCTGTCACACATCCGTCAAAGTGGCAAACAAAAGTAAAAGTGGAAATAAACCGGTAGAGAACAAACAAAAACACGAGAAAGGAATGGATGCAATGCAGACGCGTTGAACCATGCATCGGTAAAGACTATGAAAACGGAGTGTGGGCGGACCAGTCTCATCGTGAGTGCCATGCCCGCAGTCAACTCCAGCCGCACAGACTGGTACACAAGCCACGCGCTCACGAGGGGCTGGCGAACCAGACTCGACGGGGACGGTGTTCATCCGCAAACGACAAGAGACCCGCGGCGTACTCGGTGATGACACTGTTGCCGCAGCGCGTCGCGTACCACTTGTTGTGCACAGGAATGAGCAGGGACGTGTCTGTGATGTGGGTGTGATCGACGCGAGAGAGCGTGCGGATTGTGTTCCATTTGGCCTCGTTCGAGCGCTTCGCGCCGGCAGCGAGACGTGCACGCACTTCCGGTGTCAGCGCCTCTTGCTTCTCGAGCGCCGCATTGAGTTTCTGGAAGAAGTTGCGGCTCTCCACATCGCTCGTCCACTGCGCGCTGAAGTACTGGAGAGTGGGAAAGAGGTACGGCTTGGCGCCACTCTCGAGGGGCTCCCAGAAGAGCTCGCGCTGCAGAGGAATGTGCCACGGGTCAAAGACGACGACGTTGGCGATGGGGGAGCGCTCCTTGGAGATGGCAAAGGACTCCTGCGCGGCGGCCAGCGCCGTGGCCCCACCGAAGGAGTGGCCGGCCAGGGTGATGCGGACGCCATTGGTCAACATCGTACGCACCGAGAAGTCCTCGTAGCCCATGTCGCGGAACAGGCGGCCGCTCTGGATACGCAGCAGGCTGACAAGTGTCTCCTTGACGCGCTTGGCGAGCATGGGCTCACGGTCGTCGGGAATGTCCTTGGCGTCGCGGTTGAAGAGAACGGTGAGGGCGTTGTCGCCGTCGCGGCAGAAGGCAGCGCTGCCATCGCAGTGCGTCATGGCGACAACGATCGCGCCACTCGCGGCGAGTTCGAGGTGGAGGCGGGTCTGCAGCCGCCCGTACGCGCCGAGGCCGTGGGAGAAGAGCACGATGGGGCGTGTGGCGTCGCTGCCTTCGGCCTGCAGCGGCACCGGCTCGGCGTTCACTGTCGCGCGCACACGGTTCCAGATCAGGTCCCGCACACACCAGGCCGGCACGCCCGCGTACGAGGCAATACCTGCGGCAAACCGGTCATCAGAGAACGGCAGGTACGGCAGAGACGCCTTCGGGGCCACCTTGGTTGGGTAAAAGACGGTAATAGGTGGGAGGCCAGTCGTCGGGTCACCCGGCATTTCGCGGATGCCGACGTGATACTTTTGAGATTTGCCGCGCAGCGTGCGGATCGGCTCCATCAAGAAGACGGCGCCTGTCAAGAGCACACCGGCTCCAGCGATGATGGCGCACGTCTTCTCGGGTGTGCCTGTCGCGTACAAACCGGCCGCGGACGCGAGGCCCAGCAGCGACGGCGCAAAGTGAATCGACGTCGCAAGACGAATCAGACCCGCCATTGCAGAGAGAAAGTCGGAGATTTGGAAAAGAGAGAGAGCACAGCTGGTGAGAGGATAATCAGTCCAATGCTGACAGTGTGCCTGAAAATAAAAGACAACAACGGTAAGGTACTGCCAACGAGGTTGAGAGTTAGTGTGTGTGTGTGCCAGGAAAGGGGAGAGAGAGAGGGGGGAGGTGAGCTATGATGGTGGAGGCGAGAGAACCACACACAAAACGACACCAACAAGCTGTACGTTGAACAGACGAAAATGCCAATTCACCGCACAATGCAACGCAAGCAGTGCGTGACGTCATGTGGGAGGCGGCTGCGACACTGACATTTTCCGATGAGGCGTACGGGCGCCAGGAGCGATTGGGTGCAGTGCCATTGCCGCTTTCTAAAATATGTGTGTGTGAGGGAGAACTACAACTTAGTTACACAGTGTGAAAAGAAAAAGAAGTCGACTAGTGAATGAAAACCCGTCTGGAAAAGAAAAATGCAACGAAGAAAAGAAAAAAGGTACATGGACGACCGGCCATGTGAAACGAAAAGATAACAAAAGGTACCTGCTTCAGGCAGAGATCGGCTCGGTGATTTCCCGCACACTGTCACGCTGACGCTGCAGAACAGCAGAGGGCTCCAAATCAGCCTTGTTCAGCGGGGCGGCGCCTTCGTCACTGCCTGCGACGAGTGGGTTGTGCGTAGTGGCAAACTTGAGGCACTCAGTCGCCCACTCCACAATTTGGGCGCGGGCGGGGGCTTTCGCGTAGGACTTTTTGTACACCACAGGGCTCAGCTGCGTCAGGTCGCAGTAGGAGAGGTGGGTCGTGCCGGGGGAGGTGCGAAGCGTGTACCACGTGGGGTTCGACGCCAGTCGCGCCGCGGCCGTGCGACGACCCGCCTCTGCCAGCGTCGCCGCCTCGGACGCCGTGAAGTTCTGCTTCTCTGTCAGGTCCTTCTCGAGCTCGCGGAAAAAGTCCCAGCTCACGCCCCAGCGCACCCACGCCTCGGAGTGGAACTGGAGAGTGGGTGTCTTGTACGTCTTCTTGTGAGCCAGGATGGCCTTGTGGAAGTACTCGCCACACAGCGGCTGGCCCCACGGGTCAAGTGCAACGACACCGCTCACACGCGACGGCCGGGCTCCACGCGGGTCGCTGTCCGCACTGGCTGACTCCTCCATGGCCGTCGCCATCACCGTGGCCGCACCGAATGAGTGACCCACGAGTGTGACCGCGGGGTGCTCGCGAGAGGCCGACAGGAATTCCTCAATCTCACGCTCCGAGTAGCCAACGTCCCGAAAGAGCTGGCCATTGTCGAAGCGGTCGAGCGTGGCCCTTGTCTCCTGGACACGCACCAGCATCTGCTTCTCGCGGGTCTCCACCTCCCAGTCGAGCGCGGTGTCGATCGGCACGGCAAAGTCGTCGTGGACGTCGCGACAGAACGCCGCGCTGCCGTCCTGGTGCGTCATGGCGATCACGATCGCACCACGTGCCGCCAGATCCATCAGCAAGCAGCTGTACAGGCGCGGGTAGCCTCCGATGCCGTGACTGAAGAGGAGCACAGGCCGGGGACGACCCTTGGCGTCGAGCAGCGGTGCGCGCCGGTCGGTCGTGCTCTCTCGCACGCGTGTGAGCTGCATGTCGCGGAGTAGGAACGCGGGCAAGTGGGCGTAGCGCGCCATGCCGTCGACGTAGCGGACATCCTGAAAAGGCAGCCAGCTGCACGCGGCCGTGTCCTCCATGTTGGCGGGGTCATCGGTGAAGCGTACGTGCTTGACGGACGCAGATGAACACGTGGGATGAAACAAGGTCAGCGGTGGTGCGGAGGTGTCCGCTTCCCGTGGCAGCTCGAGGCTGCGGACGCTGTGGTGGCCACCGACTGGCGCAAAGGTGAGGATCGGTTCAATGACGTGCGTGACGACCGAGACGGCGGCCAACGGAAAGGCCAGAAGAAACGTCCAGCGAAGAGACAGTGCGTGAAAGAGGACACCAGCACATCCCACGGTGAGCGACGTCACAAGGGGTAAGTAGTGTAGCGAGAACAGCAGGTCAAGAGGCCTGCGTGCCTGGGGCGGTGGGGTGTACATCCTGACTGTACTGCTGAAAATGTGGATGACAACGATGTACCGGCAAGTCGGCTAAAGAAGAAGCAATGTCAGAGAAAGTGGACGATGAATGGCGTGGGGAGTGAAGGATGGCACGGATGCTATGGTGTTCAGCCTCTGACAAAAAAAAAAAACGACTGCGAGAGTGGTCCGTCGGGTTGTTTTCCCCCCAATCGGCAAGTAAGAAGCAAGACTGAAGGGTCTGTGGGAGAGTTCTTGTATTCTTTTTTTTTTGCTTCGCTTGTTTCAGTATAACCAAGGCGTGGAGAGATAGGTGGAATACCGTTCATCACTTTAACGACAATAAAAAACAACAATGCGACGCATCGTTGCCTCGAACATCTTTCTCTCCCTGTGTGTGTGTGTGTGTTGAGAAGTTACTCTTCCTTGTCCTTCTCAGCCGGTGTGCCTGTAGGAATGAGCGGAATGCCGATGTGCGTTCGCTCCCGGTAGGCCTGGTAGTCAGCGCCAAAGTAATCTGTGCGGCCCAGCGTGGATTCCTCGTATGAGATGCGGCGCCGGAAGAACACCCACGTGACGCCAGTGTGAACGACCAGAGAGACGGGGTTTGCGAGAATGAGCTGCGCGCAGAGCGTGCGCCAGAACCAACCAAAGTACGCCGGGTGGCGCAGATAGCGATACAGACCCGTGTCGACGAGGACGTGATCGTCGCGCCGGGAGTCCTCGATCATGAGCGAGAAGTTGGCGCCGCACTGTGCCATGGCAGCGACACGGATACCGTAGAAAAGGCTCGTGAGAAGCGCAAAAACGGCGGCACTAGCAAAAGAGAGGCGCAGTCCAAGGCACCACCACAGCGCACCGTGTGCCTTCCAGCTTTCGGGGATCAGGCACGCTTCAATGGCAAACTCGAGGAGCGCGGTGAGACTCGCCAGTGCGTACTCTTTCGAGTGGAACAGCATGAACGCTGCCGGGTGGCAGTTGTGAGGCCGTTGAGCGGCGGACAGAATGAACTCGATCATGTGAAACGCGACATGCACCACGAGGAGGTAGGCCCCTAACGCAAATTCTGGCGCGCTGCCACTGCCCCACAGCGCGTGCACCATGAGCACGATCGAGGCGACGAAAACGCTGCCGAGGAAGAATGCGGTGAGTGCGGTCTCCAACATGATGTTTTCCTTGTTGCCCCCCTTCTTGCGCATCAACGGTTGTGATGCCGTTTCGGACTCATTTGACATGGTGGGACAGAATAGCAGTGAAACGCACCCTGTGACGCACACGCTCGGCTGTATGCGGCAACTACAGTGCGTATGAGTTGTGGTGAAGAAACAGAGGGGTGAGGCGAGTGGAAGGGACGGGAAGGATGCGAAATGGGTAAGTCAGAAATAAAGGGAGGTTGCTCAATACCCCACTGAACGACACCGCGTCCCTCTTCCTCATTCTCAGTCAGTCTGTGGTGGGGATAGGTGTAAGTGTAGCGTGCTAGCCGCGGAGAGAGCCGTGAACATGGTTCACCAGACTGGTGTCGCTGCAATGCCTGTTCAGCCAGCACCTCATCGTGTTGTGAGTGTTGTCTGTGTCTCTGTCGCGGCACAAAGTGCTCGAGAAGTTTCGATGCGCGACGCAGAGAAGCCTTCTCTGTCCTTGCCAGCCCACAGAGCTTGCTCCTTTACTTTTTTGCGAAGCAAATTTTTTGTTGTTGTTTTGATTGTTGGTCACGAACTACACTCGCATAATACACAACAGAAAGAAAAACACGGTATACAGGTAATGGTCACGCAAAACACACCGCAAGACAGTGACCGGCTATACGAACAGAACATACGATCCTACAGCAACAAAATAAATATCAAAAGGAAAAAGAGTGCAGAAGACAGTCGACAGAAAGGGGAAAGAACGAACTAGAGAAAAGGTAGGCGCACCAGAGAACAACGCCACATGAGCCACGTTTTCTCTTCTCTTGTTGGCACACGGCGGCCTGCAGCTCTGTTGGCCTAACCTTCTCCTTTCTTTTTCGGTGGGCCTTAGTTCCTCCACTCGTCGTGGTCATTACCCTTGCTCGTGCGGCCAAAGGCCCACTGTCCGCGGTAGTACTCCTCGACGAGCTCATCCGGGTAGTCGTGCACGCCACAGAAGGGCATGTAGAGTGGCTGGCCCTTGTTCTGCAGCCAGCGCGAGTAGCCAGACTCCTGGAGTGCGCGGCGCTCCGGATTGACGAGGATACCCGGCGCGGAGACCCACATCGGATCGCGCGACCACGTCTCGCCCCACGCGATCGGTGCCCAGTTGTCGTAGTGGATGTTGAACGGCAGCGGCATACCCATGCGCGAGTTGAGACCCCACTCGCCACGTGCCTTGACCTGCGCAGGCGTGTGCGCCGAGTTGCCCTGCAGCCACTTGAGCCACATGGGGCTGGCCGTGTGAGGGGCCTGCCCGCGGAACCAGTGCGGGTCCTTCGGCTCAATGAAGCGGCCGTTGTTGGTACCCTGCGTGCGGCGAGACATCCAGTACTTGTTGCCGTTCTCGTCCTTGCCGACGAAGATCTTCTCATCACGGCGACGCCAGATCTCACCAACGTAGACGTGCTTCTTCACGAAGCCCCAGAGGCCGAACATGCGGAAGTCGTGCATGGTCCAGCGCCAGCGCGACCACGTGAAGCAGTCCCTGATCGGGTTATCACTAGCGCGGTGGTGGTGACGCGGAAACGTCATGCGCGCATCGTAGTGATTCTGGTAGACGAAGTTCTTCGACCCGCACGCGGAGGACTTGACCGCGAGGCGTCCGTACTTTTCAGCGAGCGGGTTCGCGCAGTGCGACCCGTACGTGAAGATGCTAGTCATGGCAATACTCTAACCACTATACACACAATGAAAAACGCAACAAGAAGAAACTTTGTGTGTGTATTGCTACTAAAAGGTTGCTATACAAGAGAAAAAAAAGAACTGAGGGAAACGGGAGATGCGCGCAATGGTGCCTCGAAAAGCCCAGAGTGCGCAGCACACGAGTAGGGAGGGAGAGCGGGAGTGAGAAGGAAGGGAGTATGAGGCGCTCACACTTCTTTGATTGGCCAGAATGGGTAATGCGGAAAGATTGAGGACGTGGGGGAGAAGTGTGTGGAAAGATTGACTGTGCGCTTGGAGAAGGAGGGGGGGGGGGGGTTCTAGCACGCTCGAATGCGAGCGCGGGTCGGAACAGTCGACCGCGAATGCATGAAAGAGACAACAGAACGTGTGTGTGTGTGTGTGTCCCTGCTGTCACAAGCGTGGATTGAATCACACATATGCACATCACGGGAGAGTCATGAATGAAGGGACGTGGTTTCCCTCTATTCTCTCTGCACACGATAGTGAGAGAGATAGCGCTGTCCTTGCACGATCCGTTGTGAATTTTTTCCGTGTTGTTTGAGGGATATTCTGGTTAGTAAACATGAAAGCGAGGGAAACACGTGCGCACAGCGGAGTAACTACTCTGAGAGTTATTTCATGCGCAGAAACAGGGAACGAAAGAAGAACGAGTAAGCGGAAATACGCAACATTCCACGAAATAGTGAAACAAAAACCAGACAGAGTCTGCAGCGACAAAGACATATAAAAGGATATCCAACACAAAAGGAAAGATGTCATTTTGGTAATGACAACAGTTGTAGGGCCAATTCACCAGCACGAGTGGACCTTTATACCGCGCGAGGACGTTTCCTGGATGGACCATGGCGGATTTCCTCGCGCTCGGCGGTCGCGGGCTTCACATCATCGACCAGCAGCGGTTTGTCACAATGCGGGCATCGCAGTGAGCTGTCGCTGTCCTCGATGTCCTCGTCGTTGTCTCCATCGAGAGCGGCGTCATCCTGATCAGCCATGGCGGCCTCGAGCAGCTTGTCAAAGCAGGATGCACAGATGAGAGAACCACAGCAGGGCAGCTTCATCGCGTCGCGGGCGACGACGTGGTCCACGACACACAGCAAACGCGCATTTTCATCGTCCGTCGCGGCAGAGACTCCAGCTGCTGTGGCACCGGGTTCTGGCGCCGGGGCCTCGCTGGATGGCGCACTTGTGGGAAGCGCAAAGGAGGTGAACTGAGTGGTTTCGAGCTTGCGCTTGACGAGGCGACGGTCGCGGGTGATGAACTTCGGCGCCGGGTCATCCATGGTGCACTCCTCCAGCATGCTCTCGGGGATGCCAACCGGCAGCGCCAGCACCTTCATCGCCTTACCGGCCTTGGCCTCGGGGCAGTGTTGGATCAGGTGCCCGCCCTTGCCACAGTTGTGGCAGATGTAACCCTTCGGTGGGGCCGTGAAGCTTTCCAGGAAGTTGGGCATACGCATGTCCATCCCACTGCCACCACCGCGGCCCCGGCCGCCACCATCCCCACCACCGCCGCGTCCGCGCCCGCCGCCTCCACCGCGACCACCGCCACCGCCTTCGCCACCGTCGCCGCCGTCGCCGTACCCGCGGCGGTAGGATCGGCTGTCCGAGATGCCCGTCTCCATCGCAACCCGTGCCTGAAGCTGCGCCAGGCGCTCCTCCTCTGTCAGGGGCATGCCACTCTCTGTCAAGGCGTCACTGCCGCCGCTGCCGCCGCCTGTGGTCATGCCGAGGTGAGGCAGTGGCAGTGCCGCAGCCGGGGGCGGCTTGCGCGCAGCAACGCGACCGGTTGCCATTTGCCGCTCGACCTCCACGACGGCGTACGCAGGGATGTCCTCCTGTGGGTGCAGCAGTGCGGTGCTGCCAGCCATGAAGACGTGAATCTCCTCCGGTGGCGCCGACAGTTTCGCCGCGATGGCCTCTTGGACATCTTCACAACTGATGACGCTGCCGTTGACATCGATGGTGCCGACGAACTGACTTGACCGCAGCCGAAACGTAATGGACGCAGGCATTGCAGGCGCAACGTCCGATTTATAGCGAAAAAAAAAAGAGTGAGTCGAGAATCTAGGCTTATCTGACAAGCCGCGCAGCAAAAAAAAAAAGGGTTTCTTTTTTACGTAGTAAAGTAACAAAGAAAATGGAAGAAGTAAATATGGTGAATAGTGATTAACGTAAAAGGCAAACACCAATTACGTGTGTGTGTGTGTTTATATTTAGCTGAGTCTCTCTCTGTGTGTGTGTGGACGTCACTGTTGTGTTATAGGACAGACCTTTACAACACAGTAAGCAGACAGAAATTAGGCAGAATGAGAAGAGGAGAAGAGGAGGGGGGGGGGTGAGGCGGAGTGTCGTTGTGGAAAGTGGTGCGCAGTGTGGAGAGGTGCGTCAGAGTGACACACACACACAGACAACTCGGTCACATCACGGAATGACAGCGTGGCTGATAACAACAGCCTCGTGCATCTGTTGCAGTACTGACAGGAGAGCCCACCGGTGTAACGGTGGCGCATGAGGATGAATGATTTGCGTTCGTGTGGTTGGGTTCTTGGTATGTGCCATGATTAGTGACAAAACGAGGTCAAAAAGAAATTGGGAGAATGGGCAGTGGGCCTGGAAACGAGTATGGAACATCTCACATGCCAGCAGACGGTATCAACCTCGGGACAGGCTCATTGTGGATCGGCGCGTGTCGCGTTGTTCCACAGCGGCCGCGAGGATGTTTTCCGGTATACATACCTGCAACACGTGTTTGTAAACATATGTTCTTTTCTTGCGTGCTCGTCTGTGTGTGTTCGGAGTCCAACGCCAACAAAACAGTACGGAGGCTACGCGTCATCGCTGTCGGACGTGCTATCGTCGCTGCTGTCGACGTTGAGCCACTGTGACGGCGCCGTGACGTTCACACGCCGGCGGAAGTCACCAGGACGCTGGACCATCGTGCGATCATCTTCGGCAGCAAAGAAGAGCTGCATGGTTGTTTGGCTTGGCCCATCCACCGCACGGTGCGTGACCGGGCTCGCCGCCTGCGACGTGACCGGAGCGTCACTTGCCGCATTACCATTACTGCTGGTGTCCGTCTTCAGTGTGAGCCCGGCACCGCTTTCATTGAGTGTACCCAGCGCATCCACACGTCGTTTGAACTTTTGCGCAAAGGATGGCCCATTCGCCCTGTTCTCGCTGGCCGCCACCACTGCCGCGGGAGGCGCTGAAACAGGCGAGGACACACTCTGTGGGGGATGAGGCGTGTATGGAAACGGTAGTGACTGATGCTGCTGCTGCTGAGTTGGGCGTCCCGTTGACACCGCAACACTCGTCTCCCGGCTGCTTGTCGCGGCAGAGTCCTTCTGCTTTCGGAGAGGACTCGGGACTGATGGGGCGTCCGCGTCGCCGGAGCGCATGGACAAGCCCGCTTCGCCCGGTGACGACGAGGAGACGGTGCTTTGGGACAGGGACGTGACGACGGCAAGGGCGTGGGTCACGGAGACACGGCGGCCGACGCTGACGTCCACGCTGCGCCGCGATGCGGGAATGGCGTGGCTGTCAACGCTGGTGCTGATTCGCCGGGCATTGTACAAGCGGCCCTCTGGGAGTGGCGCCTCCCCCGGCGAACGCATCGCACGAAGGGCTTCCAGAGCCTCCGGGCTAATGATTTCTGGCGAAGGGCGACTGACAGACATGGAAAACTGCAAAAAAAAACGAAAGGAGAGGGAAGGGGAGAAAAGGAAGATGAATGAAGGAAGAGAAGAGGATGATTTTCCGACACCGGTTGTGTGTGTGAGAGAGAGTTTCGTGTTTCCTCTTGCTCCGACTGACTTGCCGTGCCTTTGTTTAAGACAGGAATAAACAAATGCCGAGAATTGCAATAAACCATATGAACAGCCAACGTGTACTTCCCGTGTGGGTGATGATGTCTGGCCCTACATTGCCGTGCACACCGTTTTTCAGATACATGTTTCCCACTGACGCGTCAACAAGCAGCGAAGCCGCTCCGGCATCGGCATTTTCCTGACAGCACCAACAGGAGAGAGAGACACAGTGCTTTAGTCATTCAATGGGGTGACTCCATATGCGCGTTGTATATTGTTAACAGGGTTGAGGAAATAGTAATACAAAAAAAAAACAGAACAACACGAACAATGAAAACACACACACAAACACATCAATAACGAAAGGACATTAACATCGACGGCACAACCCACAACCGGAGAGAGGATCTCTCCCCCCTCAAAAGGAAAAAATGAGTCAACAACGCGACGTGGACGCGGCAGCCGACAAAAACACCTAATGGAAGTTATGTGGTCATCAGAGCGAACACGCGACAAACAAAACAGATAAGTTCCACACACGCACACACACAGAGAGAAGAAGAAAAAACACGTCACAGCTTAGGGACTAGTGCTTGACAAGCAGCCGGATCGTCGCCGTCTCGACATCCTCCTCATCCACGTCCGTGTCACCGTCGTCGCACGACACCGTGACGGAGAGGTCACAGAACTGAGTGCGGTTGGTCCAGAAGGGGACTGGCAAGGAGCCACCCGCCTCGGTCGTCTTCTGCTTCTCGATGACGTCCATAAGAGCCAAGTTCGTGTTCGGGTGCTTCGGGCGGCCATTCCACAGCATGCCCTTGCCGACACCGATGCCGTCGACCTCGTAGTCGAACGTGGCACCGGCGGGTCGCAACGTGTTCAGCTTCTCCGCCAGCGCATCGGCGAACTGCTGCACCGTTGTCTGCGGTGTGATCGGGACGTCGATGGTGTCGTACTTGGTGAAGCCATCCGGCACACGAATGATCTTCTTCTTGTATGTCGAGTCCTGCTCCGGGATGTACGTTGACACCACCTTGGTGCGGTTCTTGACGGGGAGATCGCGCTCAAACAGCACGTAGTTGCTCGTGCCCAGCTCCACCATGCCGTTGCGCAGTGACGACACGTCCTTGCCGAGCAAGACCTTGAACAGCTCGATCAAGGCGAGACCTGTCACGGCGGACGTCGTCGTGGCAATGGCAGGGATGATCTTGCCAGCAACCAGCTTGACCTTCATGCGGTCCGCGGTCGGGATCTGGTAGTTGATGGCGCGCAGGTTGCTCGCCGCGGCGATAAAGTCGATCTGGAAGTTGTCGTCGTCGTCCTTCTCGAACTCGAGGGGCGCGGCCTTGGTGTTCTTGCACTGGGTCGCGAGAGAGGTCACCTCCGCCATGAGCGCGTTGAATTGCGTCTCCGTCTCCTCGGGCGAGGCTGCCTTGGCGCTCTGGGCGTCGCCAGCCGCTTCCTCGTCGAGGCCATCGACAGCGGCCGCGTGGTACTCGGGCACGGACAGGCGTCCCGCCGTCTTCTGCAGCCACTCCATGCTGCGGTACTGGCTCATCCAGCGGTGGTGTTCGTCGTTGAAGCGCGCCTCGGGCTTCGCGGGGTGCACACCGAACATGCAGCAGAACAGGTTCGTCGCCGCAATGACGAACTCGGCCGCGTCGGGGCTCTTCGCCAGGTGCGCTGGGTCCACCTCGAGTGGGCAGGGGTACTTGCGGTGGCCGGACCAGAACGCCTCGCCGTTCTTCTTCTTGGCGTCGCGGGGGAACGCCTTCTGGAGGTCGTAGATGCGGTCGCGGAAGAGGCCGAACAGGATGTCCCAGGCGAGCTGCTCGCACTTGTCGACAGTGGGGCCATCGACGAGGATGGACAGGGTGCGCTTCAGCGTGCGCAGCTGGCCCATGTTCTTCTCAATCGTGCTCAGACGCTCGCCAGCGCTGTCGGTGGCGTTCACCTCACCGTTGATGCGGTCGGAGAAGGCCTTGGGGTTCTCGAGCAGCTGCTGTGCGGTCTGCATCGGCGACACGAAGAGATCGTCGAACTGCGCGCGGGCCCACTCGATGCAGTGGTCGAAGATGTACGGGAAGTTGCGCAGCGTGCACATGGGGATGCCGCCAGACTGATCGGCGCCGCCGCCGTCCGCGTAGCTGGAGGTCTTGCCGGGGACGATAATGTCGACGTTGCCGCCTGTGCCCATCGTGCCAGCCTCCACCAGCACCTTGTTGAAGCGGACGCACTGCTGGTCCACGTAGAGGCGCGCCTCCATGTTGTCCAGCGCGTTCACGACGACGTCCACACCGGACCAGAACGTGTCGGGGAACAGGTGCTCGGTCGAGGTGCCCACAAAGTCCTGGCGGGCGTCGACCTGGCAGTCGGGGTTCATCTGCTTCATGCGTGCCGCGGCGGCGACGGACTTGGGCTGCCCGACGTTCTCCTCGCGGAACAGGAATTGGCGGCTCAGGTTCGACACCTCGATGCGATCGTTGTCCGTCACGACAAGGGAGCCCTTGCCACCGCACGTGATGCCGCACAAGGCGAAGTTCTTGATGTTCTCGCAGCCGAGCGCACCGCAGCCCACCATGAAGATCTTCAGCGACTGCAGCTTGGCCGCGAAGCTCTTGCCGAGAATGGCGATGAGGTTGTCGTAGCGGCTGTTGCACGGGGTGAAGTCGTCGGCGCTGTACTTGACGCCGTCCGGCAGGACCGCCTCTGAGGAGAGGTGGAACCACTGGTGGATCGGTGAGTACTTGCCCGTGATCTTCACCACCTCCTGCGCGACGACGGCGCCGAAGAAGGACGCCAGGGGCTGCAGCTCCGCGCGCGCAATCTGGGCAGCAATGGTGATGGCGCCGCTGTTCACCTCCGCGAGCACCAACGGCTCAGCCGGCGGGGCGGGCGGCATGGTCGCAGGGAACTCGGACTTGGCCGGTGCGTTGGCGCGATCCGCGGGGCCCGCGGGCTTGGGGCGGCTGCGGTTCTCGGCAATGATGCGCTGAGCCAGTTGCACGACCGCCTCCGCCTCGGCGGCCTCGTGCAGAGCGGGAAGCGCGCCGTGGTGGTCGTCGGCGAAACGCAGCAGCGCGTTCGTGAGCAGGTGCGTCTGGGATTCCTCGGAGTTGTCCATCATCGGGCTCACGGGGACAAACTCACCGGGCGAATGAATGGCCTCCTCGAGGGGGCGAAACGCGAGCTGCGTCACCTCCTTCTCCTCGTGCAGGAAGCCGCCCGTCTTGTACGCGCTATAGTGCGCGCTCTCAAAGGAGGGATAAATGCGCACGGTGTCGCGTGGATCGCTGGGGCAGACCACGGCATCGAACGCCTGTCCGTTCACACTCGTGCCGTCTGGCTTGGTGAGTCCCTGGACCTCCGAGAGCTTGATGCGCGTGTAGCTGCGCAGCGCGCCAGCGGTCTGGCCCTCGGGTGTTTCGAAGCGGATGCGCGTGTAGGAGTCGCCCTCCTTGTCCTGCTTGGTCACGACCTCGGTGATGGCCTTCTGCAGCATCGGGCGACCGTCGGCGTCCTTGACCGTGAAAGCGTCGCCGTGGTCCGCGAAGACGCTGCCAACGGCGCCGACCTGCAGCGCAAGGAAGAAGGAGATGGTGGGCTTGTGAGTGCGGCAGAACCTGTTCCAGGAGCAGAGCGTCTTGAGCGACAGATCAGGTGCGGCCGCGGTGAAGATGAGCGCCGTGCACACAGAAACGGCCTCCTCTGTCAGCTCAGAGATGGCACGGACGCGGGTGTTGGGGTTCAGATCGGCAATGTACGCCGCGGAGGCCTCGCCGATGGTTTTGTTCGACTGCACCGTGGCGGTGGAGATGGCGAAGTTGACGCCCATGTCACGCACCGTCGGGCGGCGCGGGTCGAACAGGAAGATGCTGTGGACACCAGCCAGGGCGAGGTTCTTGGCGATTTCGATGCCGACGCCACCGCAGCCGACAATGAGGACCTTGAAGTGGATCAGCTTAGCCATCGTTTCGAGGCCATAGGTGCCGATTGTGCGGCTCTGCTTGTCCAGATACTTCTGGTCGATCTGCTGCTCGTGTTCGGCGGACATGATCAAGACCAAATAAAAGAAGGAGTAACGGGGCAAAGGGTGGAGAGAGACGGAAAGAGAGAGATAGGGGGAAAGACGCTACGAATAGAACAGAGAGAGAGAGCGAAGAAAACACGCGAAGACCGGACGGGCGAATGATGCAATTTCAAAAGTGGGGCTCAGAACAGGCGACCACTGATGTAAACGACAGAAATTTCCGAAGACGAAGCAAGAATGGGATCTGATGCGACACACCGAGAAAAAAAAGGCAGAGAGAGGCGACAGAATCCACGTGAGAGTGTTTGAAGTTGAGCGCTATGAGACCTACAGCCGCGAACGGAAGCATAAAATATTGAGACAGAGAGAGGCGGGTGGTGGTGATGTGACGAACGAACGAACAGTTTGGGAGGGTGTATGACACGTACGAGCAAACTTGATAGCGAATTGTTACAGACTGTCCTCAACGTGCAGAGAACAAGCCTCTCAGATCGGGAAACAGCCGCGGAAGCATAGAAGGCCTCAGCGTGACGTGCGCGCAAGGGGATTACGCAGTCATCGTTGCTCACACAGGCTAGTTTACTGTGTGTTCGATGAAAAAAAAAAGGGGGCCACTGTGGCTGCTGTTTGCATTGACCCCTCGCATCACGGTTCTCATGGTTATATTTTGTAGTGGTGAATCACTCCGTGTCCCTCTCGCAGCCTCTCTCTCGCGCCACGACCACAACACAGTGCGGGGGGTATCACTCACGCGCGACATTGCACGTCGCCTCTCCCTCCGAAGAAAAAAAACTTCTGCGTCGTCTACTTATCCTCTGCGACAATGTTGTACTTACGAATGTAGAAAGCCACTGGCTTCGTGGCCTCTGGTGTGTTGAAGAAGAGAACCTTCTCGATGAGCACGCCGCCATTGTTCTCTGTCGAGAGAAACACACGCTCGACGCCCGGGTTGCCGGCCTTGCGTGTTTCCACAAACAGGGACGCGCCAGAGTCCTGCACGCATGCCCGCGAGACGAGATCGCCGCGGCCGGCGCTGCGCCAGTTCCACGGACGCCCTGTCAGGTGGTAGGTGTGGTCAATGGTCTCGACCGGTGTGTGCGTCGTGATGGAGACCCGGTAGTCGTGCTCCACCTCGGGGCGGTTGGTGACGAGGATGCGCAGGCGCGGCTCGGTTTTCGAGATGAGATTGCGCCAGAGCACACCCACACCTTGCCACAGAAGCACGCTGCTGATGTCGCCCGAGGACTCGGCGAACTCCCACTGGCCGTCCAGAAACGCCTTGAGCTGCGTCACGGCAATGCCTGGCGAGGCCGTGTTGAGGGTCTGCTCAGACGGCGGGGTGGTACCGGCGAGTTCGTCGTCGTCGACACTCGCCGACATGGCCGAGCGCAACGACTCGGGGGACGACGCAATGTCGAGTGCAACGGCCTTGTTGCTGATGAACGCGTGGCACTTGGCGCGCATGACCGCACCGAGCTGCGACAGAATAAAGGCTCGGATGATCAGCGTCTTGACGTCGATGGGATCGCGATAGAAGTGCGTGACCCAGCGGCTATACGCCACCTGCAGCGCCTCGGCGACCTTGTCACGTTGCGAAGGGTGGTGGAAAATGAAGCCGTACGCCGCGAGCATCGCCGACAGCACCACCTTGTGCGCGTCACTGAGCGGACGCTGCTGCATCTGAAAGATGAGCGAGATGTTCGCTGTCGCCTTCGCCGCGGGCCCGCGCTCGATCGCCTCGACTGTGTCCAGGGCAGCGACGTCGTCCTTCTCCATCAGCACCACACCCGCCTCGTGCAGGACCTTGAAGCGCTCTTCGACGGACGATTGCAGACCGCGACCGTGCGAGGCCAAAAAGCCCTCGCCCATGACGGGCATCTCCTTGCCATCCGCATCCCGGATCACACCCGCGACGGATACGGTGCCCTCCCAGTAGCTGGGCTGCGCGTAGGAGCTGACGAACTCCTGCTCTGGAAAGTCCACAGTGACGGTGAGCTTCGCCACTTTGCCGTCGGAGGTGGGTGTCACGAGCTTCCACCGTTTGTAGTACGTGACGCCCGTGCTGGGGCTCTGGTAGAGAGAGCCGCTTTCACTGGTGTCGGCGTGGAACTCAACGCCGCCGTCGGCATCGTAGTAGAAGCCCTTCTTGGTGCGGCCGCACTGCACCACGGAGAAGAGGTCGCGGGTCTGGCAGCTGGGTGTCTCCATGAAGCGTGTCACACAGAGCGCATCTTGGTCTTCCGTGAAGAGACGGATCATGCAGCGATCGTACATCTCCTCCGTATCCATCTTGTCCGCCTGCAGCTTCTTGCGGTGCGCACGCAGGAACATGGCCTCTTCAGGGGTCTGGGGGAGCATGCCTCCGAAACGGTGCTCGATCCAGAAGTTGCCGTGCGACACGCTCAAGTCGCGACCGATCTCGAGGCCGTCCGAGGCGCGGGTGAGGCGAATCGCACCAATGCGAACCTTCACGTGCGGCATAAAGTACACGAACTGGTCCTCCTCGAAGTTGCCGGTGTGCACGACGCCTTGGACACCGTCCAGGACGGGGCCGTAGCGCGGCACGAGGCGGAGATCCAGCTCGGCGCGGACCTCGTTTTCCAGGTTGCTGTCGCCCGTTTCGTAGGTCTGACCCTCCAAATGCAAACGGTACTCTGGTGGTGCATTGGGCGAGCTGTTGTTGGCCGGGGCGACCTGCTCCCACAGGTTGCGGTCAATCGCGATGCGAAGTTTGTGCGCCGCGACGTTGGGCTCCGAACGGGTGAAGCGCTCTGGCAGCACGGTGCGGTCCTGCGCGAGCTGCTCTGTGAGCGCCTGCATCATGTGCGTCTCGCCGCGGATCTGGCGCTTCGCAACGAGAGCCGACAAGAGGATGGGCGTGCGAGAGTCAACTTCGTTGAAGCGGTAGTACTTTTTGTTGCGATGGTCGACCACGGCCCAGTTGAGCGTGTAGGCGTGCGTGATGGGATCACCATCGCCACGGGGGTTCACGTCGCTGACGACCGCGATACGGGAGAAGTGCGCGAACACACTGAAGTTGCGGTCCTTGCCGCCAAAGCGGCCATTCACGGACCACGATTCCATTCCACACTGCGCGTGGGGCGCGTCGTGACTGTCCATGAGTCCGCGCAGGTCGCGTCCGTTGATCTGCTGCGTGGACGGATCGGGCACCATATTAGATGGGAACGACGCACGGAGACGCTTTTCGAGGCTCTTCTGGACGTCTGGAGCATCCTCCACGCGGCGGCGCTTGTCGCGGTCCTCACTCGGGGCTGGGTATTCCATGATCACGTCGTCAGTATATGAGCAACACACGAAACAGGGGGGATGGGGGAAGGAGGAAGAACGCCAAACCACACGCACACAGACACAGTCGATGCGTGGTGTGAGATCGGAGGTAGAAGGTGAGAAAACTCACGAACAGGTCCACCGAAAAAAAAAAAAAGAGAGTTGTAAAGAAGGAAGGTTGCTTGTTTCTGAAAGTGAAGCCAACCAGAAATAAAATAGTTGTATGCAGAAGACAGCACGAGAAGGAAAAAAGGTATCGAGTTGACAGAGGGAGAGATAAAAGGCCACAAGCACATGGAGAGGCTGGCCTTTGGAAAGGGGGGGGAGGGCAGGGCTTCGTCAGCATCGGCCAGAAACAGTCTGGGAATACACAACAGGTGCGCATTTCGAGGTCTGAAATAGAGAGCACCAGGGCATGTGAGAGGGAAAATGAAAGCGGTTGCAGGTGAGCATTGCTGCTTCCCTGTTGTGTGCCTTCGTTGCTCAATATTCGGGATGAAGTTATTCTGTGCTGTCGCGCCTATCCAGCATCATGATGACAATCGGATGAATGTCAGTGAAAACAAAAGAGTAGAAACAACCAAACAACAAACAAGAAAGGAGGAAACGTGAGTTGCAAAAAAAAAATGTTGAAGAGCCTTCACAGGAAGCGCCAAACGATAGTGGAAACGACGGCAGCCCTGAACACCAACGAGCTAGAGGAAACACGTGAGTGAATAGACTCACGTGTAGGAAAAGAAAAAAATCACGTGAAGGAAAATAAACAAGTACGTTTTGAAGGTTGTGAACCGTAGTGTGTGATGATTGAGTGAGAGAGAGTCACGCCAGCCGCAGCGCTTTCACCGCGTCGCTCTGTTGTTCCGTCTGTCCGCCTCGCTCTCACTCGCACACCACGACAACGAGTCTCACAGTTTCGCCCACTTGGACTTTTCAATGGCGCGTTTCCACTCCTCTTCCCAACGCTTTCTCTTCTCTGCATTGCCGGTTTGTGGCTTGATCATGTCGTAGTGCAGCCGCTCGCGCGCAAGTTTCTTGATTTGATCGAGTGACTCCCACACGCCAATCGCAAGGCCAGCACAGAATGCCGCGCCGAGCGCGGTCGTCTCACGCATGCGCGGGGAGTGGATGTCGAGACCAAGGACATCCGCCTGCATGTCCAACAGTGTTCGGTTGCGCGAGAGGCCGCCGTCGACGCGGAGGTACTTCACCGTGACGCCACTGTCCTGCTGCATCGCCTTCATCACGTCGCTGACCTGCATGGTGATGGCATGGTACACAGCGCGGACGACGTGACCCGTGGACGCGCGCAACGTCAGGCCAAGAATGGTCCCACGTGCGTTGGGAATCCAGTAAGGTGCGAGCAGGCCACCGAACGCGGGCACGAACACGACACCCGCGCTATCTGGGACCTGTTCAGCCAGCACGTTGAGGGCACGAACGTCCTTGGCCATGTGAAAGTTTTTGACCAGCCACTCGAACGTCGCACCAGCACCGGCAATGGAGCCTTCGATCGCATACGTGCACGGCTTGTTTCCCAGCTTGTACGCTGGGGTTGCCAGGAGGCCATGGGAAGAAAGACACGGTTGCGTGCCGACATTCATGAGTACAAAGCAGCCCGTGCCGTACGTATTCTTTGCCTCTCCCGCCTCGAAGCACAGATTACCAAACAGCGCGCTCTGCTGGTCGCCAATGGCGGCCGTGACGTCGCAACCGTCAGGTCCGAGGGCGCCTCCGAGATCATAGTCGTTGGCGGTGATGCGGCACAAGCGTTCACTGCAGCTGCGAATCTCGGGGAGCGCCTCTACGGGAAGCTGCATTCGTTTGCACAGGTCCATGTTCCACTGGAGAGTGTGCAGGTCGAGCAGAAATGTGCGACTGGCGTTGGTGACGTCCGTGACGTGGCACTTGCCGCCGCTGAAGCGCCACAGCAGCCACGACTCCATCGTGCCGAACAGCAGGTTGCCGTTCTTGCGGGCCTTCTGGACTGCCTCGACGTGGTCCAGCATCCAGCGGAGCTTGAACGCTGAGAAGTAGGTGCTGAAAGGGAGGCCGTTCTGGTGCGACACCGCTTCTCGTTCTTCCTTGGTCATGCTGTCCTCAACCTGCTTCACGGTTTCGTATGTGCGCGCGTCGCTCCAGACGATGGCGTTGCAGAGCGGCTTGCTGGTGAGCTTATCCCAGACGACGGTGGTCTCGCGCTGGTTGGTGATGCCAATAGCGTCGACACGCTTGAAGTGCGGTACCTTGCGCTTGGCCATCTTCACGGCTTCCCGAATGCACACGCAGCAATTTTTGTAGATCTCCTCGGGGTCGTGCTCGAGCCAACCGGCCTTCGGGGTGATTTGCTCGTGCGGCAGCTGATGCTCGGCGACGACATTCAACTCCTCATCAAATATGATGCAGCGGGTCGACGTGGTACCCTGATCGAGTGCAGCGACGTAGCGCATGATGGTGGCGAACTATACGTTATAACAACGGCGAACAATGCGAGGTGCTGAGAAATACTGCTCCGGCTGCCTCGAGGAATGGAAGGAAAAACAGAACACAGAGGAAACTAGGTGAATGTGGACAAAAGTAACAAACGGATGTGGGTGAGAGGGAGTGGCGATTAGCGAGGATTGATGTTGACAAACAGCTGAAGTGGAATAGCGAATCAAGAGTTTAGGAGGAGGGATGCGTACAAATGCGGAGAGAGGTTCACACTAGTTTCGTTGGGCTCGCGTGGGTGACAAGCAATGGCGAGGTGTTTCTTAACGGTGCGCATGTCTCTGTGAAACAAACACCACTCCACGCGAGCAGGGAGTCCACGGAAAATAGTCACATTAATGAGCTTTTTGTTAGGAAGAAAGAAGAAGAACGTGAAAGAATAAGTCAGGATGACGGAGATCATAGATCTGTTTGCAAGCACACACACAGCGGTTGGCATCTCGGTCGAGTCCATTCCCCAATGCACTACTAGAGGAGCGCGTGGGGTACACGTAGACCTCGCAACAAACACAACAAACACAACAAACACACACACACACGGGGCCGCACGACGAGCGATCATACTGCTTACGGCTTGCGTTATCCAACAATCAGGAGAGGCTGTCTCGTCATGACGCATTGAAAAATCGGAATCAGAGCGGGTCGCGCAATCACACACACACACACACACACNACACAGTCAAAGGACAACGGAAGAGGACTAGCTCTTGACCCAGAAAACGACCGAAGCGCGGAGACTGAAGGTATATACTCCACGTGGTAGCTGGTGGGGCTTCGCGTTTCAATAGCTTGCTAACCCGCAGTTAACGCTCATGCCAAAATGTGTGTGGTGGTGAGACAAGTAAGGACGGGAGTGGAACGAAGAGGAGGTGAGGGGTCTGAGGAACTCAGCCGATACGGTATGCACCGAGTGTCAAGGCGGCACCACTGCAACGTGGACACTCTGTAAGACATCGAGTGCAGAGATTCCGGCGCGCTACTAGCAGCATGGAAGTGCAGTCCGTGGATCTTCTGTTCCCTGACAATAAGCAACAAGGTGATTCATCGTACTTGCTCTTGACAATGGAGCCTGGTACGGTTATTGTGTGCGGTAAAGCTTTCCTGTTGTTTGGTTGTGTTTTTTTTTGGTGATTAAAGGTACAATGAACTCACGCGATATTTTTGATGCTCAAAGAGGCTCACCCTGCGTGTAAGGGGTGATGAGGCAGTGCACAATGGAGGTGTTCGATAAACCTGTTTCGCTTATCAGCTGGATGTCGGTCCGGAGGTCGGCACCTTGCACGATAAGCATCACCCACACCGTCTCTGGCGGCACCTTGTGTCCCTCCACCGCCAGCAAGTCGAGCATAAAATCGCGCATCCTGTTCCGGAGCTCCCGCACCGTGGCGGACAGTGGCACGGCGAAGCGCACCTTGTCGCCATTGAGGAAGCGGAACGTCGGCACAATGTGCGGCATGCCCGTTGCGTTCTCGAACAGCGGTGGTGCGCTGTGGGTCTGGCCATCGCTGGGACGGCCCAGAGGCGGGGTGGGGACGGGATCGAGCGGAACGCTTGTCACGGTGACGCGGCGGCGTCTCGGCACGGCACGAGCGGCCGTCTTCGGCTGGGTCTTTGGCGCTGACGCGGTGGCTTTTTTGACGTCGGTCACACCGCGGACGACCTTGGTGGAACGTGCGACTGTGGACGGTTTGGGGTGCGGCGCGCTCGCGGGCTTCTTCGCTTTCGCGGGTGTGCGAGTGGCACTCTTGGCGGGCGTCGGGGGTGCCTTTTTGCTGCTAGACTTCTTCTTGGCCGCGGGTTTGGGCGTGCTGGCTGGGCTTGGCTTCGCTGTCTTGGTGGCTGGCGCCTTGCTACGATCTCTGTGACGCCGCGTGTGGCTCTTGCCCCAACCAAGAAACACCTTTCCTAGTTGAAGGGCGTCGCGGTTCGCCACCAGGTAGTCGACGTAAGGTCTTCGTTCGCGAGGCTCCAACTTCATTTGCAAGGGACTTCTACCAGGATTCTTTTTTCTGTCAGCGTGTTTTGTGGGCGTCAACGATACACAGCAAAGATAGCTTCAGATGCAGTGCAACGTGAAAAAGTAAAGAGGAGAAGGTGTCAGGGAGAGGGTGATAGAGTGGAGGGTGCGAGAATATGAGAAAACAAAAAGAAAAAGCGTCAGCAGCAAAATGGCCTAGACAGTTATGCCATGTGAGAATTCCTTCGTCTATCTGTATACAGGTCGCCTAGCCCCATGTTCGTGGTTGGGAAGCTGAGGACTAACATAAAAAAGTGAGCAGTGCAGACAGAGGTGAGACATACGTCAACATGTGTGTGTACGTACGCTTGTGAGTCTCACACGCATTCCCTTCGCCATCTTTGATCAGTTCTCGTATTTTATGTTTCTCTTTCGCTCTAGCTCGATGGGCGTGTGTTTATACAGGCCGTTCGTTTTCTGTGATCAAAATAGGAAATCGAAGTGACGAAAGAGAGAGAAAAACAAAACGCGAAAAGAAACCTGACAGAAATATAGAGGAACGAATGAAAACAGATCAAACCTAGTTAAAGTAACCCAAAAGGTTTGTGTGTGTGTGTGTAACAAAGCAATACTGTCAGTACTTTGGAGACCAGCGACCCAGAATAGATCTGTGCTGGAAACAAAAAAAAGGTGAAGAGTGAGTCAGTTTGGCGCATCGTCGATAGAGAACGCGCGAGAACAGACAGAACGAAAAACAAGGAGAAACAGACCGAAAGAGAGAGTCAGAGCTAAAGAGCTAAAGTGACTCGGACGTCCCGCTACGCAGTCACACTACAGATGCAACTGCTGCAGAGGGATGCTCAGATCCTTGATGGGAACTGAGCCACCCTTGACGTACTTCACCTTCTTCTTGCCGGCCAGGTCCTTCCGCCGTTGCAGGATCAGCTCGGGCTGCAGCTCTGGCTTGCCGGTTACGGTGACGCGCTGGCACATGCCGATGGTTTCGAAGCGCGTGTTGCGGATGGCTGCGACGCACATGGGCTTCTCCGCCTTCTTGCCCTTGCTTGTGTCGACGTACTCGATCAAGGTCCACTTGGTGGTGCTTGGTGAGTTGACTGGAATGTACTGCAGTCCCTGGGCAACGAGGGCGGTGGCGTAGCCAGTGTCTGGCGAGGGCCACATTGTCGACGACAGGGTCGAGGCCAGCTCCTTCTCGATGCTTTCGTACTGCTTGCCCTTGACCTCCGAGTTG
The DNA here is from genome assembly GCA_030849635.1 of Wallacemonas sp. MBr04. Taxonomy (NCBI): domain Eukaryota; phylum Euglenozoa; class Kinetoplastea; order Trypanosomatida; family Trypanosomatidae; genus Wallacemonas; species Wallacemonas sp. MBr04. The sequence goes on along the minus strand of JASANR010001591.1, from coordinate 237,677 downwards.
AACTCGCGAATAATCGGGCACTGCTTCGGGATGTCCTTCTCGTTCAGATACTGGAAGCTGAAACGAGTTGTGGTGACCTTTCGCTGCGCCACTGCATCAGGGTCGTACACGAACATGTACTCACGAAAGTCCTCAAAACGCCGCTGCGTGGCCATGCGGTAGTTGGACTCGCGGCGAATGCGTTCGTTGTCCATCGCCAGTGTCGCCTTCTCTGGTGGGGTGCTGTAGCGCTGCACAAGCTCTTCGTCAAGCTTCATGGGCATCGGAGGTGGGAGACCCTCGTCCATGTTCTTGAGGTGCGTGTTCTTCTGGACGACCAGCTTGCGCACGACGTAGTACCGTTGCACACTGTACATGAGCACGACCACCACGCTGAACAGCGAGATGGCGATTTCGTAGCCGTTGAAGGCGTAGAGCAACTCGGACATGAGGCCTTTCTTTGGCTGCGTCCGCTGCTGTTGCTCACGCGACTTCTGATCCGCTTTACGGTGCCGCTCAGCCTCCTCGCGCACTTGGCGATTACGCTCCTCCCAGAATTCACCACCGCTCTCGTACTGTGTGCGGCGCGTAGGCTCGCGGGAGGATTTGAAACGCTCGTTGCGGTGCTCGGTGCGGATCTGTCGGTATGCCGCGTTGATCTCGCGAAACTTGACCTCATCGCCGGTCTGCTTGTCGGGATGGTACATGAGGGTGAGCTTGTGAAACTGGCGCTTGACGTCCTCGAACGGGGTGGAAGGATCGAGATCCAGAACTCGGTAGGGGTTGATGAACGGGCCCGAGTGCGCCGCGCTGGTGGCAAGTAATAGAATATTCCTACGCAGCATCGTGTCTGTTGGACAAGTGGAAGGCTGGTCTCTAGATGACGTACGTGACAACGAGGCTGTGGAGTGCTTATGAGACCGTTGCACGCTAACAAACAGTTACAGAGCGAACGAGAAGAATGAAGAATGCTATTAAAAAAACTGAAACTACTCACGATTGCGGAACGAAAAAACTTTAAAACGAGGAAGAACGCAAAATCTCGAATCTCTATCGAGTACCCTTGGGGGACTATCAGAGCTAAACCAGGTGACCTGTGAATTGTTAATCAGAGCGAGCTCGGAGGCTGGAGTCACTGGAGAGTGGTGGAAAACGTTGAGAGGCGCGTCGAAGGACACAAGCAAGGCCGTCAGAGTGTGAAAGTGCAGGTTGCTGTGATGACCTTACTCTAGTGCTAGAACGGAAACACAAAGTAAATCAATCTTGCTGCAACAAGACGATTTCAAACTACAGCTATGGAGAAACGAGAAGAGGAGAGCACACAAAGGAAAAGAAGGAGGCGTTCTGGAGAAAAACGAACTAGTGAAGAACCCAAAAAGACAGACACTGGGAAAGAAAAGTGAAAAAGAGAAAATTTCTGTTAAAAAAAGGTGATCGCGCGCAATCACAGCGTGGTTGGTTAGTGAGAAAACGAAAACCACTAGGAAAAAAATTGGAGTGCGAAGGCAAACAGAACCGTGTGCACTTTTCAGAACGACGCACAAGTACTGCGGACGGAGAGAGAGAGAGAGCGAGGAAGGAACGCATTCAACGGGAGTGGGATGGAAACCACAGATAAAGCAGTACTGCAGACGTCTATTCCGACACACATTGTTCGTGTGTGTCATTCTTTTAGACGTGGAAACCCACAGCTTCGCACATACACGTGGTACAAGGGTGGCGCAGATGCCTTCCCGGCTCCGCCGCCAGAGACCGTTCATGGGAGAGAGCGGTGGCGCGCGCAAAACACTGCTGCCACCCCTACTCAGATGTGGCGGTTGACTGGTGCCGCCTGCACTCTCCTTTTGGTGAGCGTAGGCATGGACAGTCAGATGAATGGTAACCGACGTGCCGCACACGTGCGGACGCGGTGACCACTGAACGTTGCCTGTTTATTGAGTTTCACTTTTTGGATGGTTTTAGTTGTGTGCTTTACTCTGTCAAATCAGTTGACACACAAGTTTGTGGTGCATGTTGCGTGGGCAAAAAAAAGGAAAGTAACAGGAAGAAACAAACAGCGATCTTGGTTGCTGTATTTTCTCAGTGTTATTGTGCGTGTGTATTGGTGTGTGTATTGGAGCTTTTCTGTGAGAGTGTGCAGGTGTGCAGAACAACGCCTTACCATGGTGGCGACTTACGGTGTGTTTGTGTGTTTAAAGATTTGTTCTGACATGTTAGTCTGCATCATCACATATTTATGGTTGTTTTCGTTGCGCGAGAGAACTGTGTGAGGGAGAGGGAAGAAGGGGGGCAATGGCGTCGCTCAGAAAACAACACCTCGAAACAAAAAAAACGTAGAAAGGAAGGACCAAACGAAAGGGAACAGGGACACGAAACAAAAAAATGCGTGTCGATTTACTCCGAGATGCGCGCTCAACCTGACACGTGAGCTTCTCAATAAATCGAGAGCACGCGAGGTACACCGGCGACAACAGAAAGACATATGGGAAAAGTGAAGGAAAGCAAGACGTCAGTCTGACTCTTCAACAAAAAAAAACAGAGAAAGGGAAACGAGACAGAAAAACTAAGGAATTAGCGACAAAATGGCTTTTCTTTTCTTATTCAAAGGGGAAAAAAAGTACGGAGTGGACGAAAAGAGAAGGAAAAAACATCAAGGTGGGGAAGGGGGACCTAGCGTGAACTAGGAAGCTCCACGGAGAGGAAAGGCGAAGGAGAAGTCGCGCATTCTACGAAGCAACGATGCGTCCTTCTCCGGCACATGTGCCGCGTGACTAAAAGCCACCGTCATCCATGACGAAGGCAGCTGCTGTCTTGGCCTCCTTCTTGGCCGCGAAGGCCTGGGCGCGTCCTCCACGTGAGGCTTGGCCACCGCCACCGCCGCCGCCACCACCACCGCGGCCGCCACCACGCTCTCCCCACGTGCTGTCGTCCTCCTCGAGTTGCTCACGGCGACCGCCGCGGCCACCACCGCCGCCGCCGCCACCGCCGCCGCGACGACGACCGCCTCCGCTCTCACGGGCCAGCATGTTCTCGCCCTCGAGTCGCTCGGCCTCGCTCTTGAACCACTGCGGGATCTCCTGCTCGTGCTCGCGCAAGTACTTGTAGAGGTCGATGCACAGGCGGGCGTTGTTGCGCGTGTTGTAGAAGCTCGTGGCGGTACCCTTATTACCGGCGCGGCCGGTACGGCCAATGCGGTGGGTGTAGTCGTCCATCTCCTGCGGCAGGTCGTACTGGATGACGTGCGAGACATCGGGAATATCGAGGCCACGCGACGCCACGTCGGTCGCGACCAGGATCGGCTTCTCGCGGGACTTGAACTCAGCCAGGGCGGCCTCGCGATCCTGCTGACGACGGTCACCGTGGATCGTGGAGCTTGGGATGCCCTCGTTGCGCAGCTCGCGGAAGAGGTCGTCGGCAAGGCGCTTGGTCTCGACAAAGATGAGCACCAGGTCGGTCTTCTTGTGCTCGAAGATGAGCTCGAAGAGGCGGTCCATCTTGTCGGCGTCCTCGACGTTCTCGATGGTCTGAGTGATGTTCTTGGTCGTGGAGCCGACGCGACCCACCGTCAGGAGGTAGTACCGCTTGCGGAGGTAGCGCTTGGCGAGGTTCAGAATACGCTGCGGGAACGTCGCACTGAACATGAGCGTCTGGCGATCATCGGAGACGGGCATGTCGGTGTAGCGCGACGCCACGAGGTACTCGATCTGCTCCTCGAAACCCATCTCGAGCATGCGGTCCGCCTCGTCGAGAATGAGGAACTTGGTGTTGCGGAAGGAGACGGTGCCGCGGTCGAAGATATCCTTCAGACGGCCAGGGCAGGCGACGAGGATGTCGTTGTCGAAGCGCGTCGGGTAGGGCGTGCCACCGTAGCAGACATCGTAGAAGATGTCGGTGTGGAAGGTCAGCTTACGCACCTCGTCGTAGATCTGGAGCGCAAGCTCGCGCGTTGGGGCCAGGACAAGACCAATCGGCATCGCCACGCGGTTCTTCGACGGCGAGACACCGTGCACGAGGATGTACTGAACAACAGGGATCAGAAACGCGGCGGTCTTGCCGGAGCCCGTCTGCGCACACGCCATGAGATCGTTGCCGGCCAGCACGACAGGGATGCCGTAGCGCTGGACAGGGGTCGGGTTCTCGTAGCCACAGCGCGCGATGTTCTCGGCGAGCGCGGGGTCGGTCGAGAGTTCCTTGAAGTGCGCGACAGGGTCGACGTCGTTCGGGACCAGCTCGACGGGAATGTTGCTGTAGTTGTCCAGCGACACACCCTTCTGCTTGTGGTGGTGCGAGAAGAGCTCAAGCACCTCCTCCTCGTTGCGGCAGTTGTTGCGCAGGTGCGGAGGGCGCTGCGTGCGGCGGGTGCCGCCAGCGGTGTTGCCCTGATCATCGCCGTAGCGCTGGTTGTTGTTGCTGCTGTACGTTCCACCAGCGTTGTTGCTGTTGGTGTTGCCGTTGTTGTTGTTGTTGTTCACACGGCGGCTCGCCCATGCGTTGGTGGTGGCGGGTGCGGCGGCAGGGGTCGCAGCGGCGGCGTCGGCTGGCGCACTGGGTGCCTCGGGAGTTGGGATAGAGCGCGTGGCCGCCTGGGTAGCCGCCGGGGTGGGCGCGACCTCCTGGGTGGCAGCCGTCCTCGGTGCGGGGATGTTGTCGCCGGACTGAGGTGCCTCCGTCGTGGTGGCGTCGCGGTTCTCGCTCGTTTGCTGCTGGCGATCGCCGCGGTAACCGCCACGTCCACGACCACCACGGTAGCCCTGGGACTGGTACTCACCTTCACCGTCGGCACCGTTGTTGTTGTTGTCCTCGTCGTTGTTGTTGCGCCAGTCGTTGCGGTATCCACCGCGACCACCACCACGCTGGTAACCACGACCACCACCGCGCTGGTAGCCACGGCCGCCGCGGTAGCCACCGTCGTCATCGGTGGCACGCGGTTCGGCGCCGTCCTCGGCCGCTACCGCGCCGTCTTCGCCGTAGGAGCGGTCCTGGTAGCGACCCGCACGGCCACGACCACGTCCACCACGGCTGCCTCCGTAGCCGCGCTCGTCGGGGTCGTAGTGGCGTTGGCCCTGGGACTCCTCACCCTCGGCCAGTTCGCGGTTCTGGTACTGACGACCCCCACCGCGGCCGCCACCACGTCCACCGCGGTGGCGCTGGTAGCCGCCCTCGTCGTCACCACCAGCGGCACCACCGGCGTCCTCGTTACGCCAGTTGTCGGAAAAGAAGCTGCGACCGCGTCCACGACCACGGCCTCGGCCTCCACGGTAGCCAGTAGAGTACTGTTGATGCTGGTCGCCGGAATCTACATTCTGATTGCCGGCACCACCATCGCGTTGATACTCTGAGTTGGCTGCCTGTTGATTGCTGTTTGCGGAGTCTTGCATAAAAACAAGAGTTGTTTATTGGATAATAAATTAGAGGGGGGAGCTGTCAAACGCGAAAATGGCAGGTATCAGTGCAGGAGAAAAGGATGAGAGGAGGTAGGACGGGGTAGGCGTGAATGGTGATCGGGAAAAGGTGTGATCAAGTGAAAATATAGGCCGCAGACAGAGATGCCCCAAGCAAGCTGGCGAGAGAAGTTATTGCTGCGGTTGTGCCTCACAATGGTTCACGCGTCGCGTATCGAAAAAAAAAAAATCCAGAGTCAGTCCACGTGGCAAGAATGTGTGTCGTCACAGCATCACGGAAGTCGGAGAGAAAGGAAGCGTCGGTATGCTTTTGTCTCCTCTGCAGCGCAACTCATGTTTGAGTGCGTGGGAAGTATCGTACATCGTGTGAGACGCACATTCTCTTTCTTTTGTGTGAGAGGAGAGGAAAACGTAGATTCTCCCGCTTGATTGTGTGTTATTGTTGTTTGTGTGTCAGGCTAATGCTCCATTTGGAGTCACTGCCAGCAGAATGTCTCTGCTTAGTTGGTTATCAATGATGTGACTGTGTGTGTGTGTGTGTTTTGTGTGTGTGTGTGACTAGAAACGAAAAGTTCGCTGTCGGCACGTCTGTGTGTGTGTATGTCTGTGCTTGCACACGAGCAGGACGAGCTGGCGCCATGGCAATCGTGCTTTCAAGGGGAGAGGGAGAGAAGAGGGCAAGGATCGACACAGGCGTTAGCGAACGATGGAAAGGCCAACAAGCAGTTTCCAGACAAGAAAAACGGAGAAGGGCAAAACAACACGGTTTGCGAGAGCGTTCGTCATGGCGTCCACGTGCAGAAGGGTGTGTATAGAACTGTTTGGCTCAGTGAAGTTGTGAAGCGCTCAAAAGCTGGGGTGTGCATTCCCAGTCTAAATGTAGGACGTGCGTGGCCACAGGTGATCAGCAGCTTACGCGTCGAGGTGGAGAGTGTCAATGAAGAATTGAAGCGTCGGCAGCATGCCTTCCCATTCTGCCTGTGCCGTCTCCCAGCGGATCAGCAGCAGTGAGTCTGCGCGTGGCAGCACATATGTGCGGCAGCAGCGTCCCTCCTTCTCCTCCTGAAACTGGGCACAGCGCGCGCCGCTGATTTCGGTGAAGGTGCACGCTGTCCGCTGCTTGTCCCACTCAGTGAGGTGGAAAATGACGTTGTGAACAAAGGCGTCATCCGTCTTGTCTGTCGTTTCCCAGGTCGCCGGCAGCGGCGAGACGCGCTGAAGGGACAGTGACGGCTTTGCGTGGTCGGAGGCGTTCTTGCTCTGCTGGTCGTTCGTGTCGACGCCGAACGGGTAGTACCACACACGAGGGCTGTCTGACAAGAACGGGTCAAACACCTCGCCACCGGGCTGAATGGAGAAGAAGCCACCCACGCTAGGCTGCTGGTACAGCACAGTCAGTCCTTCGCGCTCAGAGAGACGCGTGCCTTCCTCGACGGTGATCGTGACGGTGCGGGCGATGCGGCGCGCGTCAGAGTCGTCGCTGGCCGCGTCCTCGACCGGGAGGAAGCTCTCCAGAGGCACGCCCTCGGTGGACCGCGGCGCAGCGGCGATGCGATCAAGCAGGCTCGTCATGACGGGGAGCTCCCGTGCGCCGCCGCCGAGCGCAGACCGGACGACGAACTTGAACAGGCACGCCTGGCCGTCCGAGCCGGAGTGCAGGTGGTGCACGCGGACGGACGGCGGGGACGTGAAGTGAAGGAGCCTCGCCTTGTGGAGAAAGTAAACGTGAAAGGCACCCTGACCGGCCCCAGGCGCCGACGGTGCGTGCAGCTCATCCGCACGCGCTGGTGTGGGCCTGAGCGGCGCCAGCGCGCACGCATTGAGCACCATTTGCGTGGCCTGCTGAAGCTTCGCCGTGTCTTCACTTTCCGAGTGGACGAACACAGCGGCGTGGTAGTACATGCCGTTCGTGCCCAGGTACACGAGCGCAGAGCTGGTCTCGACGACGTGCGAGAACGGGCGCGCCTGTGGTGTCTGAGAGGTCGCCTCCGCGTCCGGCACGTTTACCTGCTCTGTCTTGGTGGGCGGGGATGCTTTTTTTGTGTAGAAACTCTCCTCATCCAATGGCACAAGGCGTGCACTCGAGCCAAGCGAGAGCCCAGCGAGAACGGGGTTCACGCTGCAGAATCGGGCCAGTCTCTCGTCGATGGTCGTCGTTGCGTTGAGACTCATCATGCTGCCCACGTCAGACGCGTCGCACAGGAAGAAACCGCACTCGCTGCTGTCGTCCTGATCACGGTGGTGCTTCAAGTCCTGCACAAGCGGACCTTGCTGCACCGCGTCGCTCTCCGTGTGGTGAATGATGGGCACCACAGCGTAGTACGGCGGATAGAACAGTGGCGGCGCCACAGCCCAGCCGTCCGTGAGCCCGCTGGGATCAACCAAGATGGACAGCCCGCAGTCTGGTGAGTGGGACTTTGACTTGGGTTCGACCGTCGCGGCCACCCTGCGGTTGCGCCGACGTCGTACCGACAAGATCACTACCAAAGCAGCAGCAGCCGATGCACCAACGTACAGCTTGCGAACCATCTGAGCACCTCGAAAATCGACGTATATATATATATATTACTTGTTAACCAGTAGACGACCAGAGAAACAAAACTCAAAAAGAACCACAATTCCAAGAACAGACAAAGAAAACGTGGAGAGAGACACACAGCCACAAAGAACCGATACCTGCGTCAGCAGCAACAGCGACCGATAAGGATGAACGTGAGGCACAGAGATAGACAGGGAGGGGGAGACAGTGTAGTGGAGCCATCGTGGGATGAGAACGTTTGCCGTTGTGACTGCATTTGTGTGAGCGCGAGTGGCGTGACGACTGGAGTTACTTCGTCTACATACACAGGATTGCCTTGTGTACCGAGTGAGTGAACCAGAAAGATCGTCGTATGATCGGTTCGCGGTAAGTACAGCAATGACAACGAGCGTTTTCCTTTTTGTTGTTCTTGTTGTTGTTGGCATTTCTGTTTTTGATTGCATATATTCCCCTCACAGCACCTTGCTAACACGACGCAAAGCAAAGAAAGATGACTGCGCGGAAAAAAAAAGACACAAGCGAGAGCACGGAGTATACAAAGCAATTCCATCAACCGGTTAAAAGGAGAAGAAAGAAAGACAGCGCAAAAAAAAAATGCTCATCATTTCGATATAAGGGAGATGAGTGTACGCCGTTTCACTGCTGTTTTTCGTTGTTGTTGTTGAGGGAACCTCCGTGAAAGAACCCATGAGGAGGTGATGGTAATGTACATATTTCTGCTACGCCACAATAACTGTGTGACAGGGATGCGGTCAGAGTGAAGAGCCAGCAAAACGGCTAGGAGAAGGGAGCTTGTCGCGACAAGGCATCTGTCAACGGCATCTCGCTGTGTCGCGGTGGCCCACCACTGGCGACGCGACCGCTCCGTTGGGGCGCACGTGACGCGCGCGTCAGGCACCGTTGCAGCTCGTGCTGATACTCGGAAACCATCCTGTTCAGCGCGTCCTGACAGGCGTCAGGGGACGACGTCGTCGCCGCAGTGTGCAAACGTGGCGCAGCACGCGAGGTGAGACCTGTACACGGCCGTGTGGGCGGCCGCAGTGGTGGGGCTGCGTTGAGCGTGGCGTCGGCCGAGAGCGGGTGACGGCGTCGTGGCGTGGGTGTGTTGGGTACCGTCAGGGTGTGCGGCTTTGGTGACGCCTGTGGGCTCTTCTTTTCGACCGGTGGTAGAGCATGGCGCGTTGAGTGGGACTGATGATCGCTGTCGATGGGGAGAGACGCACTGAACGGCGACGTGTGGGGAGAAACGGCCAACGGTGCGGCGGAGCCAAGTCGAATCGTGGACGGCTTCCGCATAAGACCAAGTGCTGGAGAGGTCGCCGGCCGTGATGTGGGCGGAGAGCCTTGTGAGACTGTCGGCGTTGGTAATGAGCGCATCGTTGCTGCCTGCGCCGTGCCTGGTCGGTCACGCACCGTCAGCGGATGCGAAGAGAGCAGTGGCCCCGTGTCGCGCGCTGAGGCGTTGACGGCGGCGGTGCCTGGTGAGCTGCAAAAGCCTCCTTGCACTGTACCTGCGACAAGACCACAAAAACGTGCATTCGTCAGTTCGTCGTGCAGCAGCGTCGACCTGGGTGCCATTTGTGAGGCTGCCCCGGCGGCACTGTCATCCGTGCACGCGGCTGGCGTGTCTATCGGAGTGACTCGGCCCTGGCGAAGATGAGTGCGATTGCCGCTCGGGGGCCGCCCCGCGCTGTCTGGTCTCTTGGCATGCGCTAGCTCACTGAGGACAGCCGTGGCGAGGCCAAGACGTAGCGAGTCATTCAAGCAGAGGTGAACAGTGCGCGTGAGGAAGCTCACGTCCTGCAGGTTGACCGAGGGAGCCAGTGGCTTCAGTCGGATTTTGTGCGCGCAGAGACACTCGGCATCTTCTTCTGCAGCGCCGGGCTTCGAGATTGCCCTTAGTGGCACGGCGCGGCGCGGGAGGCGAAACTCTGTCAACGTGCGTGCCGAGGTGCTCCCGGGCTTCGCAGTCCTCGCATTGGGCGATTCCGCTACCGAAGTGTCGGCCGACGACGAATCCAGTGCACCCTGCAGCCACTCCGTCGGTGGCAGGCGGCGCATGGAAAAGTAGCCCGCCTCCGCGCCACGGTCGTCAAAGATGCTGACGGAGCGATCTTGGCCGGTGCACAGAATGACTTGCAGCGTGGGTTCCGCGCAGAGCGAGACGACCGCGTTGCCGCCGTGCACCGCGTGAATGACGCGCAGATGCTGCGGGGCGGTTTTGCCCAGCTGAACATCGGCGTTGGAAGGGACACGCAACGAAAAGCGAGGCCGCGACTCGTACGTGCTGCAGCGGATCTCGTACACCTGCAGCAGAGAGCACAGCGCGTAGATGTGGACGTCGCCCTTCTCGTTTCCAACGAAGAGGTGGTGGCTGGGCTCGTGAAAGGCGAGCGCGGTGATGTCGAACTCGATCTGTGCCGCGTTCCACGGATTCACTGAGGCCGCTTCAGCTGAGGCCGCTGCATCCACGCCAGCTGTGGCGGTTGTTGCCGTGGGCAGCTCGGCCGTCGCGGGCATCACGACCCACTCGCGCACCGTTGAGTTCAACAGTGTTGACAGCAGACGCGCGCTGCGGTCCACCTTGTGTGGTCTGTCGGGTCCTTCGCCGCCGGTGGTACTCGTCCGGGGCCGGCGGGACGCCGCGACGTTGTGGCTGTTGTTGGTGGTGGTGACGTCCGTGTCCGATATGCTGAGCCGCCCTAACACATCGGCTGGGATCAGAGGCACGGAAGTGCGACTGTCACCACCGCCTGTGCTGCGGCGTGCAAGTCGCACGGACTTGCCCTTCCCGGCCACGGCAGCAGCAGACAGCAGCGGATCTGGTGCCCGTCGGCGTACGGTGACAGGGCCCTTGTCCATCAGCCCGGAGTGGAAGCAGTGGTAGGCCATTTTTTCAGCAGAGAGCTCGTGTGTGTCGGCGCGGAAGACCGCGAGCTGCGCGAACACCTCCAGCGCGGGAGGGACCGACCAAAGCACAACTAGTTGAGACTCGTGCGCGGTGGCCAACATGGCTGCGTCGCCGGTGAGCGTCATGTCGAGCGTGCGGCGGTCAAGCGCAAGGTGGTACGATGTGCCTGCCAGCTTCTTGATGTCCTGCACAATGATGCGCTGCCGGTCGTCGGTGAAGGCCGCCAGGCCCAGATTCTCGCTCACGGTCAAATGGTAAAGAGGACCGTGGGAGAGCGCCATGTTTGTGAAGAACCGGTTTTGCGGATCCTCGGAGCACAGCAGCAGCGAGCCTGTGGTACCGACGCCAACGAGAAGGCGAATGCCCTCGCAGTAGTGCATGTCGGTCACGTAGCCGTCCGGGACGCGTAGGCGACGCAGCGGCACGGTCGGTTCCATCGCGTGGGTCAGGTGCACCTCCACGTCACCAACCGCTGTGGCGAGGAAGAGGTGCCCACTGACACCGTCCACGCAGCACGCCGTGACCTCGCGCGCGGCGGCGGGAACACGGGAGTCGGTCGCGCGGTCCACCACGCGCTTGCGGTGGCCGAACGTGCCATCCCAAAACGTGGTCCGCGACGGGCCTTGCAGTACAAACGTGTTCGTCTGGCTGTCGAACATTGTGTGGAGGACCACGTCCCAGTCAGCCATCCGCTCGTCGGCCTGACAGTTGGACCGCATGCCGTAGAGGGCGTCGGCGGTGTAGCCAAGGAGCTCCTCTGTCGGTTCCAGAAAGACGGCGCCGCGATACGCACACAGGTATTGTGGTGTCATGGTCTTTGGGTGCGACGCCCGACTCGCGTCGGCACCCCCGCCATCATGGGCGGCTCCGCCCGCGGTACTCGTCGCAGCGTCCGTTCCGTAGAGAACATCCGCACCGGCGTCGTCATCGACGGTGCCGTCGAGACGCGTGGATTGCACGCACGCGAGCTGCCGCAGGTCCCACACGCGCACCGTCCCGGACATGTCCACTGTGATCACCTCGGGCCGTTCAGGCACAGACACGAGGCTCACGAGCTGCGACTTGTGCGCACGGTGCCCTTGCAGGCGCAGAAGCGATCCGCGCGTCGCGCTCTGGGCCTTGGTGTCCCACACCCGCAGCTCGCCGCGGAACGTCGCGCCGACCAGGAGATGGCGCGTCCGGTTGAGCGTGAGGAACCGCAGAGGATCCTCGAGCACGGCGACGTCGGTGAGCGCGCCGGTGTCGAGTTCAACCACCCGCAGCCGCTGATCGTATCCGACGGTGAACAGACGGCGCCTGTCAACGACAAAGTCCATCACCCCGCCACTCGCCTCGGTGTGCACGCGCGCAAATGTGTTGGTGACGGTGAACGTTGTGTCAGCGCGTGGCGCGGCGGGCACGTCGACGAGGAGCACATCGCCGTTGCTGAGGCCGCAAAAGAGGGTGCTGGGAAAGTGCGATGGACACGTGCGAAGGCGCCGCACGGTGTGCTCGAGGCGCAGTGGGGTCACGCTGCTGACGCACACTGCCGAGGCCGCCGCGGCCATCACGCCTCGCAGGTGGCGATCACGACTGGCGTAGGTGACGAGCAGGTCCGGCCCAGGGAGATAGTCGACGAGCTCCGGCGTGGCGCCGTCAAGATCGCTGACGTCGAAGGCCTTGACGAGATCGAGTGTGGTCTTGTTGAAGAGTCCCAGGGGCAACGTGTGCGACGACACCGCGAAGAGCGCGGGATGGGAGGGCAGGCCGTCCACAAACGTCATCAGTGATGTGTCCAGGTGCGCGATGTGCTGGTGGGGCGACGAACGAAGCGGCGCACGCGTGCGCTCTCGGGACTTTTTCCCCTTTACTGACCGACGGTCACTGGATCGAAGAGGTCGCCCAACCGCGTTCGCCAACGCGCGGTGCCGACCAAGCTGGTCGCGGTAGAGCCGCTCCTGGTCGGTGACGTACTCGGCGGTGGCGTTTGTGCGGACTGGCTTCCCGGCACGCGAGCGTGAAAAAACGTACGAGCGGTGGTCCTCCGCGAGGGCGTCCTCGTGGCGGTGGGTCTCGTCGACGAGCGCATCGAGCACTGTTTCCCACTCGACGAAGCCAGTCTGTTCGCGGTCCAGGCGGTAGAACAGCCGCCGCACGGGGTCCGTCGTTTCGCATTGGGAGAGCTCGTCACGCACCTGCAGGCGCGTCACACGTCGCGAGACGGTGTCTGGCATCACCTGGGTCTCTGACGTCACGCTGTGGTTGCTGGAGCACGTGATGGAGGGGATGCGGTACACCGGCAGCGCGTGTGGCGTCGCGAATGCCGACTGTATTTGGTGCTGTGTCTGTGGGGATGATGCTGGCGAGGATGTCCCAACGGCAAGATTCGTAGTTGGTGGGGATTCACCAAACACTACGACTCTCCCCCGTGACGTCGCATCACGTTGCGGCTGCAGTGGCGGTGAGCTGCTCAGAATGGCAGCGGGTGGTCGGAAAGCGTGTACGTGCACAAAACGCGCCTCATCCTCCGACTCCAGAAGCGGTGACGCGCACTCGGACTCCGTTGCCGTCTCGCTGCGTGAGATCGCGTGCGCAGCGGGGAAGCCGCAGCGTAAGTCTGGCGCGAGCAGCACGAGACGGTCTGCGCTGTCGGCGTTTTCGTCAGCCACTGCGAACAGGTGCGGCTTGGTGCCATCGTGTGGCGTGGCGTTGTCGTCCATGAGGGGAGAGCCATTCGAGAAGGGAGCCGAGTCAACGAGTGGGGAGAGAAAAGAGCAGCCATCGGCGTCGTCGACAACACTGGCCACGATGCTATCGTTTGCATCACCATTCAGAGAGTTTACATCGGGTGCGATGGTGAGAACGGCAGCGCGGAACTGATCCAACGTGAGGTACCCTCCACGGCGTCGAAAGGCAGCGTGGAGTTTGTGCAGCCTGTCCGGTGCGGCAAGATGATGCACCAAAGGACACAACTCCATCCGGAATAAGATCGCATGCTTGAGAGAAAGAAAAAAACAAGCAGAGGTGAGAAGATAGGAGAAGGTGGGATAATGTTTTCTAGTGCTGAAAAGTCAGCAGGTTATTCCTACAAGGAGAAACACACGCGTGAACGTATATATGCTCATATCAGACCAGCACGGCAGCGGGAGAGTCACAGACCCGAATCAAATGTGACACGCGCCTGCCTGCAATGGTTACCCACAATAGAGCGATGCTTCTTGAGTGGGGTGAGCAGAAAGTAGTCCGATATAGATGAGAGAGTGAAAGGAGCAGCCCGAAGTGCATCTCCAATCACCTTTATGACGCGCGCGAGCATGTCACAGTCACGTCCATGATCGCGGACGGGTGCGATAGATACGTATTGGTTCTCTTGTGTGCAGGGAATGTCAGTCGCCATATATAGACAACATGTAGTCGCCCAAGAGTGAGGGAAAGCGAACAACCGAAGGGGGAGGAATGATATTTACATTGTCGTGCTCGCCCTGCGTGTGCGTGTGTGTGTGTGTGTGTGTGTGTGTGTGACGATACTTCTTGTCCCTGCTACTCGATCTGAGTGTACAACGTTTTATCATCAACCACCATGACGCCACACGACGACATCGGCGCCGTCCATCTGAAAGTGGCAGAAGCAGAGTCGCTTGTGGGAAACGTACGTGGCAAAGTCGCGGCCGTACACAACGTGCCAGCTGCCACCAAACTGAGTGGTCACGTCGCGCTTAATGTCTTCAGCGATGTCCCGCATCGCCGTCCGCTCCACGTCCCGCTCGAGCTCGCGTTTCGCGCCTTCCTCCTTGCGCCACGTCGAGCGCGTGGGGACTAAGACGTGTGTATTGTACGCACGCAGTGCGATGTCCATAATGGTTAGCAGATCATTGTCGGGGATGTCAACGTACACGGGCACGCGCGAGAGGTTCGCCGCACGTGGATCCAGCTCCTCCACGTCGTTCTCAGCGGAGTCACCGTCGTTGCTGCTCCATATGGATTCACCGTGTGGGTCCTTGTCACCGCGCGGCCGCAGCGTGGAGTCGAACTGTGGGACCTCGTCGTCCATCGCGCTACGTGAGGCAGCCATGTTTGCAAAAGGAAGAAATAAAATTCTCTCGTGGACACGTTGACGGCACAAACAACCGATGACAAATCAAATAAAGAAAAGCACAAAGTCGCGCTTCAGATACCGGGAAGGCTGCACCGAATGAGAGAAAGAGTGACCGACCTCTGATCCGTTTCGTCACGTGTGACGTGAGGTGTGAAGAGAGAAGGAGGAGGAGCGAACGGAAAAGTGTGGGGGCACTGCATGGAGTGTGAACAGACAGTGTTGTCTGGTAGCAACGGTAGGCCCATTTGTCAGTGCGAGTATCCGGTTTACACGTCGTTCATGCGTGAGGACACCGAGAAAGGGCGAGGAGGATCGCATCGACTCAAGACCGTTCACAGTTTGCGTCCTCATTATCAGCCTTTGCTTCGTAGTAGTAGTAGTAGTAGTATTAGTTGTTGTTGGTTTTATTCTGTCACGTTTCTCATTCCGAACTGAAGCCAATCGGAATTTGGCCGGGGAGGACAAGGAAAGAAAAATGAAAAAGAGAAAGTGGCGTTGAAACCTTCTGTACCAGCGGATAGTAGTTTTTGAAGTCTGCGACAATCTGGTTGTCAAGTGCTGTAATGGCTGGTGATATGGGGGCGGGAACAGAAAAGGGGGCTGATAGGAAATGAAAACTGTATGGGTGTGGGTTGAACAAAGAAGAAAGCATCTGAGTGAATGAAAGGGAAGTGCTGTATGGGTAAAAAGGGAGTGCTCTGACGTTGGCCTTTACATCTAAAACAAACAAAAAACAGAACAGTGAATCATGAACGAGACCTGTTGGCAAACTTGAAAAGTGAGGAAAAATAACAACAGAAAGTCCGTATACAACGGCTTCGCGGACAGCCTACTTGTGTGCGTCTATCACCCACAATGCTCGCGCTCATTCAGCCCGTCCTCTGATGGCTCAGCCTGCAGGCGCGCAGCACCCCGGGTGTGAACGGCTTCACGTGAGCCACTGGATCGCACCTCTGACACTTCCGCAGAGCTACCAGCCGTGCTGAACGGCAGTGGCGTCAGGTGAAGCGGCGACTCACGACGAAGGGCAAACGGGTGGAACCGCGCCACGGCGCTTGACGAGTTCGCATTGCGCTCCGTGACAGGAAGCGAGCCGGTCATGAAATCTGTGCTATCGGCGCCGCTCGTCGGGCGAGGCAGACGTGGTGTGGCGGCCCTCGAGAAGAGCGCTTGCCGTGGGCAGAACGCCTCCGTACCTGAGCGGTGGCGCGCCGCATGCGGAGGCACGTCGACAAAGCCGTGCGTGTGCCACGGCGCTGGGTGGCCTGTCCAACTGTGTGCCCGATACGGCGTGAGCGTTTCGCGGCGGTGCTCACTGGATTCCGTGGCGGAGATGTCCACCTCGTCACGCGCCATGGTGCGGTCGCGCAGCACAGGCGACTCGTTGGCGTCACTGTTGGCATCGGAGAAGTCCAGCGAGGAGCCCCAGAGCGGTGTGTCCGCCCCTGCCTCACGCGGTCGGATGGGCGACAGCGCAAGCGGCTGCAGGGCACCTCGTGACCCGATCGAGATGATCTGGCGGCGCTGGGTGTACGCGGACGCATACTGGCACTCGGCAGGTGACTGTGATGCGCCGCGGGGGGACGACTTGTGTGAGGACCGGCTGCCGTGGCAGTCTGGTGACGACGGCGTGTCACAGGAGCACAGTGACGTCGGTGAGTCTGCCGACGGCCACGGCGACGATGACCAGGCTGCGAGGTGCGCAGCACGTGGTGTCACGGGGCCTGAGAGCGAGTCGACCCACGCGCAGGCGTCGACGTGGCGTGTGCTGCTGGGCGGCCGGCTCCACAGCGGTGACGTTGTTGGGGCGACTGGAGCGCCACTCCGCCGCTGCCGCGTGGTCGTTGAGGCGGACGGAAACGAGGGGAACGACATGGTGTCGCACTCGTGCAGCGACCCGACCAACTCTCCGCTGAGCCACAGGATGCCGTCCTCAAGGTGATGCGCGTCGTGTGGTTCGCTGGCGGTGCTGGCCCTCACAGGTAACAGCATCGGGACGCGATGCACCGCGCTGCTGGGCGGCAGACACACTGTAGGCGGTGCAGTGGGTTGGGCGGCGGTCAGTTCCGACGTGCTCGACGCAGAGGAGCGGACATGCACACTGGCTGACAAGCCTGTCGTGCGCCGCGGTGCGAAGGCGTGCGCTGACGCCTGACCAGCTGCTGACTGTTGCCCGTGGATCGGCTCCTCGCCGGCGTTGCTGTCGGTGATGAGGGTGGCGACTGCTTCAGTGTGTCGCTTCGCGACGTCCTGGCGTTGCTGCTGCCACACGGCGATTTCGTCGGCCGGCGGCAGGGCGTGCGGCGACGTGAGCACGACGTCGTGGGGGGAGACTGGCGACCCACGGCGTCCGCGGCGACCGCGTGCGCGCACTCGACGACTCCGGGTCAACTCGAGCGAGTCCGTGATCTGGCGCGTCTCATCACGTGTTGAGGCGCGCACGTTGTTCCTGCGGGACGTACTCGTTTGGCGGGGCGAGTCGGAGACGCGGCGAAGCGGACCACCCTGCCCACCGTGGCGGTGAAAAGAACGGTTCATTTACAGAGGAGAGGAGGGAAAGTGAGCAAGATATTTGTGAGCGTCTGTTTTGGACGTTTAGAAACGCGTAACGAGAGAAGAAGAAAAGGGCGGGCAAACAACCAAGCAAGTAAGAGAGAGAGAGTTAAGAGGAAAAGAAAGAAACGGAGGTACTGTAGGTTGAAAATGTTGTAGCGTAAAAACGAAATGGCTCTCAATCTCTGTTTAGGGTTAGATTGATGCTTAAAGGCGTCTATTTCGTCGTCGCATCAAATGGAGAAAGAGAGAAAGAAACGGAGGCACGTATCGGTGTGTGTGTGTGGAGGGCAGGGCATCGAAGCGCAAAGTCGCGCAATGTCATGTTCATCTCGTCCAGTTTAGTCGTGAGAAGCGGTTTTTTGACAGTACGTCTGGTGGAACCATTCAGTAAGTGTGCGTTGCTGGTATTTAGGGTACCCTGTAAAAGTTCAAGCACCGTGATTTCCAATGATCGCCCGCAGGTGTGAGCCCCAAAACACGGTGTTAAGCGGTTTGGTTCACGTGCTCGAGGGTTGTGACCAAGCGCGTGATGCCAACATGCTAATTCTGTCTGGTTTGAAGATGGAGACACAAAAACTTCCAGTCGAGGAAGTAATACACGGATCACAAGCCGGGGTGACGAGCGTAACCGAAAAAAAAAAGGAACACAGCAAGATGGAGAGCAGGGCGTGAGACCTGGTGAGCGGCACACTCTGCGTCAGTACTAGTAGGGGAAGACGGTCTGACAATCAGTAGTGGCATGAACCACTCACACGGCAACGCACCCAGACTCGCGTCAACACGGCGACAACCAGCAACATACGTGATTGGCACCGAGGGATAGCCTCATTAGGCACCCGTGTGCGCGTGATTGACGACCTTGTAGGTTGAGGGCAGATAGTGAAATGTTGCGAGGAAGATGTTGGAACAGAAGAACAGGGCCAGGCCAACGCGCTTTGCGCGGTTGAGCTGGTCACGAAACAAAACAAACAAGGAGCACGCGAGAGAGAGAGAGATGGTGAGGAACAGGTAGTGTTCTACGTGGTGAGCTTTTCCGAGCATGCAAAGTAAGTGTAAGTGCGCTGAAACGAAAAAAAGAACAAACGTTGAAAATATGCAACAAAAAAAGGAAACGGAAGCGTCGTGACAGAAAGCAAAAACGCGATCGGCGACGAGAAAACAGAGGTGTTGTGAAAAGGGGGAAAAAAGAGAGAACAATGAAAAGAGAAAAAAGAAAAGAAAAGAAACAGTGCACCGAGACGCCAGCGCGGCCATGGTTGTGCGAGGGATATTAACTCTGCACAACGCGGTTTGGTTGCAGAGAGTGAGACTATTCGTGTTCTGTGAAGGAGATTGCATCCGCCGCATTGCGTTATCAATTAATCTTTAGTTTTGCTTCCTGGCGTCGGGGTAACCTTTTCATCATTTTTTCTAGTGGTGTGAACAGCCATCTGGCTACATGAATGGCTTTAATCAGTTTCATGCAGAGTTTTTTTCGTTCGTTCTGTGCTTGGTGCCTCCAGGTGTCATGCAGTCGATCCACTCAACCGCCGCAGGCATTCGACAAGGACAAGCGAACACAAATCAGGTCAGGCGTCGCTTAGCTGTAGTTGACAATTGTCATTATTGGCGTTTTATCTCAGTGTTGGTTTTGCATTTGCTTAGGAGCCGGGTCAGGTAGTTTTCTTTTTTCTTGCATGCACCTGTTTGTGTTGCTGCGGTCAATTCGATCGTTCAGGCATTTCGAGGAGGCGACTCAGGCGCTGAAGTCCTTCCACGAACCGCACTTCATCCTCGGAGAAGTTGAGGCGACGCAGTCCAGAGCGTGCAAAGTCAATGAGATGAACGGAGACTGACTCCGCGTCCGGGCGGGCGGCGTCGTACACGAAGAGCAAGCTCGTGGAGACAAATGCCATTTGAGCAACGAGGCATTTCCCTGCCTCGGTCTCAGCAAAGAAGTGGAGGAGTTTGTCGACCTGCGTCTTGGCGGCGGCGATGCGATCGCGCACGGTGGGCACCTCGGACGCCTCGCGAACGGACTGCACCATCGCCTCCTTTGACGAGTGAATCTGGGCAATATCCTCCAGGGCGGGGTATGTACTCGAAAAGAAGCGGCGCATATAGTAATTAAACTCACAGACATCCTGAAGCCCGTAGCCGACCTTGCGGCTGATGAGTTCCTTCGTGAACGTCGCGGCGGTGGTGTTGGTAGGGCACATGTCATCGTGACCTTCCGCGTCGCACGGCACTCGCGGATGGGCCGTAGCCGGCTCATTCTGCAAGAAGCGGCGCGCACCGACGAGGCGGACGCAGATGTCTTGCACCAGGCTTTCCTTTTCCTTGGCCTTCATGCGAGCGAGCTTGGCAGGTGGGGTGAGGGGAGAGTGCCGGAGATAGCCGATTTTGATGTCCATCACCGCGTCGCGATCGAGACCGTTCGTCAGATCGACCAAGCCGACACCCCAGTACGAGCTGTTGTCGTACGTGTCGACGAACTCAGTCAGCAGGGCCGAGCCGGCATAGAGCTCCAGGAAGAGGTCGCGGATCATGTCGTCAAAGTGTCGGCTCTCCACATCCAGCCAGAGCGCACCCGCACGGATATGCTGGAAGGCCGAGTTGCCGTCACGCACCGCCGTGAGGCTGCGCAACAGCGGCGACGACCACGCGGTGAAGGCATCTGGGATGGCCACGGAGAAGAACCGCGGCGCAAAGGGGTAAAACGCACGGAGTGCCTCAACAAAGTGAGCAACCTCCAGGGCAGGGGCGCACTGCACGTCCGGGTGGATCGCGACGAGCTCATCGCAGACCTTCGCGTACTGGGACATGACGGCATCGAGGTCACGGAGGCGGTGCGCGATGGCCATTCCGGCGTACCACATCACCTCCCAGCCGGTGGTGCGCTTCTCCATCGTCGTCGAGCCGTCCCGCGTGCAGGGCCCGTAGTACATGTCATCCTTGTGGCCGCCAACCGCCTCGAACGGCACGGGTACCTCGTCCGGAACGGAGGTGACGGTGATCATGCCAGAAAAATCAGGAGTCTCTTTTTCTTTCTTTCTATCGTGAGACACGAGAGAGGGGAGGGAGAGGGAAAGAACAGATGCCGACGACACGAACGTTGAAACGTGAATCGGGCACACAAACAAGGCGGAAAACGAACGTGGAAAGTGTGAGGCAGAAAACAATTCAGTGCGAGGCAAAACAAAAACTAGGGGGACGAGGACGAGACCAACAAGGCAAAAAAAACAAAAGCAATCGCTGTCCAGTGCGTCGTGTTGGGTTTGTTTAGCGGTGGTGTCGGCAGTGGACGGGCGTAATTCCACCGCGAGAGGCGTAGACGAGAGAGGGGACGGGAAATGGGAAGAGGAGGTAGCGCAGGTGGTAACGGAACGGCGCATGCTGAACAAGAGAGGTCAAATGGGAGTCCGGCCACGCCGGTCATCCCTCAATTGTGCTTGCCGGCATGTCACGTGTGAAGACTACTACTATGTCCTCACGTATCTAAAGCAGAACAATACGTGTGTGAGGGTAGGTGCATGTTGAAGCCGTGTGGAGATGCGATGTTTTTGCTGTTGGTTTTTTCCTGTCTTTTGTCAAAGTCGGCAGGTATCAATCCGCAGTGAAGTGAAGCGCATCGCGCAAGAGGAACGGAGCACGAGTGTGTGAGCGACACACACACACGCACACCGGCGAGACGTAGGAGTACTCTAACATGGCACAGATCACTTTGCACCTCGCAAAGCGTCCGTCCACGTTCGACGACGAGCAGCGCGCGCACCTGGCCGTTCAACACGCGGAATGGTATAGAACGGGTCATCGGGCGTCGCGTCTTGTTGGGTGAAGAGTGTGCCACTCGTGGACCAGTCCGCGTCGAGTGTGACGTCCTCAGGAGGCATCGACGGCACAGAGCTGACGTCGTCCTCTGAGCTCGGGGTGGTAGTCTCTGGTGTCCCACCGAGAAGAGAGTGACGTGAGAGCAGACGCGCATGCGGTTCAGCAGCATGGGACGCGGCTTCCTTGTAGACAGCCGCAACGGTGCATTGCGTGTGGGGAAGCCGACGTGTTTGTTTCTTGAAGACGAGACGCCATGGCACTGGCTTCGGTGACGTGCTGATCAGTTGCAACAACTGAAGGCTACTGCCGCTGCCGTGGTGGTGGGTTGCGGTCGTAGGCTGCCGTCCCGAGCTCCCAGTGAGAGGTTCCGGTCGTGATTCAGCAAGCAGGAGGACAAAAAAAGGATCGTAGAGATCGACGGCGATCACGGCGCGTTCGTGCGCCGATACGTCGGCAGAACCAACTCGGTCCTGCTGCCGACGCAGGACGCGCCAATCAAGGCGTTCCACTGTGAGGCCACGACTTGCGCACATCACACTGATCGCATCGAGGGCGAGTGCCTTCCTGCCGTGTGAGCCCAACTCGTTCTGTGTGGACAGGGCAGACCGTAACGGGTCTTGCGACGCGGAAAGCAGCGATGTCGCGACTTGCGAGGAGAGAATCTCAGCGTGTGACGCACGCGGCCCAGCGTGTGCCTGGGACAGTCGACGCGACGCGGCACGTCCTGAGGTGCGTGATGCAGTCACCATATCCTGCGTTGTTTGAAGCTGGGTGGTTTCGGTCACCACGTCGTCAATCACCGCCTTCGCCTCCGCGAGGTCGACCTCCCGCACACGAAGATTGCGGAACAGCATGTTCAGCCCTGCCAGCGGCGTCATGAACGGTTCATCGACGAGCCCGGTTCGAACCTGAGTGGCGCTGCGAACAGCTTGGCTGCGACGTACCGAGCGGCGTCGCTGCAGTTTGACGCGAATCGCGGCGTTGGACATGCCGGGTTCGTACCCCTCGCTCCCGTCACGTGCGCGGCGGCGGCGACTCGGGGGTTTCTCGATCACAGCCTGAACCGCGGCGTCAGGCATGGCAGTCGCTGGGCGGGGGGGGGAGGGGGAATGACTCATGAGGTGATGCGCACAACAACACGTTCCCAGTCATCGAGTTGGGGTGAAAGAGTAGCGAGAGAGAGAGAGAGGCGTACAGAGTTGGAGGGGGCGAAGAGGAGATGTCATGACCTGGACTGGGGGGGAGGACGCTCTTCGAGAGAGGTCTGAATAAACGGTGATTAGGAACGACGCACATAGACACATAGAAACGGTGTGATGGCACACACACGTCGGTTTTCTGTCCTGTGATCCGGCCACTAACTAGGGAGAGAGGGGAGTAGTTGACAGCACATTGTGTACGTTCGTCTCCCTCCTCAACAACGATGAAACACGACATCGACTACATTCGCATGTTGGAGATGATAAATCGTGAAGGAAACGCAAAATGCAACAAAAGGACGTATTCGCAAGAACGTGAAAGAGGGAGGGGAGGAGTGAGAAGAAAGCGAAGGGGGGGAGACGCAGCTTCTGAGCGCTATTGGCACCGCTCACACATGTCGCCAAAAGAGCAAGTGTGCGGCAGCGGAGCAACGGTGGTGAGCGGGACTCTCCGAAAAGCCCAGCTTTGCCGTGTCCAGGTGCACGCCGTCGTTCATGGTGCACACGGAAGGGTACAGATTGTGATGATAGTCAACCAGTGACATGCGAGGTGACAAGGCGCTGGGTTTTGTGCTCACGTTGTTGTCTGCGTCGAATACCGCCTGTATCGAGTCATTGATGGCGTCCTGAATGCTATGCAAAAGTACGTCGCAGTGACGCGGATTCCTCTGGCCGCGAGTGCGGTAGAACTTGGGTCCGCTGCAGTTGACCGGTGGCAACGAGGACAGCAGCACCGTCGGCAACGCGGTAGAGTTTGCACGGGACATACGGCGGCGTAGCGATTTCATTGGGGAAGTAAAGTTGGCGGCTAAGTGAGAACGGAAGCGCGCCAGATTGGCCTCCCAGGTCATCGGCGCCGGCCCACCGCGATCGGACTGCAAAGCCATCTGCGCATTGAACCAGTCTACTTTCTCCTCGTGAAAGCTAAACAGATCCCAGGCGATTTCAGGGCGGTGTGCGTCCCACATGCCCGCAAACAGTTGAATCGCGGCGAGGGAAACTGTATCATTGGTGTCGTCGGCGCCAACTCGTTTGTAGCTGCACGGGCAGCGAGGCAACTGGTGGGAGAGGAACGAGGGTGCGGAGCTCCACTGAGAGGTGCAGCGAGCATTTGCAGGAAATGTCGTGGTTCGGAACCGACTGCGGCACGTGTTATCTGTGAAGAGCTGCTCGGTGACGGTTGTCGCGGCTTGAACGAGGAAGCGTCTGCGCATGTAGTGGGTGTGGAAACGAATAAACGGCGCGGTAACGTTGAGAACGGCGAGCGGGATCGGCGTCCCGTTCCCCAACGCCGCAGCAGAGAGGAATGTGACATCGTGAGCTGACTCACCGTTGCCCTCATTGAACCCGCACTCACCGGCGACTAGTGGGACGGGCAGCTGTCGACGGCACAAGTGCAAGGCCCTGGTCGCAGCCCAAGCGGCACGCTGGGCCCAGCTATCGCCCAAGAATAAGACGTGAAGATCGGTTATCTGATCCAGCTCTGTGATAGCGGCAACAGACGGGATGAACTCATTTTCTAACGAGGCGTTATTACGCGACTCTTGCTGAAGTGCTGTGGTGAGGAGACGTCCGAGGCCCTGCCAGACGACGCTGCAGTTGAAATCATCAGCGAGAGGGGCGTAAGCACGGTCACGAATAAACAGTTTCCATGTCTCCGTTGATGTCGCGACACGTTCGGCGAATCCCAACAGAAGCACCACAGCCACGACAAGCACGATCCACAGTACGGGTTGGCTGACGGCTTGCAGGGCAGTCTTTCGCCGCATCGGCAGTGGCACACTACCACACACAGAGAGATGGCAGGGCGTCCAACTGAGAAAAAAATGAGTGAGCCGGAACTTTAAACGAATAGAGAGTGATCCAGTACAGTGGTGACACAAGGAGACGAGGGAGGAAATGATGTTGTGGAACGAGGGACGACGCGTGTTCGCTGCGCACAATACGCGACAAGATTACGGTTGTCATGCAGTCTCAGCAAAAAAAAACCGCATGTGAGACAATTTTTCATGTGTCAGAGAATCTGCTCTGCGACGCGGGCGCTACCGCGAACGGGTGCGAATAAAAGTCGCAATCGCCCCGTGGTGACGCAAACGGTACAGAACAGTCCTGGTGCTCCGTGACTGCAACACTCAGAGAGTGGGGGGTCGGAGGTGTGCTGTGTTTGTCTAGTTGCGAATGACTGCGGGACGGAAAGTGAGCGAGAAAAATGACGTAGAAGCACTGCCGAAAGCAGCCAAGGTTAAGCAAACAGAAAAACAATAGAGAGGTGGTGCTGACACGTAGCTGTGCACAAGAATGACTCGTGTCGTGAGAAGTCAAGTAGAGCCTAGTGTGAAAAAGAAGAAGAAACAAGAAAAGTCCAGATAAGGTCATCGGAATAGGAAACCACGTAATCAGCATGGACCACAGCCGAGACACAGACACTGGATTGAGTACTGCAATGATGGGCACGCGAACAGAGTTGATCGCGAAGCCTCAGTGGGGTGTTCAAGACACAACAGCAGTGCACAACACGAGCAACGTGCTAACGCGGAACGAGCTGCAGGGAAAGCAGAATCCAGTGGCAGTCAGCTACGACGGTGCAGTCGTGTTTCGCATGTTGCGCCAGAAAAGCAAGTGTGCTTTGCGGGCGCACCAACTGTAATGTGGTCGCACGTGCGCAGAAAAGATACCGGTATCGAGGTGTGCTCCATCCCCCATCGTACAGAGAAACTCGTTGGGAGCAACCTCGACACCGTTGTAGTTCGCAGAGTATATGGTTTCAGTCACTGAGAGTGGTTTGTAGTTCACCAGACGAAGCCACTCGGGCACAGGCACGGCAGGCAGGCCCAGCAGCGCCTCGCCATACGCAGCGCGCACAACATCATCCACCACGTCGTGCAACGGCCAGGCCAGAAGCATGCACCGCTCAGTGGAGTTGAGCGTGGGCATGCCGCGAAATTTAGGGGCGTAACAGTTCACGCGCGGGATGCGGCTCAGCAGAACGCGCGGCATCGGCACACCGTCGGGAACAGTGGTCTCCTTCACCATGCTGCGCATCAGCGTGACGTAGCTGTCCACCATGAAGCGGCGGAAACGTTTCACGTTCTCTTCCCACGTCATGTACGGGTACACGGTGAGGTTAGGTGCGAATGCCTTGCGACGAAAGAACCAATCCACATGAGGATCGTTGAAGGCGAATTCGTCAAACTGAACCTCTTGAATTTGGGTGTCCCACATGCCAGTGAACACTTGAATCGCATCCACAGGTACACGGTGTAGACCGTTTCCCTCCAGCTCAAGCGTGTCTTCGCACAGACACATCGGCAGCTGTCGATGCATGTTTAGAATGCGGTCGCCACCGTCTTGGCGGCATTGTGATCGGCGTGGAAACGAGTAGACGTTTGCGCTGGGAGTCGGCCACCCACTGCGCAGGATGGTCTCCAAGTACTGCGCAGCTTCCACGGTGTACCGTTTGCGGTGGTAGTGTACATTGATGCGGAGAATGCCGGCGTCCTCGGGGGCCACACCAGGCGCCAGACCAAGAGCGGCCTTGGACAGCTGGTACACACCGTGGCCGTACTCGTCGACAAAGTAGTACAGGCTGCACTCGTCGCGGTCCAGCAGTGGAGCAGGCATACGCATGCGACACGTGTCCAGGTACCGGACGATGCTCCACCCACCAAGACGCCCCCAGCTGTCGCCCACAGTCAGGATGTGCAGCTCCTCCACCTGCTTGCAACTCGGAGCCACCACACGCGGCGTGTACCCACGGGCACTCCACGCAGCACGGCGCACTTTGGACTCCTCGTACAGGCGCACCAGCACACTTTGCAGCAGCTCGCAGTCAACCTCGTCACCTGGCTCGCGGAACAGAGCAGTAGATGGAAGTGGTAGCACCCCTCTCTTGCCTGGACTTGGTGTGACGCGAGGTGGCCGCAGCGGCAGTGGCGTTGGCCTAGGCGTCTCAGTTGCTAGCGGGGTCGCAGACGTTGCCGTTTTAGACAGCGTCGGAGCCGTCGAGTGGAGAACGGGAGCTGGTCTTGGGCCCGTGACATGGACGGTAAAAAACGAGACGGACACCACAATCAGAAGTAGTGCCACCAGGACAACACGCAGTGGCACTGACTTCGTGAGTTGTTTACGACGCATGGCTGTTGATGAAACAAAGTGTGCAGCAATGAGAAAGCGTAGAGCTGGGTGGAGGAGGAGACAGCGGTTAACACGAGATGGGAAGCAAGGCGGGATGCAATTAAGATGGGAACACGCAGAGTGAAGGTGCCAGAATCTGCGTCGCACGAAAAATCGATGCTGAATTGGGCTGTCAAGACAATTGAAAAGTAGCTCCAGCCTGCGCCGGAGCACAAGAATCAAGGGTCGTGGAAAGTCATGAAGAGTCTGGTCTGAAGAGAGACCGAAAAAAAAAGGATAATTCGGAGAGCAAAAGTCAAAAGAAGAACAGAGTAATCACCGTCGGTCACAGTCGAGTCCCACCCAGTGGATCAACTCCGGCAACAATGGGAACCAAAATGTGATTGATTGGAAAACCTCAGCGCGATGCAGAAGGCGCAACACTTGCGTGCTAATGCAAAGCTATACAGGGAAAGCGGTAGTGGCAGCCAGCTACGACGGTGCACTCGTGTTTCGCATGTTGCGCCAGAAAAGCAAGTGTGCTTTGCGAGCACACCAACTGTGGTGTGGCAGTACTTGCTGAGGGAAAATGTGAGTGTCTAGGTGGGCGCCGTCAGTCATTGTACAAAGAAACTCGTTGGGAGCAACCTCGACACCGTTGAAATCTGCGTAGTGGGCCGTTTCAGTCGCAGAGAGTGGCTTGTAGTTCACCAGACGAAGCCACTCGGGCACAGGCACGGCAGGCAGACCCAGCAGCGCCTCGCCATACGCAGCGCGCACGACATCATCCACCACGTCGTGCAACGGCCAGGCCAGAAGCATGCACCGCTGAGTGGAGTTGAGCGTGGGATATCGTGTGAATTTGGGTGCGCTGCAGTTCACGCGCGGGATGCGGCTCAGCAGAACGCGCGGCATCGGCACACCGTCGGGAACAGTGGTCTCCTTCACCATGCTGCGCATCAGCGTGACGTAGCTGTCCACCGTGAAACGCCGGAAACGCTTCACGTTCTCTTCCCACGTCATGTACGGGTACACGGTGAGGTTAGGTGCGAATGCCTCACGTTGCCGAAACCAGTCCACTTTCCCATCGTCGAACGCGAAACCGTCGTATTTGTCCGTGACTCTTTGCGTGTCCCACATGCCAGTGAACACTTGAATCGCATCCACAGGTACACGGTGTAGACCGTTTCCCTCCAGCTCAAGCGTGTCTTCGCACAGACACATGGGCAGCTGTGGATGCATGTTTAGAATGCGGTCGCCACCGTCTTGGCGGCATTCCGCATCGAGGGGAAACGAGTAGACGTTTGCGCTGGGAGTCGGCCACCCGCTGCGCAGGATGGTCTCCAAGTACTGCGCAGCTTCCACGGTGTACCGTTTGCGGTGGTAGTGTACATTGATGCGGAGAATGCCGGCGTCCTCGGGGGCCACACCAGGCGCCAGACCAAGAGCGGCCTTGGACAGCTGGTACACACCGTGGCCATATTCGGAGACAAAGTAGTACAGACTGCACTCGTCGCGGTCCAGTAGTGGAGCAGGCATACGCATGCGACACGTGTCCAGGTAGCGGAGAATGCTCCATCCACTGAAGCGTCCCCAGCTGTCGCCCACAGTCAGGATGTGCAGCTCCTCCACCTGCTTGCCGCTGGGAGCCACCACACGCGGCGTGTACCCACGGCCACTCCACGCAGCACGGCGCACTTTGGACTCCTCGTACAGGCGCACCAGCACACTTTGCAGCAGCTCGCAGTCAACCTCGTCACCTGGCTCGCGGAACAGAGCCGTAGATGGAAGTGGTAGCACACTTCGTTTGCCTGGACGTTGTGTCACACGAGGCGGCGGCGTTGGCGCAGCTGTCGTAGTTTCCGACTGCGGCGCAGACGTTGACGGCTTTGTAAGCTCCGGAGTCGGCGAATTGGGAATGGGAGGTGGTCTTGGGCCCGTGACGATCATGATAAACGAAGAGAGGCACAACGCAGTCGCAAGGAGCGCAACCAGGGCAACACGCAGTGACGCTGCTTTTGTGAGTTGTTTACGCTGCATGACTGTCTGTGACGCTAACTGCGGTTCAACGAGCAACTAAGGAGATGAGGGAAGGGATAGCAGTTAACATGTCAGGTAAAGCCAGGCAGCATGCCGTGAAGAGGAGAACCCAGCACGTGAAGGTGCTAGCAGCTGGTTCGCACGAATGAGAGCCTAAAAATCGATTCTGAATCCGGCTGTCGAGACAATAGTTTACTCGCTTATGTTTTAGCGTCGCAGAGAGACGTTTGACACAGGGTTTTCGAGCCGTCGACACTATGCCTCATTTGCACTTTGGATAAAAGAGACTGGTGTGCCCGTAGGAGAACACGTACACTTTTTTCCCGGTTTGGGGAGGAATTTCGCATGTGGGAAAAAGTTGTTGATGAGGTCCCTATGAAGAACTGGCAACGATGCATACCGATCGAGAGTCACGACTTGGTGGCTGTCAATTAATATGCTGAAATGATTTGATCAGTCCACAAACTGCCACCAGAACAGGAAACGCAAACAAAAGCAGACGAACATAGTCATGTCCAAGTGTGGCACACCCAGTGAGGCACAAAAGCCTTGCCGCTGGTGCTGTGTTTGTCTAGTTGCGAACGAATGGCAGACGGGAAGTAAGCGAGAAAAATGACGCAGAAGCACCGCCGAAAGCAGCCAGGATGAAGCAAACAGAAAATCAATAGAGAGGTGGTGCTGACACGTAGCTGTGCACAAGAATGATTGGTGTCGTGAGAAGTCAGAGATAGGTTAATGTGAAACTGAAAAAAAACCAAGATATTCGAGCTAGGCACATCAAAAGAGGAGCAAAGTAATCAACATGGACCACAGCCGAGACACAGACACTGGATTGAGTGCTGCAATGATGGGCACGCGAACAGAGTTGATCGCGAAGCCTCAGTGGGGTGTTCAAGACACAACAGCAGTGCACAACACGAGCAACGTGCTAACGCGGAACGAGCTGCAGGGAAAGCAGAATCCAGTGGCAGTCAGCTACGACGGTGCAGTCGTGTTTCGCATGTTGCGCCAGAAAAGCAAGTGTGCTTTGCGGGCGCACCAACTGTAATGTGGGAGGACCTCCTTGGAGAAGATGTCAGTGTCCAGGTGAGCTCCGTCAGACATTGTACAGAGAAACTCGTTGTGAGCAACGGGTGCACCCTGGTAATTCGCGTAGTATATGGTTTCAGTCACTGAGAGTGGTTTGTAGTTCACAAGGCGAAGCCACTCGGGCACAGGCACGGCAGGCAGACCCAGCAGCGCCTCGCCATATGCAGCGCGCACGACATCATCCACCACGTCGTGCAACGGCCAGGCCAGACGCATGCACCGCTGAGTGGAGTTGAGCGTGGGCATGCCGCGAAATTTCGGAGCATTGCAGTTCACACGCGGGATGCGGCTCAGCAGAACGCGCGGCATCGGCACACCGTCGGGAACAGTGGTCTCCTTCACCATGCTGCGCATCAGCGTGACGTAGCTGTCCACCATGAAGCGGCGGAAGCGTTTCACGTTCTCTTCCCACGTCATGTACGGATAGAGACTGCGGTCCGGTGCGAACTCCTTGCGACGCAAGAACCAATCCACATGAGGATCGTTGAAGGCGAACCGATCGTACTGCACTTCTTGAATTTGTGTGTCCCACATGCCAGTGAACACTTGAATCGCGTCCAGAGGCACACGGTGTAGACCGTTTCCCTCCAGCTCAAGCGTGTCTTCGCACAGGCACATCGGCAGCTGTGGATGCATGTTTAGAATGCGGTCGCCGCTGTCTTGGCGGCATTGTGCGTCGAGAGGGAACGAGTAGACGTTTGCGCTGGGAGTCGGCCACCCACTGCGCAGGATGGTCTCCAAGTACTGCGCAGCTTCCACGGTGTACCGTTTGCGGTGGTAGTGTACATTGATGCGGAGAATGCCGGCGTCCTCAGGGGCCACACCAGGTGCCAGACCAAGAGCGGCCTTGGACAGCTGGTACACACTGTGGCCGTACTCGTCGACAAAGTAGTACAGGCTGCACTCGTCGCGGTCCAGCAGTGGAGCAGGCATACGCATGCGACACGTGTCCAGGTACCGGACGATGCTCCACCCACCAAGACGCCCCCAGCTGTCGCCCACAGTCAGGATGTGCAGCTCCTCCATCTGCTTGCCACTCGGAGCCACCACACGCGGCGTGTACCCACGGGCACTCCACGCAGCACGGCGCACTTTGGACTCCTCGTACAGGCGCACCAGCACACTTTGCAGCAGCTCGCAGTCGACCTCGTCCTTTGCTTCGCGGAACAACCGAGTATGCCACGAGGGTCGGACATTGCGATGTCCTGGACCCTGCGTGAGCTGCACGGGGGAGTCTTTTGGGGGTTCGGTACCGTAAAAAATCGGGATTCCGTTTTTTGATGGCTCGTACGGCATGACCATCATTTTGCTAAATCGCAAATCATTCCGGTTCGGTAGTACTTGCTGCTCACGGTTTGGCACGCATATAGTGAAGAAAGAGATGCAAAGCACCGTCAGCAGTATTGCCACCAGGACAACGCGCAACGGCACTGCCTTCATGAAGCGCTTGTGGTGCATGGGCTGTCACAAGAGAGAGACTGTTTGCTAGAGGATTGAGCAGGGAGTGCGTTGAGTCTGCGAAAGTGGTGGCGGGTTGCGGATAGGCGCGGTAGGGGGGCAAAAGGCGACGGTAATCGCACACAGGAGAAACGGACCACCACTTGGCTCGCACCAAGAATGAGCAATTCTCATTCTGAGTGTGGTGGTACGAGACACCGACTGTCTCAACACACACACAGTGGGTGGAACAATGGCACGCATCAAAGAAAGCACGAGCAGGTCACACGATCATGCACTCGCGTGCGGATATTGGTTGATTTTGCCGCGCTCGCGGTGTCACATGTAGAAGCAATTAGACAGACAACAACGGTTGGCTTACGCGAAACGGTGGGTATACGTATGCAACATTGAAAAGATACGAAAGTATGCATAGGCGGCCATCTCTCTTCGCTTGTACACGAGACGTCCGCAGTAGCTCAGCTTAGCTCCATCTCATCAGGTGCCGCCCCCTGTTTGGCAACCAGCGCCTCGCACTCCGACGTCTTGTTCCTTCAGTGGGTGGAGTTGCAAATGTGCGCGACAAGCGAGAGCGCACATCGCCGCCGGTTTCGAGTCTGCAGTGAGCAGAGCAGCTTGTGGACAGCGGCAGCTGAAAAGCAAAAACAAAAAAAACACCAGAACCCATGCCGCCACCACAAAACTGGTGTGGGCTACGCCAAACGAGCACCAAAAACAGACGGGAGTGCTGCGGAGCAACACCCAGGCTGAGCAACGCATACCACACACGACGCCTTAGAGACTAGCAGCCACGAGGGGAAGACGAAACAAACGAAACGATGAGCGGGTGTTGGTGCACTCAGCCGTCGCGGCGCAGGTTCGACCAGAACAGTCGGTCACCTTCACGAGCACACCAGCGTACGTGTGGTGGCGCGCTCGAATCGAGAGTGATGCCAGTGTCCAGGTGCGAGCCGTCAGTCATCTGACACAAGTACTCACCAGGAGCAATCGACTCGCCGGTATAATTCGCGTAGTGCACAGTTTCAGTGGCAGAGATCGGCCGGTAGTTCACCAGGCGAAGCCACTCAGGGACAGGCACCGCAGGGAGTCCCAGCAACGCCTCGCCATACGCAGCACGCACAACATCATCCAACACGTCGTGCAGCGGCCACGCCATAAGCATGCAGCGCTCGGTGGAGTTGAGCGTGCGATATCGTTTGAACTTGGGTGCGCTGCAGTTCACACGCGGGATGCGGCTCAGCAGAATGCGAGGCATCGGCACACCGTCAGGAGCAGTGGTCTCGTTGACCAGACTGCGCATCAGCGTGACGTAGTTGTCCACCATGAAACGCCGGAAACCCTTCACATTGTCCTCCCATGTCATGTACGGGTACACGGTGAGGTTGGGTGCGAGTGCTTCACGTTGCCGAAACCAGTCCACCTTGCTATTGGCGAACGCAAAATCGTCGTACAAGTCAACTGGATCTTGTGTGTCCCACATGCCAGTGGACACTTGAATCGCATCCACAGGTACACGGTGTAGACCGTTTCCCTCCAGTTCAAGAGTGTCTTTGCACAGGCACATGGGCAGTTGGTGCTCCATCCCTTTGATGCGATCATGACTGTCTTCGCGGCATTGTGCGTCGCGCGGAAACGAGTCGTCAATAATATTTGGAGTCGGCCACCTGGTGCGCAGGAGGGTCTCCAAGTACTGCGCAGCTTCCACGGTGTACCATCTGCGGTGGTAGTGCACATTGATGCGCAGTATACCGGCGTCCTCGGGAGCCACACCAGGAGCCAGGCCAAGAGCAGCCTTGGATAGCTGGTACACACCGTCGGCACCCTGGTAGCGCAGATGAAAACCAAAAGTCAGGCTGCACTCATCACGGTCCAGTAGTGGAGCCGACATACGCATGCGACACGTGTCAAGGCCGCGGAGCATGTTCAACGCCGAGTTGCGAGCCCAACTGTCGCCCAAGAACAGAATGTTTAGCTCCTCAATTCGCTTGCCGCTGGGAGCCAACACACGCGGTGTGTATCCACTGGCACGCCACGCTGCACGGCGCACTTTGGACTCCTCGTACAGGCGCACCAGCACACTCTGCAGCAGCTCGCAGTCGACCTCGTCCGTCGCATTTCTGAAAAACCATTCAGGGTGCTTCGGCAGCACGACACGCGTGCTGGGACTTTGAGTGCTGGGACTTTGAGTACTGGGACTTTGAGTGCTGGGACTTTGAGTGCTGGGACTTTGAGTGCTGGGACTTTGAGTACTGGGACTTTGAGTGCTGGGACTTTGAGTACTGGGACTTTGAGTACTGGGAGGAGGTGGATCGCACTCTTTGATGTGAATCGTGAAGAACGAGACACACAGCACACTAAGAAGCACTCCTATCAAGACAACCCTCAACGGCGCCACCTTAGTACACGTTGTGCGTGTCATTGCCTCGTGTCAAGACGGCTAATGTTCTGTCTTGGGGATACAGTGCAGAGAGGAGGTTGATGGGACGAAAATCCTGTGGAAGAGGAGGGGGGTGGGGGCAGCGACAGGCAATAGGACATGGGAGTGGAAGCACGATATGGTGAGGGTAAATAACACACAACGCAAGCGACCGCCTGGGTCGCAGCTGGCAGGAGCAACGCCCATTCTGGCGGCTGTCCCGGGGTGTTGACGCAGCTTTTGGAGTGCAATGCGTAGAAGCAAGCAGGCAGGCAACAACGATTGTTTTGTGAGAAACAGTGGAATATAGGTGTGCAGCATTGCGAGGGTATCCAAAAGTCAAAAGTGTCCGTGTCCGTTCACTCGCTCACGGGACATCGGCAGCCGCCCAGCTCTCCGCGACCTCATCAGGTGCCGCCCCCTGTTTGGCAACCAGCGCCTCGCACTCCGACGTCTTGTTCCTTCAGTGGGTGGAGTTGCAAATGTGCGCGACAAGCGAGAGCGCACATCGCCGCCGGTTTCGAGTCTGCAGTGAGCAGAGCAGCTTGTGGATGGCGGCACCTGAAAAGCAAAAAAAAAAGACACCAGAGCGCATGCCGCCATCACAAAACTGGTGTGGGCTACGCCAAAGGAGCAGGAAAAACAGACGTGAGTGCTGCGGAGCACTATCCATGTGCGCGCCGCCAGTCATCTGACACAAATACTCAGCAAGCGATTTGCCGGTATTGTTCGCGTTGTTAGCAGTGATGACGCCAAACTGTGTCACGTTGATGTTGTGGCACCACCACCCAGAACACCTTTCACATCTCTGAACAAGAGTTTACCGTCACGGTTGGTGTCCAGTGAGTGGAACAAGGTGAGCAGCACGCGGGACCGTCTGAACACGTCCTCTCCAGGGGTGTCACGATGAGAAGCGGTAGCTCTCCTCGAGTGATTCGCGCGCAACGCGTCAGACTCCGCATCCGCACGCACGAGGTCGTCATACGTAATGAAGCCTTTTTGTCCTGCGATGGCGCTGAAGAGGATCCACTCTGTAGACTTCGCGACCGATGCAGACGGCACATCCGCATCACAACGAGCTTCATCTGAGTGAGAGAGAATAAAGTGCAGAAATGCTTGCTCGTCGATGCGGCGTGACAGCGAGGAGATGTATGTCTGCCACTCTGTCGCGGCTGGGAAAGAACCGTAAATAATGTAATATCCACTACGTGCCTCGTCTTCAGAAAGATACACAGTGTCTTGAGGAGCGATGTCGGTCACTCTCTGTGCGATGAGATATTTGAATACGTACACACCACATGCGTTCAACTCGCCCTTGGAGCGGTACATCTTGATGTTAGCAACGTGCGAACCTGAACCGAACTGCAAGTGTATTCACGACGAGGGAAGGCTGCGTGTTCCAGGCAGTAGTTGTCCTATGTCTTCCATACTGTACTGAAAAAAAAGCAAGAAAAAGATCGCGAGAGACCAGAAAATAAGGAGGGGGAAACGACAATCTGAGGGGGGGACGTGATTGTGCATGCTGTGTCGACGCAAGAAAGCGGAGGTAGCGATTCGGCGGTGGCGTGTGCCATCAGTCTCAGTGCTTCAGGTCTCGTCTGTTGTGTGTCACATCGCAGGTTCCTCGCTTTGTAGACCGATGGTGACCTGTGTCGTGGTGGATTCACGCTGGACTATTCCGTGGCCGCGGTGAGAACAGTCAACGAGATGTATGCTCTCAGAGACACTCTTTTACTGCTCTCTTTTATTATTGTTGTCTTTTTGTTTGAGCCATTACGAGGGATTATCAATAGGACAGAAAAATAGTGCAACGACGAGTCGTCAGGACAACCACTCCAGGAGTGCAAAAGGAAAAAAAATCAGCACTCATATGTGAAAGAACGGACAGGAGGAAGGTAAGAGAACAGAAAGCACACCGTGTGTGCGACATGGTCAGAGGTGCCGCACCAGACGACATGTGAGTCGCAAAAGAGTAAGACCACATCGTCGGCATGCATGATGTGGGGCAGGGCTGAGCGCACATCACACAAGTGCGAAGAATGGCGTGGTCTTCTCTGCCTCAGTGAGAGTGGTACGAGGATCCACGAAGCGGTCCTGCTTGAATGCCGCCTTCTCAGGCTTTGCGAGACAGATTTTCGTGTTCTCCACGTCCCCGTCAATTGCCGCGATGAGCTCGTCCAGTGACTTGAACGCGGATTGAACGCGCACCTGGTCCAGGGCGATGATGCGAATAACAGAGCCGTAGAAATCCTTCTCAAAGTGGTGCAAAAAGTGGACTTCGGCGCTCAGCGTTTTGTTCTTGAATTGTGGATTGTGCCCGACAGACATGGCGAAGGGAAACGGGCCGTTCTCGGCACCCGGCACCGCCGAGCTCGACTCGATGCACCCGAATCCACAGATGACCAGACCCTTGTACGGCTCCAACTGCGCGATGGTGGTGTCGTCGATGTCGATGTTTGCGGTCGGGTAGCCAAGCTGCGAGCCGCCGCGACCAAAACCGTGCACGACGGTCCCACGCATACGGAACGCCTTCATCGTCAGCTGCACGGACAAATAATTCAAACAACGCGCTGAGCGAGGGGGATACTGGAAAAAAAAGTGAACCAAAGAACGAACAGTCAGGCACACAAGAGTTTGATGAGTGGAGCTCTGCCTTGCCTGTTGGTCTCCGATAGTGACGATGCGCTGTGCCCTTGAGCGACGCGCAGTGTGCCGTGTGCCAGGTGGGTTTGGTTGGGGAGAAAGAGAGAGTGTGAGTGAGAGTGAGTAGAAGAGAGAAATGGAGCTAAGGGTGCGTGTAAAGGGTAGGTCAAGCTTCAAACGGTTTGTGCGTGTGGCAGTACGCCGAGGTACCTGAACAAGGATTGACGAGAGACGAGGAGCGACGTTGTCGAGAGGAACAACGGCGGCAGAAAAGCAAAGACCAAACCCAACAACGCACTGACATGCAATGACTGTCGAGAAGGTCAGCGCGATGCCAGCTGCGGTAGTGCATTGACTGCTTCACCTGCCTTGCAAGCGAAGAAGCGGGAGAGGGAGAGAGATAGGCTGGGTATTGTCGGTTGCATGGGCGACTGGACATCGCAATGACTCAGTTCGTATCTGGTGTGGTATGTGCAAATAAGAAAAACAAAGTAGAGAGAGACCCAGTGAAGGAAAAAAACTTCAAAAAAAAAAGAGACGGCAAGAGAAAAGGGAAAAAAGCACAGACTGAAAACACAAATCCTTTGTATAGAGTGAAATGAAGAAACAGAAAACTATACAAACGGCAACGTCCTCGACAGTTTGGAAGGACAAAACAAAGACAAAAACAACTTTGGCTCGTTATGCGAGTGCGGGGTTCCTAGCTGACTGCATGCTCGCAGAGCCCCTTCCAATAATGAACGAATGCGTCAGAAGCTGGCGCGCGTCCCAGCGCTTGTTGAGATCGTGCTGCAGACACCTTTGCGCAAAATCAGCCATGTCGGCGTTCATCGCATACAGCGGCAGCTGCGGTTTCAGTGAGCCGTCGGCAACCTTCGTGATGAACTCTTGCCGGTCACACAGCTGAGACTCATCCCATGGATAGTTCCCACTGGCGCACTGGCAAAACAGGATGCCCAGGCTCCAGATGTCATTCTTCGGGTGGACCTCGCCGAGGCATGCTTGTGGTGACATGTACAGTGGCGTGCCGAAGACCTGCTTTTCCTTGTTCTGCTTGCCGCGAACGCGAATGGCGCTCGTCCGAAAGAGGCTCTCGTCGCAGCCAGAGCCCGATGAGACGGAGTTGTTCAGCACGTCGTGGACGTCCTCGGCGTGGCTCATGTCCTGGCGCGCCAGGCGGCGAATCGGGTTGTCGCTGTCGTGGCTGCTCACCGTCGCTGACAGCCTCTCCGTCTCGTCCTCTTCGTTGTCGTCGTCGGCAGCGACGATGTTCTCCATCGCACCGCCAAAGTCGGTGAGCTTGCAGACGCCATCGGTTGTCACGAGTACGTTATTCGCCGAGATGTCTCGATGCACGACGCCCTGTCCGTGGATGTAGCTGAGGGCATCCAAGAGGTGCCGCATATACCTGCGCAGCACCGGCAACGGAAGAAAGCCAAATGTGTCGAGAAGCTTTTGCATTGGCCCGCCAGCAACGAACTCCATCACAATGTAGAGGTACGGGTCCTGGATACAGCTGCTGATGTAGCCGACAATGTTCTTGTGGCGCAGCTTGACGAGGATGTCAATCTCGAGCTGGGTCGCCTCTGTGACCTGTGACGAGTCGGGCAGAGGCACTTGCTTAATCGCCACCATGCGGTTGGTACGTGGAAACATGCCCTTGTACACGACACGCCCGGCCGTGCCGACGCCGATCTTGTCGCCAGCGATGAGCGTGAGGTCAGTCCGGGAGGTCACCGAGGACGCATCGCCAGAGTGCTGCGACGACATACCCCGCGAGACGTTTTGGGAAAGTGGGACGCTGCCGAGGCTGGGTGTCTGCGACGGGCTCGCGCCGGCTGAACCGCCGTCGGCGGCAATGCTGTTGCTGTTGTTGTTGTTGTTGTTGTTGTTTTGTGGCTGGTTGGGAAACACAATGACGGGTCGGAACTGCACCGTGTTCCGCACCGAGGTCTCGAAGACCGTGCTCGACGGGCGGCGCAAAAAAGTCGTTGTGCTCTGTCGCCTGGTGCCACCAAAGCGGGTAGAGCTTGCGTTTACCGACGCGCTCGCGGCGAAGGGATCTCCTCGTGCCATCTCTGTCAGGTTCATCAAGTTGAGAGGCGGTACCGCCAACAGGCCGACGTTTTCGGAAGAAATGGTGAAGCCGCTGCGAATGGGTGTGTCATCAACGTGCGGTTTCGTCACGTTGCCCGCATTCTGGGTCACAGGTACCCAGTCGCCGTCTGAGTCATCGTCATCGTCGCTGCCACTGTCTGGCCGGTTGCCACCACCACCATCACCACCTGCAGCGCCGTTGAAGTTGCGTAGCGGAGTCCCCTCCAGCTCCGGCATGGGCAGGGCATGGTTCTCAACCGTCGCGGTGACGGTGGGTGGGGAGAAGAGGCTCAAATCGTGCGACGCCTCGTCTGAAAGCTGCCCACCTCGCCCAAACGATGCGCTCGAGCTGGCGATGAACGGCGTCTGGACAGAGCCCATCAGAGTTCCCGAGCGCGATCGCACACGCCCAAATGCGCCAGACTCCGACTGATCACGCGGCTCACTTGGTGTGTGGCAGCCACTCGAGCTCGGCATGAGCTTCTGTGACACGCGGGGGATGGAGGACGACAGCAGTGAGACAGAGCGCGGCCGGCACATGGGCGGACGTGGAAGCGGGGCTCCCGTCGTGCTTGGCGTTCGGCTGCGTCGGTCTGGTCTTGCGGTTCGGGGTGAGTCCATTCGGAGCTGCGGAAGGGCACGCAGTGCATCCGCAACAGTCGCTTTGGTCGCGTCCTCCTCCGGGACGCTCCAGGTTTCGAAGATCCGGTAATAGCGCTGACTGGCTGCGGCCTGATGCCCCTTCTTGGGCGTGGCGTGCGCCATGGACTCGGCAATGAGGGTTGCGCGTTTGGCCTGCGGCGAGTCACTCCGCGACGCCTCCTGCAACACCTTTCCTGGCTCACCTTGGAACAGCCAAATGAAGCACTGACCTGTCGTGTCCTCGTCGGCAGCAGCAGACTGGGGGTCCGCAATCCACCGAGTGGGCATCATCGCGTAGACGTAGGAGCCGGCATCCTCGCGCTCAATCGCATCCACGCCCGTCCAATGGAAGTGCTCGTTCGCCTCCTGGAAGTTGAAGGAGATTGCGGGCACCTGAAGGCGTTGGCACAACTTCACGGCCGAGTAGGCAAAGGTGATCTCGGGGGAGGTGATGTACGTCGCCGAGCCGTCTCCGCCCGCGTTGACGAGAGCGCCGCCAAGGTGCAGCACAATGCCCCACTTGATGTTCGGCCGCGCGTCGCACATGTCGCGCAGCTCGTCACAGAGAAGCGCGGCGGCTTCGGTGGCGCGGGGCATGAGCTGCACGAGCGTCAACGGCGTGAAGGCGTTGAATGTGAGGAGCGCCGAGTCCAGCTGGTAGTCGCAGAGCACACCACCGGTTTGTGACGCGACGGCGAAGAGAATGCGGTAGAACTGTGACGTCACGTCTTCGAGCTCCTGCGCCAGCTCCTTTTGGATCGTCTCGTCGGTTGTGCGGCCAACCGGGGGGAGAAACAGACGGCACACGAGGAACGACACTTGTTGCTGGTTGTCTGAGGACTGCAGAAACAGATTGCCAGCAGTCGATTCGAAGAAGCGAGAGGCGCCGAGTGTCATCGATTCGTCGGGCTGTGCGTCCCGCTCGAAAAAGGCGCTGGGGCTTACACTTTGTCGGAACGCCGTGGAGGGACTTCGCATCGCGCTGGGGGAGTAGAGCAGATTCGGAACCTGCCGGTACTCGTCGTCGTCAGCGCCACCAACGCCAGGGCTGGGGGTCGCGGCTCCACGGCCGGCTGACATGATGGCGAGTCGCGACGCTGGGGTCATCGCGCTGCCGTACCGGTTCAGCGTGCGACGCGCGCTGGCCTCACTGACGGCAGTGGGTGTCGGGCTTTCCTCCCGGCGATAGGTCGCGCTGAGTTGGATCGCGTCATTGGCGTAAAACGTCCCACCCACAGATTCTGTGAGCGTCAGTGGCTGCTTGTCTGCCGCTTCAGCGTTGAAACGCGTGGCGGCCATGGCGGTGCTGGTGTCGACCTGGCCGGCGAGCACGGACGTTTGGATCGGCGAGTGCACGTGCCCAGGCGTTTCGGAGCGTGGCACCGACGGTGAGAAGGCTGTGTCCGCAGACAGGGAGGTACTTCCTGCGGCAGTGTTTTGTGCGGCGAGAGTGTTCAGCGGAGGCCCTGCCCTCGCCGGATCCGCGCGTATCATCCCACTGGCGCCGTCTTCAGGCGCGGGGCCGTAGTTGAAAGTGACGGCCTGGAAGCGGGGCATCGCAAGCCGCTCTTGGGCGTTGCTGATCATCTGCTCCAGTCTGTAGTAATCGGTGTAGGCAAACAGCAACGCGAGGGGGCGGTTGGCATGGACAATGGTGGCCATTATCATGCTCGCGTACCACTGGAACGAAAACGTCGGACGCGCCCGTAGAGCCTCCGTCCGCAGCGCCCAGACTTGGTCGTCGCGCAAGGCAACATGCGCGCAGTAGCCACACGCGGTGCACTCGGCAGTGTGCATCGTGCGCATAAACGGCACAATGTGTGACCGCCACACAACGCAATAAGCCAGCGTGCCAATCGCCACCACCATCACCACGAAGCACAAGATGACGCCCATCATGAGAGCAAAGTTGGGCATCCTCATCACCCCAATCATCGGGTCGTAGACTCTGTTGGCCTGCTCGATTTGGGAGTGGAGAGCCCAGTAGTGAAGTCCGAGAAGAAGCACGCACACGCAGAATGACATGAGAGTGAACGAGATCAACAGCCACAGCGCGTAGTTTTTCACCTTTCGCAGCGGGGAAACAGGGACCGGCTTGGAGAGTGCGTACTGCATCCAGGTGAAGTCGTCCCCGCCAGTCCCGCGACTCTCTGTCGTGAAGTGCAGCTTTTCCTCCATTGAGCACATCGGCGTCGCAATGGTGGTGTCATCCACCGCGTCTTCCCTCGCCACGACGGCCGGCGCGCCGATCCAGTGGCGCTCCTCCCGGGGTACGTTTTGGAGCTCAGCGATGTCGTTCAGCAGCGGCGTCCGATCCAGTGCGGTCGCGTGAGGCCGCACGGTACGGAGGTGCGAGCCCCCGGCGCGGGTCGACGTGCCACCTGCCAAAACGGGTGAGAACATATACATTTGGTCAGCGCTGCCTCGCTGGTGGAGCAGTGACAGTGTGGAGATTTCTGGCGGATCGATGAGGTTGGCGTTCGACAGGCCAGCTCCATCTGGATTGGTTGGCGCGGGTGGTGGGCTGGCGAAAACGGTCTGACCAGCATTGCTGCCGGTGCGGTCAACCGCGCGAGGCGGCATCAGCGGTGAGTGCTTTGACGCGCTGAGGTTGGAGTGGAGACTGCTACCCTTGCGGTCTTGCCCAGCAGCTTCGAAGGGAACCTTGTTGGGGCTCAAGTCAGCGTTGGCCTCAAACGAGTCACCGGCAGATCCTGCGGACGGAGAAATGGGCTGGGACTCGATCAGTTTGGTCAGTTTGTCCTGAAAATTTTGGACGGCCAGATGCATCCCCTCCGGCGGCTTGCGACCGGTTCCGGTTCGCTGCACCAGAATGCTGTCTGGTGAGTGGGAGCCGCTGCCAACGCCACACGTGCTCGGTGACGCGCTGTGCGAGGGGCTGCTGTAACCCGATTCCAAGATTGGACTGCCATTCTGGTCGACACGGATGCGGGGAGAGCCAGGATGACCCTCACGTGATGACTGCATCCGTCGTCTGATGCTGTCTTCACGTGGAGAGTTGTAGCCATCAGAAGACGGCGTGGCAGACTGTCGCAGGCGGCTTGAGTTCGCACTGCTTGTCGACTGCACAGCAGAGATGCGCCGCAGCGGCAGCACATCCAGAAGCGGTGGCGAGCTAGATCGACTGGAGCCCAAGGTGATCAAGTTGGCCATGGCGACAGGTTGTTCACCATGGGCACTACCTGGGTGCGAACTGCCGACACATGCCGGCTGCAACGGTCTTTGCATTACCGGTTGTTGCGTGGGCGATGGGGGAGGAGGGGGGGAGGGCAACAGACAGAGAGACGTAGAGTTACCGTACGTGGCAAACGGGATTTGTATAGGTGGTGAAACGTCTCAGTAATGAGTAAAAAAAAAAGAAACAATTGGTTTGGTGCACAGGCAAAGAGAGAGGCAACACCACTGAGCACTACGTAATGCAATGGACAGCGAAGACGAAAGAACGTGAAAAAAAAAGTGCGCAATGACTATTCGCAGTCTACGAGACAGCGTAATTTTGTTTTGTGGTTTCCTGGTGATGCACAATGTCGCGCACCGAAAATCTGGCAAGTGTTGGAATTGAGAGGATGACAAGACGACGTGTCCAGGGACTGGACACGAGCGGTGAATTGCAATGGGGTGCTCTAGCAAAAAAGAGAAGAAACAGAAGAAAGAAAAGGAGAAGTACGTCTAAGTGCTCAAAAACAACAACAACAAGAGAGCACAATCGGGGTAAAACGAAATTGTTGTTGTGCAGAGAGGTAAGTGTCGAGCTCCTCCACGTGAAGACCGTCACATACACATACAGGCAACTTGCACGAATCTCCACCTAGAAGTGGAGGATTCCTAGCAAATGAAACAGTGGAGCAAGAGAGTGAAAGAGAGAGGAAGAGGGGGGCAAGGAGCGAGAGGGGAGGGA
The DNA here is from genome assembly GCA_030849635.1 of Wallacemonas sp. MBr04. Taxonomy (NCBI): domain Eukaryota; phylum Euglenozoa; class Kinetoplastea; order Trypanosomatida; family Trypanosomatidae; genus Wallacemonas; species Wallacemonas sp. MBr04. Next base: position 194,789 of record JASANR010001591.1, on the reverse strand, counting down.
AGGAGTTAAGAGCTTGCAAATAAGAGACGACAAGAGCGCAAAGGTCCTGGTACAGACGGTGAGTGTAACACATGTCGGTGTGCGTGTGTGTGTGTGTGACGGAGCTGCAGCCTAATGAGGTCACAGCACGGTGCGTGAGCCACGGTGAACGGATTGGCACACTCAGACAGACCCAAGGTGCGTGTGCATAGTTTCTCTGTGTCACGCACGCAGACAGGCAACTGTGCGGTCTCCTACATCGCGGCTAGAAGGTACTCGCGACCGTTTGTTTGTTTCTCTGCCGATTGGTTGGTTGAAGCAAGATGAAAGAGACCGACAAAGGGCCATGCATGTCAAACTGACAAAAAAAATCTCGCAATTGGGCAGATGATGGCGGAGACGACGCGGTAGGTGATAGTGTGGCACTACTTTCTCCCTCGCCGCGTACGCTTGGCAGTTTTCTGCGTGTTCGTCGGAGGCTTGTTGGAGCCCGCAGTCGGCCGGGCCGGCGCACCCATCATCATTTGCTCGAGAAGCCACTCCTCCTCCTCTGAGTTCATGTCGTCCTCGCCGTTACCGAACACGTCGCCGCCAGCCGCGCCTTCTAAAAACGCCTCGAAGGACGTCATCGGCGCACTGCCAGTGCCCGTGCCATTCTGTGCACCATCGTCGTCGTGGAGGAACTCTTCAAGAAAAAAGAGCTGGTCTGCAGACAGCTCACTGAAGGTGCTTGTCGCAGCTTCCACAGCCCGACGGCGGCGCTCCTCGCCGTTTGGGGCATCCTGATACGCCTGCGCTGCCTTCTCTTTGGTAGCATCCGCGTCGTCAGGCAGGTGTGTGTGCGATGAGGCCGACTTGTTCGCCCTGTGCAAGGCCTCGTTGTACGTCATCTGCACCTCAGCGGGCATCATGTCAATGAGCATCTCAATCTCGACCTCCTGCATGTCCGCGATGAACTGGCCCCAGCTCGCGACTGGTGCGTCGTCGTCCTCACGAGTTTCCTCGTTAGCGTCAGTCGGCACCATGGCTGGTTGGCTAGATGTGGACGGTGCGCTCACCACAGCGGTCCGCATAAACGTGGGAATAAAGGGAGTGGCGTCCTTGGACAGCCGCGTCGTGGACGCTGAGGACGTTTCTGCCGACATGTGTAATGCACTGATGAGTTGCTAGTTTCCTTGTCTGTGTGTGTGTGTGTGTGAGTGATGAGATAACTCTGTGGTGTGATTAGAAGAGTTTCACTAGTTCGATTGGGTTCGGTGCAGGGCACGAGCGATGTTAGAAACAGAAAAAAGTGTGTCGGCTTATGTCACGAAATGTCCACGCCTGAGCCAATGCCGACAGGGTAGCGACGCACGAAGTCTACTACGCTGATGTGTGGAGCTTGCGAATCAGACAAGACCACAGAAAACGAGGGAGAGGATAGGGAGGGAGGTGCGTAGGAGGAAAGGGGGGTGAGTAGGTTTCAGGTCGCTCTTGAAGAATCTCGTGAGACGCAGACGTCAGACACGCAGCGCGTGCCGACATGGCAAGCACGTAAGTCATTAGTCACGGTGGCTGTCCGTTTTGGGGAGTTGTGTTTTCGACTGGTGATCCGAAAGGCACAGCTGTGTCATCGCAGCAACTGCGACACACAAAACGATCTGGATTCGAGTACAGTGCAAGGTGAGAAAATTCTTACTCAACACGCCACAGTGCGCTGCCTGAGTACCTGTGAATTTCACCATGTCTCCGCACAGAGTGGATGGGTTTGGTACCGTTCACGCTGCCTTCGACTTTGACGTTGATGTGGCCTGCATTTGCCTTCTTTGTTTTTGTTGTCTTCTTTACCGTGTTTGTTTTGTTTTTTAAGACGTTGTCCGATTTGCGATGCGGAGGGAGGGTCATTCTACCAGAAAAACATGTGTACAAGCAAAGGCTAGGTGAAGCACGAAAACATCAGGAAGAGCAAAAAAAAAAAGTGGGAACAACTGCAAAAGAAAAACGAGGTGGCGGAGAGTGCACATATGGCTGTGTGGGTAAAAGAGGGAGAGAGAGAGAGAGCACAGCGGAAAGGTAAAAAAAAATGCACGAGCAAGCTGGAAAAGCAAGAGTGTTTGGTGCCGAAGGAAGAAATTTGGCACCACGGGTCAACAAGCGTGCGGTACGCAAACAGTTGCGCGACTGAAGAAATGTGGCGATCACGGCATGAGAAAAAAACAAAAAGGACAAAAATGAGCAAAAAAAACTGAAACAACGAAAGGAATCGTGACTCTGTATTACTGCCGCAATTTTTTGCATATACCTGTCTGCAAGTGTCGCCGATTCCGCACACAACCTCGCGTCGTCACGACCACACGCACGTGCATACCCACGTACGGGCGCGCATGCACACTCCTGTCCCAATCGTGAAACTCCCTCTCCCTGTTTCGCCCATTGCCAGTCAAGCGCATGTGGGCCTCTCTCTGTCTGTCTTGCTCACTCACTCTCTATCGGCCACTGAACAGCGTCGCCGTTGTCGTCCAAGAGAAGGCACACGACAAGACAAGTGTAGCGTCGTCTGACATGACTGATGAACTACATGTGGTATTGCCTGTCCATTTGTGATTGAGAGCGTTGTTCTGCCTGTTCATCCAAAACCCCGCGCGTGATGTTGAGTGCAGTGAACACGCAACACACAAGCGCCACGAAAAGCCCGTTCGTGCTGCGGAGGTGTACGTCATCGAAATCACTCAAAGTGAAGAGGAAGCACAGGAAGAAGACAAGTGCTAGCTTCACAAGAGTCGCCACAGCGTGTCGCATGACGATCCAACACACACGTTTCCAGCGCGCGCTGGTGTCAGGTGCTGTGGCGTGATCGGGCGCCGTCTCACTGACAGCACCGTGAGCGGGTTCGTGGAAGTTGTCCTCCGCGACGACGTGTGCGCGAGGGGTGTTGTCGCTGCCGGGGACCGTCGACCCCGGGTTGCTGCTGTCGCCCGCGGGCGTGTACAGGGGCCTGTCGGTGGGGCCATGGGTGTCTGTGTCGTGGTGGGAGGGTGTGCATCGTTGGCTACAATACAGATACTCCGTCATGTGTCGAACGTGATTTGCGCCGGAGCTGCGAATGGAGAAGAAGAGAAGAAAGCCTTGCAAGGCCTCCACGATCAGCGCAGCCAAGAAGTAGCACGTTGCGAACATCGTGGACGGCGTGGCTGCGTACATGAGGAGCTGTGAGAGACACGTCGCTGCTCGGAGCAGGCAGCTGCGCCGAAGGGGCCCGGGTGAGGTCCACAGTGACGCGCAGTCACGTTGACCGTGTCCGGCCTCGGGTGCGGAGGGAAGATCTGTAAACCCTGATTGATCCATTGCACTGGCGTGACGCTGACTGTAACTGCCGCTGTCGTCGTTGAGCTGGCCGTGAGCGTAGCCCTTGGGGTTTTGGTTTGGGTGCCCAAACGATTGGAGAGGCGGAGCCGCATCCAACGTGTGTGTGTCGTTTACCGAAGACTGTGGTGGTATTCCATTGGGCGAATAGAGCCTGTCACAGTCTTCGTTCTCTTTTGGGTGTCCGCCAATCGTGAAGGAGGACTTTTTGCGGTGGGTCTTGCCAGACGCGTGAGGCGAGCCACCGTTGGCCTGGGTTGGCGACGTCAAACCCGTGGGGGTTCCACTGCCATTGCTATTAGTATTATTAGTGTTGTTGTTGGTGGTGTTAGCCGGCTGAGGTGTGTGCGAGACGTTGGCCGCCACAGTCGCTGGTTGCGGCGGTACACCACGGGCGTTCGAGGCGTATTCGCGCGGCGCGCACGACGTGACACTGGCACGCTGCGTTCCTTGTGTGGCGCGAATCTTGGAGCGCTTCACGCTGCTCTGCGGAACAGCCGATCCACACCCCTCATCCGCCTCATCGGAGAACTCCTCCATGTCAGGTATGGCGTAGCCGCCGTAGGTATAGTCCACCACAGGGCGTTGGGGAGCCTCCGCTGCAGTGCGATGTGCGACCCAGAGTGGATCCCTGGGCTCCTCGTCCGGGCCATCCAGAATCCAGTGCACGCCGACAGAGTCATCCAGGTGGAAGACGTTGTTGCCCACGCCGTAGCGCTTCATGACCAGAAAGGACAGGTACTCGGCCTCGTAGACGGTGCGGCTTGGGTAAAAGTGGTTCAGCACAGCACTCAGCGCATCGCCGTGGGTGACGATGATGATGTCGCGATTGACGGAGTCAGAAACGGTGCTGCAGCTGTCGAGAAGCGTGCTGGTGCCGCGTCGGGTAGTGGCCGGCTGCGATTCGGCCGTGCGCGCAGGGAGGCGTGCACGATTTGTGACAGCCTCCGAGACGTCAGCGGGGTGGCTGCTGTCGCTGTCGACGGTCCTGCACAACGAGCCCGTCCCGCCTGGTGCGTGCGCGTCGGCGATGCGAAGGAAGCTCGCGACGAACCGATCCGATGCCTCGTCGAGCGTCTCACCCCACTTGGGCAAACCTGGCACTGTGCGCCTGCCGTGTGCTAATTGACGTTCCGGGTGTTTGATGCGGACAGGACCGTACACCTCGCATACGCCGTTGTCGATCACGTAGGGCGACTCCGAGCCTACAGCGGCGTTCTGCAGGCCCACGGCTGTCTCCACGCACCGCGTGAACGGCGAGACAACCAAGACGGCATTCTTCGCCGCAGCGTGGCCGAGAATCTTCTGCACGCGCACCGCAGCCGTGGAAATGGCGTTCTTGCCAGCGGTCGTCAGAGGCGGGTCAAAGTCAAGTGGGGCATCTGGAGCGTGGTCCTTGCGCTCACCGTGCCGTAGCACCAGCACGCGCTGCGACCAGATACCTCCGTCAGCCATCACCGCTCAAGCCTACTCTGCGCACGAGGATGGAGGTGAAACGCACCCACGACACCACACAAACAAGAGAAGGGGAAAAAGGAAAAAAAAGAAACACTGGCACGCAGGCACCAGCGCACACGCCGAGAAAGGGAAGGTGGGGGGAAGGTGCGGCCAAATAAGCAAGATAAAGTACAGCAAAAAGGAAGGAAAGAAAATACAAAAGATGCAAGCAATGAATCGCTGAAAGCCGCTCCAAAGAGAAAAAGAAAGAGGCTCGCAACTGACTCTTGGACAATTAATGAACGAGTCAGGGAGAGGGGAGAAAAGACACAGAGACACCAGAAATTCGGCGGGACGGATTGGGTTCCGCTGCGAGTAGTTATTTTGCCACCAGTGTCAGTATGTTCGTGTGTGGACAGGACTGAAAGTCTATTTTGGTTGGCCACCACTTGTTTCTGTGAACCGAGAAACGAAATGGAAGAGACGATGGGGGCGAAAGGAGGTCAGGAGAGTTGGACGTGGTTGAGAAACATGTGAAAAACAAGGGTCGTACAGACGCGTTAAGGTCGGCACGGGAGGAACGGTGGGCTGATTTTCTGCCAGCGTTGCGAGACAGCGGAATGTTCACCTCCGCCTAGTAGGCTGATTGATTGCCGGCTGTTGAAGGTGAGCAGAAGAAAAAACGAGGCAGAGAGACAACAGGCAAGCGCGTAGTGTGCCTCCGTCAGCGCGTCGTGTCTTTTGTTAGCCACGTGTTGAGTGCACGCGAGCCGCGCCGACTAAACGGCCAGCGTTCCTATTGGTTGTTGTTGTGGTGGTGGTGGTTTTGGAGATGTGTATTTCGAAGCACCAGTCATTCCTTTCCGAAAAGAAGCAGAAGAAAACGAGAAGAGGTGCGCACATCTGAAAGCAAAGTACGTATCCTTTCTTGTCACTTTTTTTCCTTCCGGAGGCTGTCAAGTTACTTCACACTGTGCGTCGTCCTATTACGTTTTTTTAAGTTAAACCCAACAGATTGAATGTGTGTGCATGCGTACTCGCAGCTGCGCTCAATGCAGCTTAAGTGCAACACGGGCAGCGGAAAAAAGGAACAAGAGTAATAAAAAAGAAAGAGCGAGCAAGAGCACAAGCGAAACAGTCCATTTCAACCAAATCAGCGCCTGTCAAGAGACAAGGTCAACAACAGGAACGCACGTCGTTCCTCCATAGACACGCACAAACACGCACAGCAGCATACACGTTGTGCATACACCGGCACAGACAGAAGCCCATTGCCTATCAATACGGCGGCGGTGGTGGGGGCGGCAGATTCGACTGCGTGGGAACAAAGTAGGCAGTGGCTGGCTGGTACGGCGGTGGCAGCGCGTACGACGGCAGTGGCTCCATCTCATCGGCGCGCGCCCCCAGCATGGCTGAGCGTGGGGCGGACACGAAACCTGGATTCGGGGTCGCCACGGTTTCGCCATACGCTGGTGGTGGTGGTGGCGGCGGCGGCATCGGGTACGACTGCGGCACAAACTCGGGCGAGTTCGCGTTGAGTGCAAAGTGCGGGACAAACTCCTTCGCGCCAGCGTTCATCGCAGACGGCGACTTGGTCATATCCGCAGCTGGCGGTGACAGGTGGTGTCCACCACGGGACGCTGGCAGAGGAATGGTGGGGCCTGCGCCAGCAACGCCTAGAGAAGAAGATGGCCCATGCGAGGTTGTCTCTGCCTCGGATTTAACAGGAGCCACGCCGACGGCATCGATGCTGACGGGTGCCATCGAAGCACTCGATGGGGCGGGTGCGGCAGCAGCGGCCGGCTTCTTTGGCTCCACTGCGGATGCCGCCGGGGCGGCTGGCGTGGAGGCGGCAATTTTGGTGCGCGGGGCGGGAATCGCCGGACCATGGGCGGGCGTCACCTTCTTGGCGCTTTCACCCGCAGTGGCACTCACGGTCGCCGCGGCGGCGACAGCCTTGTCAGCCGCCGCGCCGCTGCTGCGTTGAGCGTGACCACGGTCAGCCTTGGTGCTACTCTGCTGCTCCGTGTCGATGGTCCGCCCTCGGCGTTCGGGGGAAATGTACGGTGGCGACACCTGCACGCGAATCGTGCGTCCCTTGGTGCTTTTGCCGTCCAGAGCCAGCGCCGCCTTTGTGGCCTCGCCGTCGGCCAGCGTCAGGAAAGCGCGACGACGCTCCCTCGGCGAGTTGTCGACCACCATCACAGACGACACGATTGAGATGCCCTCGAAGAAGGCAATCACCTCGGCCAGGGTAGCGTTTTCGTACAGGTTGTACACGACAACCGTGTAGCGCGTGCGGTCGAAGCGCTTCCAAAACGCCTCGATGGTGTCCCAGTGCTGCTCACGCATCTTGCGCAGCGTGGAGTCCTCGACCGACGGCACCGGCACGAGCGGCGCGACGGGTCGCAGAATAAACGGCAGCAGGTCCCCTTCGTCATCGGAGTCCTCATCCTCGTACATCTCGAGGAGGTCACACACGTCCTGGATGGTGGGCATCACAATGACGCCACCCTGCTTCTTGTCGCTCTCATCGAAGAAGCGCATGTCGAACTTGTCCCAGCCGCTGAAGTCCTGAAATTCAAGCAGCGCCTCCTTCGGGTCCCAGTCGGCGTGGAAGCGGATGCTCACGAGGTGGCTGTGCGTCGCCATGCTCAGGCCGTGTTCGATCGTGAGATAGAAACCGAGCCCGTGTACGTCATTCAGAGAGGCGTCAGAGGTGAATTCGGAGTAGTCTAAAAAGCATGCCTTGAAGTCGTTGTCCTCGGCAGCAGTGCCTGCTGAGCGCGTCGGTGCGTTTGGTGGCTGCGCGCCAAGGCAATCCAGGATCTCCGTCACGTGGAGCGCGCCTGGCAGGTAGTCTGCGTAGCGCAGCAGCGGCATCACCGCCGCGCCGGAAAGCGACGACGAGCCATCCTCCTCATCCTTGTACTGCAGCGCAAAGCGGGCCGCGCACAGCTCAAGCAGCTTTTTGAACGTCCCGGCAAACGGAGGGAAGCGCAGCGTGAACTTTCCGCTCGATGTTTCCGTCACGCACAGGAGTACGTCGTACTCGATACCGAGTAGAAAGAGCAGCGACGACGGCACGCTCAGAGCCTTCAGCTCCAGTGAGTCAAGACCGAACCCTTTTCTCTGTTGCATCTGGGAGGGAGTGTTTTGTTTTGTTTTGGGTATGGAGGGGTAGTTGTTTGGCTTTGCCTCGTTTTTCTTTTTTGATGATTGACAGTGTTTGTGAAATGCGATTCGGATAACGGGAGCGAGTACTCGTGTTTACCGACCTCGAAAACAGACACGGAAGGTGCGGAAGCTGTTGTGTGCAAAAGAGGGTGACGACGCCCGCCTTGACTATCGATATATGCAGTTCGGAAGGGCTCTTCTTTCACGACTCGTCCAAACGACCAGGAGTAACCAAAAAAAAAAAAGCACGGAACGGCAGCAAATTCCAGCGATATAGATGTATGTCTGCGACACTCAGTGTCACGAATTCTTTTTCTTTGCGAGTGTGTCGGAGGTGAGTCAATAAACAATGATGCATTCGGTCATCGATTGAGTGGGAGCACAGGCAAGTGAAGTGGGGTGAGTGACGGATGAGTAACGGGACGTCAACGGAACATGAAGCGCGCAACGTATGGTAAATTGATCTCGAAGAGAGAGAGAGAACGCTACGGCCTGATAAGATGTCACCTGCTCGTCCATGAAAAGATGGGAGCGGGAATGCACGCGAGCATACACACACGTGTGCGTGTAGGGAGGACTTTCGTCTCAGCAGTCCCACTCCTAGCGCTTGCGCGTGCACCTACCAGGTTCAGTTGTGCCTTGGTTTGGGTGCAAACGGACAGCTTACATGTTCGTTGCAATGGAAGCGCTCTGTTGGATACGCCTGCCTAATGTGTGCGTGTGTGTGTGTGTTGGTATTTTGTTGTAAATGTAATAGTAAAACGATGATGTCACTCAACAGAAGAAGAAAAAACAATCAAACAGTCAAACAAACGAGTAAAGAGCAGACATCTCACCTCTCATTTCTTTTCTTTTCGTGCGGTTCCTTTTTCTGGCCTCCTAAACTGTCAAGCATACAGAAAAGAGGTGGACAAGCAACGATGTGCAAGAGCAAGCACAACGGAAACAGAAAGAGAGAGATATCTAGACCAAAAGGCTTGCGCCATTGCGCGTGCACGCATGGAGAATGAAAGACACAACAACCAAAAAGAAAAAATGCAGCGCGAAAAAAAACACGCAAAGGGCCAAACAGGCATAAACGAACCAACAAAAACGAAAGAAACAGAACAAAAAAAACAGGAGCACATGTTCACGTTCATGGAGAACCATGTGGCAGCTGTGTGTATGAGTGTGGGGAGATAAAAAATGTGTGGTGTGAACTAGTACACACGCCACTCTAGAAAATGTGGAGGATGAGACCAGCACAACACGGCAGCACTGGGTCAGCAAAAAACGAGGAGCCGCAGAGGAGGAGCGAGTACCTTTCAGAGCCGTTGTCACTCAGGGACGACGACGCCGACGACTACTGCGCCTCCGCTGCCATGCGGTCGTACTCGGTTCGCGCGAAGCGATCCCAATCAGTCTTCTCGGGCCTCAGTTTGAGCTGGTGCTCCATGAACGGGTCACGGTGCTCGAACATCAGGAACTTGGGTGCGTTGAAGATCATGTTGAAAAAGTTGGCTGGCGTGGGGCAGGCACGGAGGTCGCCGAGGGTGACGCCGTACTTTCTTGTCTTGATGCGGTCGAAGCCGAGCATGTCTAGCATCTGGCACATGGTGTCCTCGTAAGCGATGTCGCCATCGGGTGACTCTGAGTTGTCGAGAAACCGCTGCTGGTTTTCGCGGTAGAACTGGGCGAGCTCGAAGCCGCTGAGGATGCCATCGCCGTCGAGGTCGAGCACCTTGAACCAGTAGAAGACGGCCGGTTCTGAATTCTTGTCCTCCTCCGAGAGGCAAAAGTACACAAAGTCCTCAAAGTCCAGGCGACCTGGCTCGAGAGAAGACAGTGCGCGGCCGTAGCCCTCGACGACACGTTTGATCACCGCTGGTACGACGGAGCCTTGGCCGTAGTTGCACAAATCCGTGTAGTCTACGTGCAGATCGCGGTCGGTGTCGAGCTCCCAAAACTTGCAGTAGAGGACGTAGAAGTGCTCGTACGAGAAGTACTCGAGTACCTGGTTGACATCCTTGGTGTCCAGGTCCATCATGACCTCTGGCAAGTCACTGCGGTCAAAGTCTCGCCAGTACACGCGGCGGCTCTGCTGCCGCTCCAGTGCGTACATGATGCGGATCGCCACGGTGCGGCAGTAGTATTCTTGGAACTCAGGCTGCTGCAGGAACTCGAGGCCCGGATGCGCCGCGACGAGGTAGCCGGCCATCTCCTTGAGGTCGTCGATGGTGATGTAGTCGAGCTTGGGGTTGCCGCGAATCAGCTCAAATAGTCGACGCGGCGCAGACAGGCGTGCAAACTTTTCATCGAAGAACTTGCGAATGTGCGCGGCGGAGACGGTCTCACTGTCTCGCGATTGGCCGGCATGTGACAGGATCGCCTTGAAGAGTGCGTCCTTGTACCAGAGGGGCACCTTGAAGATGGTCACGCTAATGTCAGCAAACTGCTCGGCTCTGATTGCACCACTGCCTGGCTTCGCGAGCAGCTCCGCCAGCTTCTGTTGCTCCTCCGTGAGCGGCTCAGGCATGAGGCCCTTGGACTCCACGAGTGTGTAGAAGACAGGGATGTCCTGGACCGTGGCAGTCCTAACATTACTAGGCGCCAGCGCGGCGTTTCCACCCGAGGCCGAGACGTACCGCGACGTGCTACTCTCGCGCTCAGCCGATGCAGGGAGAAGCTCAACCTGCACCATGTGCGCGTTCACGTTCGCCTCGAAAGGCTGCGTCGTGGCGGGTATCACCGTGGTGGGTGGCGAGGCACCACCGTGATGCTGCGGCAGCGGCGCCATCGGGTCAATAACAGGGCGAACCGCCGGTGACAGAGGCGAGGCCATTGCAGGCGACGCGCTCCGCTGGTTGGACATGTCGATCTCATCCACACCTGCGACGAAGCGACTCGGCACGGCCGGCCCCGACTGCGGGCCCGGGCTCGGGGTGCGTTCATCGGTGGATCGGCGCGCGCCAGGCCGATTCGGCGTCCCGACGGGTGGCGAGTTGCTACCGCCACTGCTCAGGTTGTTGGGGTCTTCGTAGCGGGCGGTGCCAGCGGCGGTGCGTCCCCTCGTGGTGCCGTCCGAGGCCGACGGTGTGGTGAACACGGGGCCGCGTGCGCCACCGACCGCCACAGGAGGCCTCGCCGTCGTCTTGACCGCCCCATTGCGCTGCGTGTTCTGCTTGGACGCCTGCAGGAACTCCTGAATCGTCCCCTTCAGTTGCTCAATCACGGCAGGCTCGCTTGCCCATGTGATGTACAGCTCCGAAAGTACTGTCTTGACTGTTTGTGTGTTGTTGCGTTGGCGCGCACCGCCTGCTGAACCTGCGGTCGACGTCATGATCGTTATCACAAAAAAAAAGTCCTTCAATACCTACAGAGCACAGAGAGGCGAGAAGAAAGCGTGTTGGCAAGTGGATTAATCAATAGAGTGGAGACACAGGGAGAGAGAGTGAAAGAGAGTGAGTGAGAGTGCAGTAGCATGAGCTTCAGTGCAGTGCAACGACGGCCCTCGTGCTGAGAGTTGCAAAGGGGAAGACGGGGAGAGGCACGGAACCGTTTTCCTACATCGTCAGCGCGTAGAGCCATCCACTAGTACAATGTGTGGCCACCAAGACGGTGCGAATGAGCTACGAAGCCTTTCGCAATCTCTCCCAGTTGGAGGAAGTGAAGCCGTCAGGCCTCTACCTATCGCATGTATCGCCATCGTCCTCGTGATTACCATCGTGTTCGAGTATGCATCTTGTTCGTTGGTGTTCCTTGTCGTGTGCGCACTGCTCTCACGAGAAAAGGGGAGAAGAGAGAGAGAAGAAAAGATCAGCTTATGGAGCTGTCCTATGTACATTGAGGGTTTGTCGTGGGATGTCTTGAGAAACCAAGTGCAGGGCAAAAAAAAAAGTGTGCGCAACGGCGCGCGGAAAAGGAAACCAATTGGGTTATTGGTTCTCCTGCTGTGCAATGGCTTGAGCTGCCGCAATCCTCTCCGTTTCTTCCACGGCGGCGGCGGCGGCCAGCTTGGCGAGCAGGGTGGCCTTCTCCATGTTATCCCCAGCGAAACTCGCGATCTGCTTGCCGTAGGCGTATGCAGCAAAGTAGGGCACAGTCCCAATTTGAAGCGCTTCGCAAATGTCTCGCGTTGCCTCGGTCGCGTACACAATGACCATGTTCGTGTTGGTAAGGTCAGAGGAACGTTCGTCGTTGAGCTTCTCCATCGCAGGGATCACGTTGTTGACGCTGGTGGAGCAAATGGGGGCCACGACGCACAGCAGCGCCGAGCCAGGGAATTGGAGGGCATCCTGCTCCAGCTCCTCCATCGTGCGAACGCGAAGAAGTGTGGGAGGAGGAGGTGGTGGGGCAGCCGACTTCTTGGTGCTCTTCTTTTTGGACGAAGAGCGAGACGTCTTTGCCTTGGCCATCGTCTCTCACTCGAAAAAAAAACTAAACGCAAACCAATGAATCAGCCCAATCCGCTGTATGCTCTTGTCGCACGGCTTCGGTGTGAGGGCAGTTAGAAAAAAATCAAAGTGGCGCAGCAGGCGCAGAGCCAAAAAGCGAAAACACGAGAAAGAGGAGTGAGAGGTGAGGAGGAAGTAAGAAGCGAATGACAGTGAGAAACTGCAGCAAACCCGCACGACATGATCGACAATCACAGCGTGATTTCGTCCCTTTGGAAACTGCTCGATTGTCTGTGGATGATTTGTTTCGTCGAGAAATTCAGGACTCCAGCAAGAACAGTCAGTAACGCAGAGGGACGGGAACTGAGCTGAGTGTCAACACCACGTTCCCACGGTTTCACACCCCCATGAGACTGAAGCTACGTCACACATGCATGAGTGTGCACCTGAAAATGCTCTGACAACCACACTCACACTCCGTCTTCTGTTCGTCCTTGCGACGGAGTTGTTTTCTGTCTCTTCAGTTTGTGTGATTGGTGATTATCATATATGTTTTTGTGTGTGGACTAGGTGTCGTTGTCACGCTCGTATGTGGTTCGTTGGATGAAAATCGAGTCTGTGTGAGCATGAGGAGTGAGCGGAAGACCAGAAGAAGAAGAAACTGTCGTTGTCACGTGCGCATGACGAAGACGCATTTCCACTGTTTTTCCGTTTCAGTGTCCCTCTCACCCTCAGCTCGTTTCCTTCTCATTTTCCTTCACCTTGAGTCTGGCCTACTTGAACAATTTCGCACCCGTTTGGTGTACGTGTGTCACTTTCCGTTTTTCGGATTTTTTTTGACTGTTCGTCTTATCTTACGATGATGACAGGGGAAAGGAGCACGCCACGGCTTGGCGGGAGGAGAAGCGGCGAGAGGCAGACAGTAACGAGGATGCATGACTCTCACCCACAGCGTGAGAATAAAATATGGAAAGTGAGTTTAAAAAAAGAGAAGGGAGGGGGGAAAAAGCCAGTGCCCGAAAGAGGGGGAGAGTCGGTATGGTATAACAAACTTGTTCCCACAGTTTCTCTCCCTTCATTCGATATTCGACGCAGGCAGGGAGAAACGCCCAACAACACACGGCCGCGTCAGTGCTGACCGCCTGTGATGAGAGACAGAAATAGTCGTGCCGTCGGATAACGGAATAAAGGAGGAGGAAAAGAGGGAAAAGGATAATCAGGGCATGGAGAAAAAAAAAAAGAGTTGAATAGTGGCCTCCCCACGACGAAAAAAAAAACGAGGGACTCATGACTAGTGGTTGAGGGCGTCAAGGGCAGACTTGAGGGCAGCGATGAGGTCGTCGGCCTCCTCAACACCGCAGCTCACACGCACGAAGCCATCGGTGATGCCAACCTTCATGCGATCCTCGGAGGTCATGTTGGCGTGGGTCATGACGGAGGGGCAGGTGATGATGCTCTCGCAGGCACCGAGGTTCTCGCACAGGGACCACGGGCGGGGGACGGTGTCCATGAGCTTGCGGCCAGCGGGCGTGCCGCCCTTGACCTCGAACCACAGCATACCGCCGTGGTTGCCACCGCGGTGCTGGCGGTCGGCGAGCTCCTTCTGGGGGTGGGAGGCGAGGCCGGGGTACACGACGCGATCCACGGCAGGGTGCGCGGCGAGGAACTCGGCAACCTTCTGCGCGTTCTGGCTCTGCTTGGCCACACGCAGGGACATCGTCTTCACCGTCTGCAGCTGGAGGAACGCGACGTTGGGGGACATGGCGTTACCGAGAATGTTCTGCGTCAGGCGGACCTTGTCGTCGAGCTCCTTGCTCTTCACGACGAGCGCGCCACCGACGGTCATGTCGTGGCCGTCCACGTACTTGGTCGTGCTGATGAGGGTGATGTCCGCGCCGTGGTCGAGGGGGCGCATGATGTAGGCGGTGGCGAAGGTGTTGTCGCACATGTGGACGAGGCCCTTGGCCTTGCACACCTTGGAGACGGCCTCAACGTCGACCAGCGTGAGGGTCGGGTTAGCGGGGGTCTCGCTGATGACGAGCTTCGTGTTGGGCTTGATCGCCGCCTCCACGTTCTTGACGTCGGTCATGTCCACAAAGGTGAACTCCATGCCGAGGCGCGCGAAGAAGACACGGCAGGCGCGGTTCGTGCCGCCGTAGCTGCAGTTGGTCACGATCGCGTGGTCGCCAGCGCTCATGACAGAGGAGATGGCGGTCGTCGTGGCGGCCATGCCGGTCGCGTAGCACGTCGCGTACTCACCGTTCTCCAGCGCGCACAACTTCTCCTCGAGCACGCGCACGGTGGGGTTCTGGGAGCGGGTGTAGGAGAAGCCACGAGCGAGGTACTGGTCGATGGACTGCTGCACGAACGTCGTGGACTGGTACAGGGGCGTCAGAATGGCGCCTGTGACCGGGTCGGGGTGCACGCCACCGTGCACAGCCAGGGTGTCGAAGCCCTGAGCGGCGGGAAGCCAGGAGCCGGTGCCCGTGGCGTTGTCGGAAACGAGGTGCTGGTGAGCGGACATGATGATGATTGACGATAAATCACAAGATGCGAGTTACGTGAATGTGTGAATGACGGAGAGTGTGCGTGAGAGGTATTTGCTGTTGTCGTGGTAAGTGTATGTGTATGTGTGTGTTGTGGATTGTTTATGTCGTGGTGAAGAACGCGCATCGGTGGGTGCGCGTGTGTTGGATGGAGGGAGGGAGAGAGAGATTGTGAAGACAGGATTTGAAAGTTGACGAATCACAGAGCGGGTGGTTATTCCAAGAAGTTACGCCATTTGCCAAATGATATGTGATGTGTAGGCAATAGTGGCGGTGGTGTGTGTCCGTGTGCGTGAGTGGAGAGACGGTTGGATCTCCATCAGTCCACAAGAGCTGTGGTAGCCTTGGAACGCGTTGTTTCGAAACACAAGAACGCCTGTGTGATCGCGTGAGCTGTGTGATGATAGTACGATACTGTTTCATTGCCAAGACGACGGCCCACACAGGCATGAGCTAAAACTAGATAAAGAAAAAGGGAGAAGGCGCTCCGGTGATTCTATGGAAGCAAGTTTCGACAACAGCTTGCAGGGGGAAGCATGTGAACAAAGGAGATCTTGAGGGAAAGAAAACGAACAAGCAAAGAAAAATGGTTGGCTTCACTTTGTGTATCTTCCCTCCTCGTCAGTCTGCCAATCTAGGTTACTGTCTTGACGCGTTTCGTCGCACGTGCATTGTGTGCTTCTTTTCTTTTTTTTTACAAGGTCTGTAAAGACTGCGACGTCATGTCGTTGTCCGTGAAGTTGACGAGATTGGTGAATGTATTCCCGGGAGACTCGACACCCGTCAGCAGTGAGGTGGAGCTGTACTCTGTCATTGGTTGTGATGACGATGAACCGCGCGCAGGTCGGCTGGTGTATGGATCGGCGTGGTGGGCGCGCTGTTGAGCGGGAGTTTTTGACGAGCTGCTCCCAGCTGGTGGGCCGGTGCGTGCCGTGGCGCGTTGTGGAGACCGGCGACGTTCGTCGGTGTGCGATGGGCCCGCTGGACATGGCGTCACACTGTGCGGTGGCTGGGACAGCGTCTGCGGTGAGGTGTAGATGCCCGGGAAGGCCTCCGCTGAAGCAGGCGCGGAAAGCAGGCGACGGTAGCTGTACGCGTCCTCAGCGTCTGCGTCGAGCGTCGATGTCGGTCCTGTCAGTAGCTGCTGTTTGAGCTCCTGCAACACCTTGACTGGAAGTCGCTTCCGCTGGTGGTGCTGACTGTGACTTGACTTTGGCAGTCCGGCTGCATCCGTGAAGGTGCGGTGTTGTCCGTGTACGCGTTGTGACACATTGGTGCCAACGTTGTTGTTGGCGTTGTTGCCGGCCATCGTATCAGAGACACCCTTCGCCCCCGCGGTGCCGGCCACCGGCGCGTGCTGCAGCGTGGCGCGCGAGAAGGCGAGCTGGTGCTTCAACGCACGGCTGCGCTCCGTGGTGGTGATGGTCTGTGCGCGCATACCATCCACCTGCGCACGCACCAGTCGTAGTGCCTCCAGCATCTGCTGCAGCTTCGACTCCTCCTCTCGAAGGGCGTCGCGCTTGGCGTTGACAGCGACACGGTCCTCGCGCAGGCGGGTCCACTCCTTGGCGACCTTCTCACTCTGGTCCTCCAGGTGGCGCAGCACCGTACGCATTTCCTCGTGCCGCTTCTCGAGCTCCTCTTCGCGGGATTTGAGGGACTGCACTTCCTTTTCAGAAGCCGACACAGCCTCGGCGTACGCCCGCTTTGCGGCGGTCGCTTCAACCTGGATGTCTCGCTCCTCACAGTCCAGCAGGGCCACGTTCTCCTGCAGCGCGGTGACGGCGGCGGCAAGACGGGTCTCGGCAGCGTGCTTTTCACGCTGCACGACGTGCTTCCACTGGCGGTACTCGCGCTCCCACTCCTCCTTGCTGCGCGCGTAGAGGGTCTCTTGCTCCGCAAGCCACGCCGCCTCGTTCTCCAGGTGCTTCTCGACCTGGTCGCCCACGATCTGCAGCTGTGTGGCAGCATTGTGGAGGCTGCGCTGCTCGTTCTCAGTGGACAAGGACTGCTGTTGAAGCAGGTCGACAATGGCACTGACGGTGTCGACACTCTCCTGCACGTTCTGCGCGTGCTGCTGACGGAGCTCTGTGCGGCCGTGGTCAACGTCGCGCTGGTAGTCGCGGAGACTCGACAGTACCTGCTCCAGCAAGGAGACCACGCCCTGCATGGCCTCTGTCGCGTGAGCCATGTCCTCCTGCGCCGCCAGCTGCGTGCGGTGACGGTCTTCGTGCAGCTGCTCTTCACGCGCCAGCAGCTCACGCAGCTGCTGCATCTGCGACTTGTGAAAGGCCTCCTCGACGGCAGTTTGCTCGGCGTGGCGACGCTCCAAGTCCTGCATCCGCTCCACATGCAGTCGGTGCCGGGATTGGCGTTGCGACTCGGTCTCCTCGCGGCGGCGGTCCACGGCGGCTTGCAGCTCGGCGTACAGGGTCTTTTGATGCTCCTGGGCCCAGGCCTCGCGCGACTGGACGTACAGCTCCTCCATTGTTTGCTCCTCACTGCGCAGTCGCTGCACGTCCTCCTTAGCCATCCGCGCCATGTCCGCGAGCAGCGCGTCATCCATCCGTGCGACGCGCTCCCACTCCTCCGTCTCGGCGGTTTTCCAGAAGTCGAGCATCTCGTCGAACTGCTTCTGATACTCCTCGCGCTCAGCCTGCGCCTCACTGTCAGCGCTGACGGCGAAGGAAGTGCGGACTTCGCGGCGGAGCAGTTCCTTGATGTCCGTGTTCCACTTTTGGGCGTCGTCGGCGTTTTCGGCGAACACCTTTTGGACGCGTGACAGAATGGTCGTGAGCGCGGACGTGATGGCGCTGCTGACCAAGTCCCGCGTGTCGTCCTGGGCATTGAGCAATGTTCGCAGCCGCGCTTCCTCTGACTTGAGGTCCTCAAGCTGCTTCTCGGCCTCGGCAATTTGAGGCTCGAACTCTTTGCGGACGTCAGCCTCGGCCTCTTGGCGGGCCGTGCGCACTGCGACATCGAGTTCGTCCTGCGTGTTGC
Source organism: Wallacemonas sp. MBr04 (assembly GCA_030849635.1). Taxonomy (NCBI): domain Eukaryota; phylum Euglenozoa; class Kinetoplastea; order Trypanosomatida; family Trypanosomatidae; genus Wallacemonas; species Wallacemonas sp. MBr04. Next base: position 176,935 of record JASANR010001591.1, on the reverse strand, counting down.
GGACGCGCGTGTCGGAGGCGGCCTTGGCATCTTCCACCGTGCTCCAGAGCGTGCGCAGTTGCGCGTCCACTTGCGCGATCTCGGCCCGCTTCTGTGCCTTGGCCGCACGCCACTTGTCGAGCAGCGCCTGTTCACGCTCACGTGTTGCGGCGAGCAGTTTCTTCTTCGCCTCCACCTCTCGTTTCAGATCGGCGATGGTGTTCTCCGTGATTTCAGCCGGATCTAGTGGCTTCTTGCGCTCCACCGGCCGTGGTTTCTGTGTGGCGGTGTCGTCCTTCTCGTCCGACGAGGCACCCGCGGAAGGGGATTGGGAGCCCAGTCGCCCCGCTGCCGGTGGTCGCCGTGATGTGCTGCTGGCTGATGACGAACCCGGACGTGGTTTCGACGATTGCTGTTGTTGTTGTTGCTGTTGCTGTTGCTGCTGTTGTTGCTGCTCCCGCTGGCGCTGCAAGGCCTCACGCCGAGCAGCCATCATGGCATTTTCACCGCGACCGCTATTCAACATCGGTGCGGGTTTCTTCATGTAGTCATCGTCGCTGCTGGAGTCCCACATTTTTTCGTGCGTGATCTATTGTCTCTATTTGTATGAGTGTATCTGTACGTATACCGTCTGACCTGCGGACGAAAAAAAAAGTAAACTCGCTTGGGCAGTACCAGTGAAGATATTTGTGACGGTGTTGAAATGGGGTTGGGGAGAGAGGGAGAGAGACGGTTCACGAGTCGGGCAATGTGGTGATGAGTGCAAAGGAAGGAGACGCGAACGACAGCCAGCGTGAACGTAAATGGCCGGTCCACGATGTGTCCAAGGCAAATGCCGGTCACTGACCTCGACGACCGAAAGAGAGAGGCATCGAACCAACAAATGAAACGGCGTCCACTGCAACGACAATGGTCAGTCTTGTTGTGGTGACGACCTTTCACACTGGCTTTTTCTTCTTTTTTTTTTCATTCCACGCCTCACAGTTTGTGTTTTAGAATAAATCTTTACAAGACGCGCAGTCTGATAAGCCAACAGTGAAGCTCTCTTTCGTTCTATGTGCATGTTAGCGTGTGTCTATTCAACGTGGTGAGTCCCCCCCCCCCCAGAAGCGCAAGCCGCTAAGAGAAGCGGGGAGGGGGAGAGAGAGAACGGCTCTTCTTCGTCTATGTGGCACTCAATACTCAGTGCCTCACACCAAAGCACCAGTCCGGCTGTCCCGCTGTTGCAGTGCATCGGCATCAACTGTCATGTGGCTGGCGGTGATCCGTGTGCCATACTACGCACATGGCTCACCGACGAGATCCTTGATGGGCTTGCGCTGCGTGACTGCCTCCTTGACAAGCTGAAACGCACCGAGAACGCCGCTAAGCAGCACATCCTCACGCGCACCACCGGCCGCGTAGTATTCCATGTCCGAAAGCTTGATCAGCAAAAAGCACTTGCAATCCTGTGGCAGATCCATGGCCATCATCACGGGGTGCACCTCGCGCACGAGGTCCATCACGGAAACGCCCTTGGCTGTCACCGCCTCCGACACCTTTGCCCACGAGGTCGAAAAGTCAGCGGCCAGCATGTCGCCAACCATCGCCGCCACCTCCGCGGGCGTAGGGTTTCCCGTGACGCGGTACACGGACTCCTCGGTGATCTCGTTCGTGGACAAGGCGGCAGACTGCATCGTGTTGAGGCAGCGCCGCAGATCACCTTGGCTGAGACGGTATGCCGCGGTGAGACCCTCCACGGTGAACTTGACCTGCTCCTGCTCGGCCACGTACTGCAGCCGCGGAAGCATCGCCGCCCTCTTCACCGGCGCGAAGCGAAAGCGCGTGCAGCGGGATTGCAGGGCCGGGATGATTTTGTTGATGTGGTTGCACAGGATGCAGAAGCGCACGTTCTTGGTGTACTTTTCAATGACGCGACGCAGCGCGGCCTGCGCATCGTGCGACATCTGATCCGCCTCATCGAGCACGACGAGCTTGAACGGTGGCGACGCCTTGCCAGCCCCACCCGCGGCGGGGCCCATCATGGAAAAGATGGATGATGTGCTGGCAAACTCGCGGACTTGGTTGCGCACCACGTCAATGCCACGGTCGTCAGAAGCGTTCATTTCCAGCACATTGGCGCGTACCCGCTCCTTCCCGTACAAATGGTACGCGCACGCCTTGATGGTGGTGGTCTTGCCCGTGCCAGGCGGGCCGTAGAACAAAAGGTGAGGCATTCCATCGCCTGCCATGAGACGCCGCAGCGTGAGCAGAATATCCTCGTGCGCCACCACGTCATCCAGGGTGCTCGGGCGATACTTCTCCACCCACGGGGAGGTTTCCCCCTTCACGGCCGGGGTTGACATGCTTGACACGCAGTGCGATGACGTCTCTCTCTCTCTCTGTTTCACGAACTTTTTTTTTTTGCGGTGACACCTATCGGATGCAGCAAAGAGAAAAAAAAAGACAAGGCAGGTATAAGGAGAAGGAAAAGGAATTTGAGTATATATGCGACAGTAACTTGGGCACAGGATGACGAGACACAAATCTTCTGTGTTATCGTTGAGGGGAACATCCGTAAAAAGAAGAGAGAGATTGCGCACGGAACACCAGGCGCGGAAACGACAACTGAGCCCGTGAGTTCTATGAAGAAGCTTGACATCTGGTCTGTAGCACGTGCGACGTATGGCACACACAAGATTCCATTGAGGTCACCTCAAAAAAAGCTCCCTTCTCACAGCTGGAGGCTAGCCAGTTGTGTTTTTTGTCAGTTTCCTCGATCGATGGATCTCCCACGTGTCTCCATGATATACTGTTTTTTGATGGGGAACGATTAAGAGTATCGGGAAAAAACGCGAACGTTTTCCTCACGCACATACACACACAAACAAACGCTGGCAAGGAGACCTTACGCAGACTTCTTGGTGTACGAGGCCAACTCCTTTGGCGGCTCGCCGAGTTCGGCAAACTCGTGCATCATGTCAAGAAGCTTGGTGACGCGCACACCGTCCTCCTTGTCGATAGGCACAACCAAAAACTCGCAAATCTCAATCGTCTTCTGATGCTGGCCGTTGTAACGGGCCTTGTCCTCAGCGGACAGCTTGTCGCCGTGGTCCTCCAGGAAGGGCCCGTAGGCATCACGCATAATCTTGATTGGCTCGACAAACTCGGGGTTCAGCAGAGCCTCGAAGAGGAGCGACGCCATACCCTCGGGGGAGACGTCCTCGCCGTTCGAGGCAGCAGCCGCGTCGGCAGCGGCCTGGAGTTGCGCCTTCATGCTTGCCTGCGTCGCTGACGGGCTCGCGCCGGATGCGGGAGACGGTGCGGCACCCGCGCTCTTGGATTGCTGCTCGAGCTCCCCGACGGCATCCATGCACCTCTGCAGTGCCGCGTCCACGTCAGCGTCCCCTTCGCTGGTGTTGAGCTCGCCCTCCTTCTCCAGCTTCTCCACAACCTCGCGGACCTTGTCCTCGTCGTCGGTCTCCATCACCGCCATGAGCTCCTTCACGCGGGCAAGGTTTTCGATATCACCAGCTTCCAAATCCGGCGTCGTTTCAAGCGAGCTGACCAGCGCATTCACGTCGTGCTTGAACTTCTCAAAAAAGTCGTCGCTAGGGTTGCCGTCCGCGCCGGCGGACATGAGAGACTGCAGCAAGGCGGAGAAATCACCAGCGCCGCCATTCGTGGCGGCTTCCTGCTCACTGAGAGCCTTGCGCAGGTCTTCCTCGAGTTTCGCGTCGCGTTGCTTGACAGCCTCGTCGTGCTCCTTTTCCTGGGCATCCATGATGTCAACGGCTTCATCGAGGAGCGCGTCCAGGTCATCCAGATCGTTGGGATCAGACATTTCTTTGTTCACTACAGCGCAAGAACAAAGCTATTTTTTTTTTTTTAAGATGCAGCGCAGGCCTGACACCTTGTTTTGCTGTGTCGCTATGCGGTCGGTGTGAAACTTCTGGAGAAAAATAGAGAGAGAGAAGGCGGAAGGGAGAGATGTGAGACATTGTGCGAGCACCAAATAATAATAAACACACGAGACAGAGGGTGGTGAGACTCATGGATGTCGCATTGAAAGTAGAAACGAGAAACGCGGGGTTTGGCATGCCTCTGCGAGATCCTTGTGGCACCAAGAAAAAAAAGTAAGAGAGAGAATCTCAACGTCCACTGTGCATGGGAAACTCCTTGATACGTCTTTTTTAGTCTTTGCAATTCGTTTCTTTCGCTCTATAGAGCCATTAACGGTTAGCAACACGCCACAGAAAAACAAACAAAAGACGTCAATCGCCATTTAGCGCAGCTCACCGTCGCGCCTTGCGGAGAACCTTCTTATTTTTCAAAGCATGGACACGCGCTTGGTCCTTGCGCTCCTCCTTCCGCGAAAGCTTCGCTGCAAGCTTGGCGTTCTTGTTCTTGAGCGTTTTCGGTCTACGCGGAAGATCAGTCGGCGCCTCTGTAGCAGACGCTTGGTGAGATGTCGTAGCTGTCGCGCCTGTCCCACGATTGGCCTTGGACGATCTGCTAAGGCTGCGCAGTTCCTTCTGGCTGGCACGGCTCACAATGGCAGCGGCGATTCGTTTCCGCGCAGCCTCTGCGGTTTGCTCCCGGGACTGCTGCTTCTGGCGCTGCTCTTCCTCACGTTGTTCCTCCGTTTGTTCGTTCGCCTCACGATTTCGCTTGCGGTTTGACTTGCTCTGCGTTGTTTCTGCTGCGAACTCGGCGAAGAAGCCACCGGCTTCATCCGCCCACTCTTCTTCATTCATGGTGTTCGTGGGGGGGCACGACTGACGACCACAACTGTATTTCGAGGAAGAGAAAGAGAGGAGGGTGGCGGATAAGACGAGGGAAAAGTGTGTGTGTATGTGTGTGTGTGTGAAAGAGAGTGAGAGGAAGGCACAAAGGAGACACGAATAGACGCGTTTACAACGGTGGGGAGAGCAAGGTGAAACAAATCCGACTGTCTCCACTATTGTTCTTTTTTTCTTCACAGGCTTGCCCTCGCACGAATATCGTAACGCAGAGAGAGCGCTGTGTCAGTAGCAAGGCGAGGTAGACGAGTAGACAGGCGCCTGCGGTGTCCCTACGTGGTCACGGGCATGACGGTGTGTAGGACACCCCAGAGCAGACGGCGGCATCAATCACCGAACCTGACTCTCGTTTTTGACAACATCTCCCTCTCTCTCTCTCTGTGTGTCTTGAATACGTCCACGCTGTTACGTGTTTCGTTGTTCAACTTTTTTCTGTGTGTGTGTGTGTTCTTTTAGTTGGGAAAAAGTAAAATTACGGTGACACTAGAGGGGATAACCTCCAGTCATGTGGAAATTCTTTGCTTTTTTTCGCAGACTGAAAAGGACAGTTTCAGTGTGCTTATTGCTCCTTGAACTCGGTGGTGAGGCCCTTGAAGGAGTCCACGGGCACGTTGGAGATCACGGTGTACACGTGCTTGCGCTTGCTGCCCTCGACGGTCTCGGAGCGGCGCTCGATGTGCACGCGCACGCGGCCGGGGACGCCCTTCACGCCCTTGTGCCAGATGTACGTGTTCAGGGACGCATCCACGCGGTTGTCCTTGGTCTTCATCAGCGCACCGACGAAAGCCTTGATGCGCTTGATGGCGAGGGGAGCACGCTTGTGGAAGGTCTTCTTCTTGAGCAGCTTGGCCAGGTGGATCGTGGCCTCAGCGGACACGTTGTCAGCCTTGCGGCCAGTGCGCTTGCGCAGAGACGCGCGGGTCGCACCGCGGACGCGGGAGTTCTTGCCGGTGTTGCCGACGCCGTGGAAGCGCTCACGCTTGGCGTCGTCCATCTTGGCGAGCACGCGCTTCCAGCGCTTGTCGTCGCGGTTCTTGCGGCTCAGAGCGGCCTTCTGGCGCTCCTCGAGGAGAGCCTGCTTCTTCTCCTTGCCGAGGAGCTTACCCTTGTAGCCAGCGCGAGTCATGGTTGATAAAAGAATCCACTGTACGTGCAGGAATTAAGAAGAGGAAAGCAAAGAAGATACAAAGAAGAAGAAGAAAAAAAGTATGTGCGTAAATGAAGATTGAGAGAGAGGGGAGCGGGAGCAGAAGGAAAAGTGGTGAAGGTGTGTGATGATATGAAACAGTACGCCAGGTTGCCACCATACATGAACAGAACGGCGGACGTATTGAGAGCGTACAGGCCCAACAGCGCGAACAGCACAGTGGAAATGAACGCATCTTTGTGTGTGTCTGTCAGTAGTAGTCGACGAGAAATGCCATAAAAACGGGCCAGGTTGTCACTGGCACTCAGCGCGTGTCTATAGAAGCAGACATGCGCGAAGGTGGACCAGCGAACGACGGCTCCGAAGACATCACTGGGCTGATCAGTTCAGTTCCGGTACGATGAAACACGATGGGTACCACAATTCCTCCGGAGAAGCGGCCGCTCCGTGGCGAATGAGGTCATTCATCGTCTTCTCGATACGGTGTTGCGTCATTTGTGTTTTGTTTTTGTATTAAAGAAGAGAAATCAGGAAATGATGAAAACAGTGTTCAGTTTGCTTATTGCTCCTTGAACTCGGTGGTGAGGCCCTTGAAGGAGTCCACGGGCACGTTGGAGATCACGGTGTACACGTGCTTGCGCTTGCTGCCCTCGACGGTCTCGGAGCGGCGCTCGATGTGCACGCGCACGCGGCCGGGGACGCCCTTCACGCCCTTGTGCCAGATGTACGTGTTCAGGGACGCATCCACGCGGTTGTCCTTGGTCTTCATCAGCGCACCGACGAAAGCCTTGATGCGCTTGATGGCGAGGGGAGCACGCTTGTGGAAGGTCTTCTTCTTGAGCAGCTTGGCCAGGTGGATCGTGGCCTCAGCGGACACGTTGTCAGCCTTGCGGCCAGTGCGCTTGCGCAGAGACGCGCGGGTCGCACCGCGGACGCGGGAGTTCTTGCCGGTGTTGCCGACGCCGTGGAAGCGCTCACGCTTGGCGTCGTCCATCTTGGCGAGCACGCGCTTCCAGCGCTTGTCGTCGCGGTTCTTGCGGCTCAGAGCGGCCTTCTGGCGCTCCTCGAGGAGAGCCTGCTTCTTCTCCTTGCCGAGGAGCTTACCCTTGTAGCCAGCGCGAGTCATGGTTGCTATGGGGGACACGTAAAGCAATCTGTTTTCTTCATGTTTGTAAGGTAGAGAAGGAGAGTACAAAAAAAAAAAAGAGATGTGTGGTGATGCAGTTGATTGATGTACGGGGAGAAGACAAGCGGGAAGGAGGCGATGAACTTTGAAGGCTCAATGCGACAGAGACCCAAATCCAAATGAGAAGCGACGTCACAATGGAGGGTGATGAGACGCTTGGTAAGCAGCTGACGCCGACTAGGGCTTGTGCAGCACATTTGCTCTGGTGTTGTTGTTGTTGTTTACTTCGACAGCACTTCAGAAGAAAGAAAAACAAAAGGGAAGCAAACTTCAAAGCGCAGTGTCGTTGTATTATGTAACATGGGCGAGTCGCTCTACACGAGAGACACGTGTGTGGCGCGGTACTCGTGAAGAGAGCACCGAATCTGGAAAGCAAAGCAACAGCGGCGGAGAAAAGGGAGAGTCAGTTGGCATCCACAATCTCTCGTAAGCGCTTGACAACGGCAGCGACATCAAACGTTTCGATGCGGCCATCGAACGAACCGAGGACAGTGTGAATGGCTGGCCAGCGGCTCTTGTCCGTCGGCGGCGAGCACCAGTAGCCGCCGGCCGTGAAAAGAAAGCCGGGCCCCGTGCTCACCGTCACTTTGTCATCGCAAGACAGGTACACAAGATCGCCGGAATCGGCACAGGCTACGAGTAGTGCACTGCACGGCTGAGACGCACTCTCGATTGCTTTGCTCGCAGACGCGTCAGGGGCTTTCCTGACGAGACTTGGCAGAGGCTGCTTGGGTGCCGTCTTGTCGGCCTTGCTCTCGCAGTACCAGGGCGACGGCAGGGTCACGGGCACCAGATTCCACACCCAGTTCCCGCTGGTGAAGGCATGCAGCTTCTTCAGCAGTACCGTGATGGTACACTTGCGGCTTCGCGGGCCGGTGATGGTGTCCCAGAGAAGAATCTCACCCGTTGCGTGGCCGCTAAAAAATCGGGTGGCCGAGGCCAGCGACGCCGCAGGAGCACCGGCCAGACACGTGACACGACGGCGGTCATAATGAACGAGCTCGTCTTGGCCGATTCGCGTTGCATCGCGCGAGGTGCGCTTTGTGGCGGGAGACTGCAGCGGCACAGTGCAGTCAAAGGCGCTCTCATCGCAACGTGGTAGCGCAGACGCGCTTTCATCACCCAGGCGTCGACTGTTGTAGTCGAATGTGTTCTTCAGCAGCCCAGACGCGACGTTGATGCCGGGTTTGTGAATCAATGCGGACTCACAGGCATCACGCTCGACGTCGGGCTCGTTGGCGGGGTAAAGGAGTGTGTCCTTGTAGGTCATCGCCGCCGCCTCGGCCTCCACGGTCCCCTCGAGACGCTGCGATGTAGCGCCGAAGATGGGGTTCCACTGCAGTGTGCCCCGCGCGCACGACCAGCACACGATCGAGCCCTCCTCCTGTCCGACGACGAGGAGAGGCGAGAAGGTCTGCGTCGCGCTGCTCGTGCCGCCGTGGGCACCACGCGCCAACCACGGCTCTGACGCGACGTGCATGGTGAGGCACGTGCCGGGGTGCACGAGATCCTGCAGGACGAGGAGCTTGGGCCGTGCCTGCAGGACGAACACATGCTCCAGCGAGGCGGCGAAGCAGAGGGTGTCGTTGGTCGAGCGAGGCCGCGGCGATGACGGCGATCCTGACGGCGGTCCGCACGGCGGTGGCGAGACCACGTGCAGCGAGGTCACCGCGGCGAGGCCGGGCCGGATTTGATCCACGATCTTGTACGTCTCGGGGCTCCAGGCGGTGACCACGCCGTCCTCGCACGCTGTGAGGAGGACGTGGTCCGACAGTGGTGCGGTCGCCATCGCCGACACCGCCGACACCGCCGACGGCGTCCACGGCGGGAGCACGGGCGGGTAGCGACGCACCGCGTTGACCCAGAACGGGTGCTTGAGTGCGGCGAGTGGCTTGCGTGACGTGAGGTCCCACACCAGCACCGCGTTGGCATTGCTCGCCACGTAGAGCCGCTGTGTCTCGGCGTCCACCTCGACGCAACGCACGGACTCTCTGGGGCCCACGAAGGACGACCTCATGCAGTCGAACGGGTGCAGTGGGTTTGGTGGCTGCGGAGTGGACATTTCAGAGTGTACAAAGGAGGGATGGGGTGAAAGACGCAGGGCATTCACAGAGAGAAAGACGCGTGGGTCGTCCACAGAAACAGAAACAACAAAAAGGACGTGAAGTGAGAACGACTGGTATGTATGTGTGTGTGTGTGTACTTCTCTGTGTGAAGAAATGGGACAGCGGAGAGGAAGCGGGAGGGGAAGTGTGAGGATATTTATTTAGTGACGAAAAGAAAAATATGGGAGAGATTTTAGCACCTCCGGAAAATGTGACTCGGTAGTCAATGCACGCAACTCCTACGTTCGCATCCCACATGCACTGGGGCAGATGGGGGGCGGAGAAACACACGTGTGCGTGTGCGTGTGCGTGTGTGTGTGTGTGTGTGCTGGAACAGATTTTCGTCAGCGTGCCGTGCAAACGAAAAGTGACATGAACGGTCTGTGGGGAGAATTAAGAGTGCATGGTTGCGCAGTGGTAGTACTGCGAGAAGGGACGGCGGGGCCGTGAGCTGATTTTGTCGTGTCTAGCAATACGTGGTGATGCGTCTGTTTTCTGCGAGAGCAAAAGGGGGTCGAGACTGTCTTTTTTTTTTAAGTACAGGTGGACGAAGAGTGCGGGGAGTAAAGCCAATGGAAAAACATAACGAAAACAAAGGCATGCAGAAATAAATAAAAACAGCGACACAGTGGCAACTCCGCTACTCCCAACAGGCTCACAAAGCCGACAACTGTGGGGAGTGCTGGCCCCGCACAGCGAGAAAAAGAGAGAGACTCGAACAAGGGCTCACGAGAAAGAGGAGAAACGGATACGAGAGAGACATGCAGAAGGTGGGAAATACACACACACACAGAGACGCACAACGTAGAGAGGGGGAAAAGAAAAAAAGAGAGAAAACAAAAGTGAACAATGGAGTCTGGGCACCACAGGCGCAAATCGATGCAGAGTGGTTCGAGGCTGGTGAGAACGCCAGTGTAGCCACTGCGATGCGGCAGTCGTGGTGCAGGAAAAGAGAGGAAACAAAAACGATGAAAAGCCGAGGAAGGATCTCACACGTTCGAGGCGGCGACTAGTACCCGTTCAGTGAGTCGATGAAGCGCCGCACCTCCTCCAGCGATTGGGGCGAGAGCTCCGCGCACAAGATTTTGACTGCCTGCACGACGCCGGCGTCCGTCGGACCTACGACGCCGGTGCCTGAGGGGGTCGATGAGTGCAACGCGGTGGCGCTACGCGGCACAGCCGCCGGTGCAGAAGCCTGCGGTTGGCGCGTCGGGCCACTTCGAGACCCGCTGTTCTCGAGACGGTCATGTGACGACTCACGACGTTCCTGCGAGGCGCGGTGGCCAAAGCGGCCGCCGTTGTTCACGCTCGATGAGCGGCGGCGATTGGTGCTGCCGGAGCGGCGCCGGGTCATGCTGCCTGCGCGCGGTCTATTCAAGGCGGAGTTGCGGCGCCCCGAGCCGGCAGCAGCCGCAGCGCTGCCGCGACGCGGGTTCTTGGGCGCGGAGCCAGCGGGTGGCTGAGTTGGTGCCTGGACGCCCTCGCGTGGCTCGGCGTAGCGTGACGGGGGTGGCGCAAAGTAGATGAGCTCTGGGAAAACGCGGAGGGCGTCGGAGCGCTCGTCGTCGGTGATGTTCACATCGTCCAGCCGCTCCAACGAGGGAATGGATGCGATGACGAAGCGCCGATAGTTGGGATCACGCGAGATGGGGTTGTCGGAGAGGTTGAGGACTTCCAGGCCAGGCAGACGGGTGAGATGCAGAATCTGGTTGATGTCACGGATCTGGTTGTTACGAAGATAGAGCTCACGCAGGTAACGGCAGTTGGAGATGGCTCCGATTTCTGAAATGTCGTTCAAAGACAGCGACAGCACCTCCAGCGAGGTCGCCTGCCTCAGCACGCCAATATCCTGAAGCTGCGCGGCACACACGTTAAGCTTCGAGACGCGGTGGATATCGTCGACCTTGGATTTTTGGAACACAAGGTTCTGCGTAAGAACGCCAGCCATGATTGCTAGAGACTAAAAGGGGGGGGAGAAGAGGAAGATTGTGTTGTTTGTTTGTTTTGTAGTGTTTCTCGTGGTCGAACGAAGCTGGTTGTGCGCTGCTTCTTGGGTTGCCGTTCGTTGAGGACGGTTGTTTGTGTGGTATACTTTTTCGTGGGGAGTTTGCGAAACACAAGTACACAACATGCAGAGAGAGAAAGCGAGGCACAGGGGAAATAGGACAGCATGTACGTGAAGAATGGAGAGAGTTGCACGTGTGAAAGACAAGGAAACTGGACACAGACATGCAAGCCGGGTGTTCTAAACTCGGTGAGGTAGTGTGGCTTGAGCACATGACAGACACTGTCAACATGGTGGTGGGACTGACTCCTCGAGCGGTATATGTCGATGCCTTTTCCCAATGTGCGCTTCGCCTGATGCTATTATGGGGGTTTTTTGTTTGTTTCAACGTGTCACAGCATGAAGTGAGGAGAACGCAAGAAGGTGTCAGAAAAAGAACAGGTAGCAAAAGTGGAGGACGCGCGCGTGTGTGTGCGCGGGCAGTCGTTTCATTGGAGATGCGCACGCGCTTTTTTTTTTCAGACCTTGGGACGTCGTTCGCGGTCCCAGACCTGTTTCGAAAACTCCACGACGAACACGGACTGTTTTGGTTTGTCATCGGTTGGCTGGTGATACGTGACGACTTTGCACGGAAACCCCATCGTCTCCAACGCCCCTTGAACGATTCCGCCGACAAAGCTAGCATAGTTCACCGTCCACGAGCCCTGCGCGTCCCGATAGTCAGGTGACGGGTAGATGTCACGCAACACGAGGGGCTCACTATCAAGGATATAAAACCGGTCAGAGTTACTCTCGCGCTGCAAATCGTTGGCGGCACGGCCAAACCACTGCGCCCAGAGCTTATCCTGAATGAGTCGCAACGCGGCCTCGGTGTTCTGTGGTCGTCGCATGGCAGTCGAGCTCGCAGCGTTCTCGCGCAGCGATGAAAACAGCAACAGCCGTCCTCCCACGTGCGCACCGAGACTGGTCAGTCGTGATTCGACCTCCTCCACGCTCTTGACCTTCGTGGGGTACGTGTACGCGCGCGAGCACATGTCGGAGAAGAGAAAACTAAAGGCGGCCTGGGACACACTTCCTTCCTCGGACGCGTTGGATGACGGCGCCGCCACACGCGACGTGCTGCTCAACTTGCTTGGCGCAGTGCGCTTGCTCATGCTGGCTAGAAATTGGCTACCGAGAGAGAAAGAGAGAGAGCGGGAGGTAAAGCGATAGTGAGAGAAGCGGACGAACTCGGTGCGTGATCAAACTAAGCGAGGAAAAATAAGTTGGAGAGAAGAATAAGAAGAATGAGTCGTGAGATGAAACGGGGATTCTGAGTACGTCAATTTGCATTTAAATGTGTGAGAAACGAGAATGCGAACACACCTGAAAAAAAAGTACTCGAAACGTGGTGCGAGTCTCCGCGTGTCATGGTGGTCAGTGCGAGATGCGCAACAGTTGCTGAGTGGTCAGTCACATCATCAGAATTGACTTTTCTTTTCTTTCCTGGACGTGCGAGACCACCAGGCGGCCATCGAGGTGCGTTTCATATTTTTGTGGTGTGTGTTTTGTTGGTTATTTCGATCATATGCGCATTGCATGAACGGAGGTTTCTGTTTCGCGAGCGAGAAAGAGGGGAAGAGAGCAAGTATGGCCACATGTCAGCCATGCAGAAGTGAAGATCAGCCACGCGAGAATAAAAAAAACAGTAAAAGAAAAGAGAACGGCAGAAAAAAAACCAAAGTCAACGCCGAGCATGAATACAAACGGGTGAAAAAGAAAACAAGTCAGACACAGAAAGCCCGAAACGAGGTTACAGCAAACACGACAGTTTGCTAACAGTGCAGTCACAAAGCTAAAAAGAAGGAAAAGCAAAAGGAGGAAAAGGAAAAAAAGGAGGAGCAAAAGCAATCAAATCACACAAGAAAAGAAAAGGAAAAGAATGTTTTTGTTTGTTTACTTTGCTGGTGAATATCGACGCAGGTAAGAATGAAGAAGTACGAGGGGTTGCGAGTGAGAAAAAAGGAAAAGATAAGATAAAAAGAAACAAAAGAAGCAACACCAAATTCAAGCATAGGGTATACAAGATAAAGGGAAACCCCCAAGCTCCTGCATATGCTATGAGGTAGAGAGAGAGAGAGAGACTTTCCTGGTGGGGTTGATCGTTGTGTTTTTGTTTTGGAATATAGTTAGGCATCCGCCCCCGCCGAGTCAAGAGCGCCAGCACTGATGAGTTTTTGTTCTTTGCTTTGATTTACCAGTGACCAAATATCAATTGCTTTGCATTTTGAGATTGTTTGCGAATTAAGGGTTTTTTAGTAAATGAAAACAACACGGGCAAATGCAGACTATTTTCTAATGAAAGTAACGTCTGGGTGGAGAGGCAGCAAAACAAAAAAAAGAGGCAAGGTAAACAGTGAGAACTTGTTGGCTTGGTTTTGTTTAGTTCATTTTTTTTTTGGCAATATATATGTACCCGAGTGCGTGGTGGGATGAGCACCTATTCGCACATGGACAACCAACTGGAATCGGTTCTGCACGTGCCCCCATGTGCGTGCGCGCGCACAGGTTCGTCGCCCCTTGTTTTTTGGATAAACTATCCTTTTGGTGTCCTACAGCTCCCCCGTTGTTGTCGTCGTACAGTCAAAACAACAGCAACGAAAGGGAAACGGAGAGGACGAGGGAGAGAGAGAGAGACAGTGACAGGAAGAGGACAGCGAGAAGGTGAGAGACAGAGAGAGGGGCACTGACACCTTCTGCTCAGGCGTGCGCGGTCTCGGTGAGTGACGATTCGCGTGTCTTGACAGAGACCGACTTGACGGAGCGAGTGAGACTGCCAGACGTGATGGTGTTGTACGCGCCACGAATCCCCCAGAGGCACTTTTCGTAGAGCACGAACGCCATGACCGTCGTTGGAATGACGCGCATGATGTTGACCGGCAGACCACGGTACATGCCGTGGATGCCTTCTGTGCGCCAGATTGTCTGCAGGCCCGCTGTCATGCTTCGGTAGTCCGGGCGACCTCGGTTGCGCTTGTCCTGCAGGCGCGTGCGCACCACCTCGAGCGGGTTGAACAGGACGCACGCGACGGCCTTTGAGAAGGCAGAGGCTAACGCCACCTGGAACGGCGAAGGGTCTTCGTGGTTGGTGAAGCAGTTGCGGCGGAACCACTCGTACAGGGTGACCTGAACAGTTGTGTTGCCGGTGAGGATGATTTGAGGGCCCCATCCACGGAACATCGCGCGCCAGCCCTCCCGTCGGACGATGCTGCGGATGCTGTTTGTGTCCTTGTACGTCTTGTGTGGGCTTTGGCCAATGTCGATCTTGCCGCCGTCGTAGAGCTGCCGGCGTGTCTTGAGGACGTGGATCGGGGTGATGATGGTGCCTGTGACGGTGGCCGAGACGCAGGCACTCATGAAATCGCGGCTGCCCAGGCCCATCTCGCGTGGCAGATAGCCCATGTCGCACAGCTCATTCACGTGTTTCTGTGCAGAGCGAAAGGTGAGAAGATACATGCCCCAGCCGACACCGTGGGAAACGACAGACACGAACATGCCACGGTACATGCCGCGCAGACCTTCTTGGCGGATAATTTGAGTCGCGGACCGCAGCGGGGTCGCGACAGAACCTTGCGAGAGCGTGTGCATGCGCGTTCGCAGGAAGTCGAGCGGATAGAAGGTGACCATGGCGAGGCACCCGCCCGTCACGCCAGCCGCGCCGTGCATCCATGGCCGGTCGCCCTTGATGTTGGCTGACAAGCTCACATGTGGTTTGGATTCTATCGTCTCGTCACAGGCCGCAGTCGCTGTCGCAGACATTTGCTTGGCACTGTATGTGTGTGTGTGTCACGTTTGATCACTCGTTTACGGAGAAGAAAAGGAGGTGAAAACTGTGTGCGTGTCGTGTGACGGCAAAGAAAAAAAAAGAAGAAGAAAAAGAGAAACTTCCAAGTGATGAGGCCAACGCGGCCTCACACGAGAAAAGGAGGAAAAAAACTGCGGTGGAGCTGTGTTGCCTTTGGAGACTGAGCTCTTTTTTTTTTTTTCAATGTATGATGGCTTTCTCCACTATCAGCTGGCCGCAAATTACCACGTACACCAGCGCGAAACAAGCGAGAACAGAAAAAGCTGTGTGTGTGTGTGTGTGTGTGTGTGTGTATCTGCTAGAAAAGAAAGGCTTGCTTCTCTCTTTCACGTTGGTATTCGTTCGTTCTTGTATGTGTGTCTTTCGACCTATAAGTGGACAGGTTGAAAGAGTATCAAAAACGAAGCGAAGACGCAATGAATAGAGAGGTTGTCTTTCAGTCAAACGGGAAACGCATTCAAATTTGTGTCCACGACTCCAAAAAAAAAAGAGGAAAAATGGGGAGACGAAGAGAGAAACGCTGCTGTGTGAGTTGGAAAGTGAGGAAAACGAAAAGTCCTTTGGACAGTAACAACCAGAAATGTGGAAACAAACAAGTGGGGGAGGGGAGGGAGGCTTTGACGTGAAAAATATGTGTTTCTTTCGTTTGAACAGATCAGATCAGCGCGTGGGGGGAAAAAATTACGCGAACGAGCATGAGTGAGGGGGCGAATCGGAGAAGGAATAATAGACGGGCGAGGGGAGTGGAGAAATGTGGAGAAGTGACAGTTGCCGATTGCAATGTCGATTGAAAGGGATGGGTTACGACACTGGACAGTCGTGATCACATTGAAGATGGGAGACAAGACACTGGCGCAGACGAGATGATAGCGTACAGTAATCAGACGGCATTAAGTTGTGCCAGTATCTGACTGCCCTGCATTTTTTCTTTCTCCTTGTTGTCACCTTTCTCGCAATAGGTGTCTGTGCAAGCAGGAATATCTCCTTTGCAACAGTTCGTGTGTGCTGTCTTTCTCTCGCTCTGAATTTGCTCTTTTTTTTTGTGTGTGTGTGTGTCCGCATGTTACATTTACTTTTGGTGTTGAGCACGAGTTACTTCAGCACAGGCTGTTGGATTTTTTCTTGTGTGTGTCTGTACACGGGTATAAAGGAAAAGGAGTGTCGCAGACAGTCACGGGTTACCATGAGAGAAGTGACAACGTGCCCCTGTTGAGAGGAACACGCAAGCACACACACAAACAAAAACACAAGCCGTCACACATACAGTCCGGCAGGACACACGTTTTCCGATACTGCTATTGGTGGTAGTTGACGTTGATCATGTTGTTGTTGTTTGCCGTCAAGAACAGTGCGTGATTGAAAGAGAGAATAATAGGAATAAAAAATCCAAAAATAAACCCACAACAGCGCGGAACGAATCAATAGTGAGACGGCTTTTGAGTCGCCGGTGGTGCCTGCGTCCCCTGCATCTCGGGCCAGTCGAAGCTGTCGCGGCCCGGCTTGTCAATCCGCTCGAAGCCGTGGCGACCAAAGACATCACGCTGCAGCGACACGAGCTGGCCGTATGGGAGGACGCTGGAAAACATGCCGTTCACGTACGCCAGGGACGCGCTCATCACCGGCAGGGACACCGACGTCTCCGCGGTGACCAGGGCAACGCACCGGCGGAATCCATCGATGCCCTCGGTGAACTCCTTGGGGAAGGCGCACATGAGGTTGCTCAGGTTCGGGTTTTGCTCAAAGGCACGCGTCATGGGCTCGAGCAGGTAGCCCTGGAGAATGCAACCCGCGCGGAACGTCGCGATCGTGGCCGGCAGGTTCAGCCCAAAGTTGTAGATCTTGTCCAGCTCGCGCAGGCACTGAAACATCTGGGCGTAGCTGGCGATGATGCTGAGCGACACGGCCGCGTACAGCTGCTTGATCTCAGGCGCGCTGGCGGTCTTGTCCTTGACGATGTCCTTCGAAGGAGTGGCGATGTTGGGCATGGCCGCCGCATTGGCCACGCGCTCCGACTTGAACATGGTCATCTCGCGGGAGATCACGGCCATGTTGAGTGACGGCGCCGGGACACCCGCCTCGAGGGCCTCCTGGGCGGACCACAGGCCCGTGCCCTTGGAGCCGATACGGTCGAGCACCTTCTCCGTCAGGTAGTTGCCAGCGGGCTCCTTCGCGCGGCAGGCGGCGATGGAGATGTCGAGCATGTACGACCGCAGGAATCCCTCCTTCTTCCAGGCCTCGAAGACATCAGCGGCCTCGTCGTTGTTCAGGCCAAGCGCGAGCAAGGTGTTGTAGGCCTCGCCCCAAATCTGGAGGATGGCGTACTCGCCGGCGTTGTGGTACATCTTGACGCACGAGCCCGCACCACCGCGGCCGTTGAAGGTCACACACGGGCGGCCGTCCTCGGCCTTGGCGGCGGCGGCCTCCACGATGGGGCGCACCTCGTTCCACACGCTTGGCGTGCCGCCCGGGAAGAACGCCGGGCCCTTGCGCGCGCCCTCTTCACCACCAGAGATGCCCATGCCAAGGAAGCGCAGGCCCTTTGCCTCGAGCTCATCGGCGCGCTTCGTCTGGTCCTTGAAGTTGGCGTTGCCGGTGTCGATGATGATGTCGTCCTTCTCAAAGACGCGCGTCAGGTGCTCAATCGTGCTGTCGGTCGCCGCGCCGGCCTGGACCAGAATGAAGACCTTGCGCGGGCGCTTCAGGCTCGCAGCGAAGCTCTCCATGGTGTCGTAGCCGTGCAGGTTGGTCGCGAAGACGCCGGTGGAGTGCTCCTTGATGAACGCGTCCGTCTTGGAGGTCGTGCGGTTGAAGACGGCAACGTGGAATCCCTTCTCGGCGATGTTGAGCGCCAGGTTGGCGCCCATCACGCCCAGACCAACAATACCAAGATCGTTAGACATTATTCTTGTTGCGGTTAACGTTACGTCAGTGTACGTGTGTGTGTTTTACAAGGAGCAACAAGTCAATAGGGGGGGAGGGTAGAGAGCGATGGAGAAGAACACGAAGTCAGGCGATATAGGCTGTGATCTTTTTTCTTCTCTTTTGATATAAGTGCGCCTCTCTCTTGTTTAAAAATCGATACGGTTATTTGTTTTTTTTGTGGCTGTCACGTTGACGTGTTGTTGTTATTGTTGTTTTTCGTTTGTTGCTGTTGATTGATGTGGTGTGAGTCAGAGAGACGCGTAAAGTGGGAGTATGATGACGATGATTGTTAGTGAATTGGGGCGCAGACGTGCGTGATCAGATTTTTGCGTGAAAGCGCACGCGCGCGCAAGAGAGAGAGAGAGGAAGCGGCGGCGATGGTGCTTCCTCCAACTCAGTGGTTGGGGGATACTTTTGCGCTCCTACTAGCGTGTTTGAGTTTGTGTTGAACATTACGTTGCATTGAATCGTACGGTTATCGCGTGTGTGTGTGTGTGTTCTCTGTGAGTGTGTGAAGGAGTCTTTAGTAAAACAACAACAAAAAAATGCACATCAAAATTTCAGAACCTCTTCGCGTCCTGGCGATTGATCTGCATCGACATTCGCAGTTTCTCCTGTTCCTTCTCGATCTTGGCGATCAGGCGTTGGCGCTTCTGCTTGCGCAACTGCTGCACGCGTGCGCGGCGTCTCGCTCTGGCGGTGCTGCGCGGTTTCACGGCGCCATCTGCGTTTGCCCCGTCACTGCTTGGGCGTGCGGCGTCCGAGTCACCCATGAGCTCGTCCACGCCACGACGCATGCGCATTCGCTTGTGTGCCTCCTTCTCGAGCCACGCCGCCGTCTCCTTCGCACCGGCGCCCTCCACGACGAGCACAAGCTGGCCCTTCTGCACGAGAGCGTGCGCCTCCTGCTTCAAGTAGAACGCCACAAGGCGATCGGCCGTGTCGGCGTGCACAGACTCATTGAGCTTGGTCATCTCGTGCACGACAAAAACACGGCGCTGAGGCAGAACAGCCGCCATGTCCTGCAGCACCGTGAGAAGCCGCCGGGGAAGCTCGTAGAAGATGCACGGGTAGTAAGCTGGTGCCACAATGTTGCGAAGGAAACGCAGGCGCGCACCGTGTGAGTCGGGAAGCATGTTGCCAAAGAAGAAGGTTCCATCCTGAAGCGACCCGTTCGCGGGTGACGGTGTCGTCGTCGTGTCGGGTGCACCAAGGTCGTACTTGGAGCCCGTGACGCCGGTCATGGCGAGCGCACTCATGATCGCCGACGACCCAGGCACCGCAGTCACGCGAATCCCACTCGCCTGCATCGCGCGCACGAGGTCGGAGCCGACATCGCCAACGCAGGGTGTGCCGCTTGTGGTCACGAGCGCCATGCTTCGGCCGCCCTTGAGCAGCTCCACCAGCTTCTCCGCCGTGACGGTGTGGTTGGTGCGGCTGTAGTGGATCAGGCGGCCCTGGTTCGGGATGTCCACGAGGTCCAGCAGCGTCTTCGTCGCTGGGCGGTCAGATGTGACAATGTAGTCGACATGGCGCAGCACGTCCAGACTGCGGAGGGAGAAGTCCTTGAGGTTGCCGATGGGGACAGAGACGACGTGCAGGGCGGATTTGTCGATGTTCGTTGGCTTCGTCAGCGGGTTCACGGCGTCCTCAGCGGACACCCTCTCCTTGCGATAGTGAGACGCACTTCGCAGGGCCAACGTGGGAACGCCCAAGCCGCGCGTACTGTAGAAGCGACGACAAGCCGAGTGTGGCGCACGCAGTGCACACGGGACTGACCAAAGACGACGAAGCAGAGACATGTTTCACTGAGGTGATCTGCAGTCGCGGGATGTGCAGAGTAGGGGAAAAGAAACAGAGAAGAAGGATGAGAAGAGTGATAATCTGAAGGTGGGAAAAGTGGAGATTCCACTTGGCTGCCGTTGTGAGGGTGCTGGTCAGGCTAACCGGACACGTTCTTCGTCGGTGTTGTGGAACTTCACTGAACTCGCCAAAGCACACACACACCAAAAAAAAAACCGCGCAATCATGTTTGCATGTCAAAACGAGGGGAACGCTACAGTCTCTCCGTGTCTGCACCTCCAACTCCCTCCTTCTGCCGCGATATGGCTGGACACCGTTGGGAGTCATAATCGAAGTCTACTTTTCCTTTTTTGTGGTTTCGATTGTTGGTGTTGTTGCTGTTTATGATTAGGCTTTCAAAAGCGCTTGTTAATCGTCAAAAAAAAAACCATAATGATTCTCGTTGCGTGGTGGATGTGGTCAAAACGACAACAACGACAGTGATACCGCGTTGGGCTCAGCCTTCGCCACTACTGAGGGCTCCAGTAAGTCGTCGAAAACGGGGAACGAAGGCAGAACCTGTCCAGGCTCACGTGCGCCACCACTGACACCATCAAGAATGCGGCTCGCGAAAAAACTCATGAGTGCGCGCTCAGTGAACATGTTGTCGGCTTCTTTTTCAAACAGGACCTCCTCCTCCTCTTCGTCTTCGTCATCGCTGTCGTCGCTGTCGTTCTCGTTGTCCCTGGCTCCGCTCGCCTCATTCGCATCCCCCGCAGCGACGGCGTGATCAGAGTCGCCAGACGGCAGCTGCAGCAGATACTGTTGGCAGAGATGAGTCATGGTGTTGTGCGTTGGCCCCATCTGCACGCAGCATTGATGGAGTGCCTTGACGACCGACAGCACACACGTGAACTGATCACGGCACCCAGCAACGGCGTCGCTGGCCGCGTCACTGCACACACGGCAGGCGGCCTCGCGAATGGCTGAGGCGTCGTCGCACAGGAGTCGCAGGAGGACAAAGAACAGCGCTGCCTTGATGTCGAGTGCCACCGGTGTCGGGCTGGAAGCCGTCGCCCGCATGCACATGCCAAGGCAGTCCACCGCGTTGCGACGCAAAACTTCCGCCTGGTCTGGATCACTGTAGAACGTCAGCAGACGAATCACCGCCGCATCGACACCGCAATCACTGCCGCTGGCTGTAGCGCACACCGTGACGAGCTGCATGCCAGGTGCCTCCGTCTCGAGAGCCATCGCGTCGTGGAGAGAGCGCTGATCACCGCCGTTGTTCACCGTCGCAGACGCAATGCGTGCAGAAAACAGTCCGCGGAAGGATTGCACCACGCCAAGGAACGCCGGATCGTGCCGCACACGCGAGCCGAGGGAGCCTGAGGACTCCGCGAGGAGGAGTGCAAAACGAGTGTGTGTGCTAAAGACACTGCTCGTCAGGCAGCCAAGCCAGTGCTCCTCAGTGTCTGCCGGGGATGACGACGATGAAAAGGACGTTGTCACCGCGCGCTCAAGGGCACGCGTGTTGGCCTCACACACGTCGAAGCCTGTCAGCTGAGCCAACGCAGACACGAAGGTGGCCAGGTCAGGGCGAGCGACAGTGGCGCCAAGATACGCATCCAGCAGAGACGTGACCAGGTCCTGGTGCTGGTCCACGTTGCGGGTGCAAAGCAGATTGCGCTGCTCCGCGCCGAGGATGCGACCCCAAAGCGCCATGACCGACGACGCGCTGGGCAGCACGCACGGGTGCGCCTGGCGCGTCACGGAGACGATCGTTGCCATGAGCACCGCCGCGGCGTGTGCGCGCACGGCGACACGGTCCGTCACGTCCAGCAGGGCCACCGGCGGTGAGTGGGCAAAGCTCGCCGTCAAGATCGGCTCGGCGAGCTCAATCAGCGCCGCTTCGGTCTCGAGTGGCATGTCATTCTGGCTGGCAAAGGCCAGCACGTCAGAGAGCAGGGAAAACAGCGCGGCTGCGGTCGTAGGGCATTGGGAGACGCGTTGAAGCGTGTGCGTGTCGAACTGCACCAGACACTGCGCGGCCGTCGTGGAGACAATCTGACGGACGTCACGTGTCGCGTAGCCGCTGAGGAGACGGCGACGGCTCGTGTGGTGCGTGGTGCCGACGTACTGGCGATGGAACTGGTGGAGCTGCAGGATGGTACCGTGGAGCGCGTTGAGTGAGTAGCCACGGGAGTGGCGGTGGTGGTTGCTCGTCGCCGCCGTTGTTGTCGTTGTTGTCGCCTGGAACCCTTCCGCGACACGCATCATGACGGTGCGAATGGCATCCACAGGCACGACGCAGGCCAACGCCACGGCACTCGCGGCACGCACCATGAGACTCGCAGAGCTGCCACACTCGGCCACCGCGTTGACCATCGCCGCGACAACATCCGTGGTGGCCGTTCCCGATGTCGGCGCGTCGTTGGTCGTGCTCGCCTTCCACAGCTCTGGAGGATCCGGTGAGAGCATCGACAGCATTTGCAGAATGGGAAACAATGCGAGCGTCTCCATGTGCCGCGCGGTGTGGAGCGTTTCGAGCGCAAAGACGACAGCGTCTGGTGCGCGGCGCTGGAGGTCGTGGAGTGAGGTGTTGACGCCCGCTCCTCCCAGTGACGGGTGCTCGCCGATGAGGCGCTGCAGCACAGACGCAAAGAGCATGAGGCAGCTGTTCCGAATGTACCAGCTCGTATGGTTGAAGCCGGAGGTGGCGATTGTGAAGGCCTCCTCCAGGTAGGCCACGGCGCGATCCGACAGGGTACGGTCTTCAAAGACGAACTTGAGCACGTTGAGCGCGTTGGAGCACTGACTCAGTGCCAGCTCTGGAAGCGCCTGGTGCCGCGACGAAGAAGGTGGTGGTGGTGCGCTGGCCTCACCGTCGCCAACGTGCATGGCCTTTGCGACCCGCATGAGGCATGCCATGGCAAACGGGAAGAGCACGTAGGGCATGTTGCTGTCCTCGGCCTCCAAAACAGCCAAGATGGCGTGTGGGAGGCCTTGGCTGCGACGGAGCATACGGCTGACATCCGTGGACGTCACGCCGTCATCGCCGAGGAGGTGCTCAAGCATCTCCCGCGGCACACCGTGCAAGGCGGCACCACGCGAGCGAATCAGAATCTCCAGCGCCGCCTTCAGTGCCCCACGTGCGCACCGCATGACGCCGTTGTGCTTGGTGCAGAGCAGCACGTGCACCAACGCGAAGCACGCGCCACGCACGGCCGCAAAGTCGAGTTGCTCGACCTTGACACCAGACAGCACCCGCGTGATCAGAGCCGTGGCGACGCGGACACTCAGCCACGTGTTGTTCACGACACGCCGCATGACGGCCTCCGCGCCTGGGTCGCCCTTGGTGAACACGTGGCCACGACAGTCGACGACCTCGCCGCCGTCACCGTCGGCATCGGCCCCCACGAGGCCGCCGCACGCGGTGAGAACACGCATCGCAACGCGCAACGCGGCGTCGCACACCTCGGCCACGCCAGTCGATGTCGTAGGTGAGGACGTGAGCAGAGTCGACACCAGCTCCGTGCACAGCGAAAGGCGCCCGTGCAGAGGGGTCGCAACCACGAACTCGAGTGCGGCCTGGCCTGTCAGGCTTTCCATGCGTTGGCAGGCACCATCGATCGCTGCCGTCTCCTCCGTCAGCCGCGCGCGTACGCGGTCGCAGAAGTCACCAGGGTGCGCGTGAAGCTGCTGCACAGCCGCCGGGCAACGAAAAGCCGACAAGGCGAAGCGCTGCACCGCACCCTCCGCATTGCGGTATGTGCGAGCGCGCACCACGTCGGCGTACGCCTCTCCCTCAACAAGCACTCGTCTGGCCAGCTCGCACGTCTCGAAGACACTGGCAGGTGTGTACACGGCGAAGAGTTCCAGCAGCTCCCGCGCCAGAAGACGCGTCTGCTCCCAGCCATCGGAGAGATCCGTCACGAGCATAGGCACTGCCGAGGGCACGAAGAAACGGGTGAGAGTGGCGCTGTTGGCTGACTTCTCTTCGGCACTCAGGATGGTCAGCGCGGTGACCAGCAGCATCTTGTAGACGCACATGGCAGCCACACGCCGCTCCACCGCCAGCGGTGCCTCTGGTGTGCCAATGTGCGCCGCCAGTACGTTGCTGAGCCGTGAGCAGTGGGTGAGCAGTGTGGTCTGGTAATCGGTCGCAGGTGCGGTCGCAGGGCCGAAGGTGTCGCCAACGCGTCGCGTCCATTTGCGCAAGCTCTCAAACAGCATCTTTCGCGCCGTGTTGTCGCCGCCGAGTTGGAGGTTGAGTGACACAAAGGCCTCCACCAGCGCGCACTGCCACGCGAGCACCGGCTCCGCTTTCTTGGGGCTGAGAACGAGCAGGTTCAGTGCCGCATTGCGCAGCTCGAACGGCATCACCTGTGTCGTGCGTTGCAGCATTTCGAACGTCTCATGGCCTGGGGTCAGGTAGGCGGCCACATCAAGACCAACCGACCGGGCACGTGAAATGGTCTCCACAACGCCCTGCACAGCACGCGGACCCATCGTGGGCTGTGAGGCCGTCTTGAGTGCGTCCAGAAGCACCGGCAGAAGCTTGGCCTCTTGTCGAAGCAGCGGTGTCACAAAGTGTGCGACGGTGTTTGAGATGGCCGTGGCGGTGTCGACGTTGGACGCGACTGTCACGTAGCCGTCCACCACAATCGCCTTGGCCAGTGGTTGCACAAGAGCCGACTCGAACACGCCAGCAGATGACGACGGTGTCCCCTCATGCTGCTGTTGTTGCTGATGTTGCAGAACGAGGGCGACGGTCTTGCAGAAGACCTCTCCGCAGACGTTGCCAATCTTGTGGTTCGTCGCACCACTCAGAAGCATCATGGCGAAGGATTCAAGACCCAGTTCACCGTAGTACTCTGTCACGGCGTTGAGGAAGACATCGCAAGGCAGGGTGCCCATGAGACCAAGCAGCGCATGGTACTTGCCGCGGCGCTCATTTTGAATGGACAGCACGTCACGCAGTGCGTGTGCGGGGTCGAGGGAGTTGGCGAGAGGTGCAGCAGCCACCGCGAGGGAGGTGAGCGCGGCACGATCAGACGACGATGACGGCAGTTCGAGGCCGCTTGCTGGTGACGCACTGAGAGTATGCTGGAACCAGGCGGTCAATGCCTGTGCGCGCAGCACCTCGTCGTAGGTGCCGTACAGCGTGCCTGACATTTGCTGTGTACCGTCATCCCAAAGGCCCATCGCCAGCTGCGTCACGACGCGTAGGGCGTGCAGCATTGCTGGTGACGGCAGGCACGACGGGAGAAGCTCGCCGAGTACTGCGGTGTTCGTCTCGCTCACTTTCAGGCCTCGCGGCTGGCTGGGCTGCTGTTGCTTCTTGGTGTGCGGCGCCTCTTTACGTGCCCGCTTCGCCGGGGTTGCGGTGGCGTTGTGTGCATCATCATCTGACGTGCTTGTGAGAGACTGCTGGCACGTCGAGAGGACCGCGACAAGGTGCCTCACGATGCTGTCCATGCATTGAATGGCCATGAAGCGTGTTTCTGGCTCAGACAGCGTGTTCGCATAGCGCTCAGCGTAGGGCAGGATGACATCGTAGAGGGGCACACGCGTCGTCGGCGCTGTTGTGGCGGTGCGATCAGAAGCAGTGAAGGGGAGCAAAAACACGGACAGGCTCACCATGCTTTCGTGGATGGGTGCGGAAAGGTGCGCCAGCAGGCCCTTCAAGACAGCAAAGCGCGCGTTTTTGGTCATTTGAGCACACAGTTCAGCGAGCGCAGGGAAGCCACGTGTCACGTTGACCGCACACAGCTCAGCTGCTGCCTTGTCAACCAGCACATTCGGATGCGTGGCTTTCGCGGAGTTGGTGGCCGTTGCCTCTTCTTCCTCCCCCTCCTTCTCCTCGCACACGGCACGACAGACGACGACAAGCATGTCGCGGTCACACGTGCGCACCGTGAGAATCGAGGCAAGCAGCAGTCCAGCGGCGTTGAGCACATCCTTTGGAAACGCCTCGGAGCGAAACATGAGTGCGGTGGGCAACAGGAGGTTAGCGAGATCGCGCTGAATGTGCGCCATGTCAGCTGCCGCCTCCTCCTCCTCAGCAGACGAAGGTGACTGCAGCACAGTTGTCAGTCGCCCCATGTACTTGTGCATGTAGGTGGCCACAACACGCGCACAGAAACGCACGTGCTCGAGATCCTCGCCGAAGACAGTGGTGGTGGTGGTAGTGGTGGTGATGGTGGGCGTGAGCGATCCCGCGCTGCCGTGTGGGATGTCGTTGCCTTGGTGGTTGACGCAGCTGCTGGCGAGCGCCTGCTCGACCGCCCAGTGAAGGCACTCTCCGAGAAGAGGGAGGACCGTCAAGAAGGTGCGAAAGAACACGGACGGCATCATCGGCATCAAGGTGCTCGAAAGGCCATCGAGGCTGTTCAAGAAGTACATGACGCGCTCTTTCGACTCTTTCAGGGAGGCTGTCAATGACGCAGCACCGTTGTCGTTTGTTGGCCTCACAAAGAGATGAGCTTCACTGCGATGTGTGCTAGCCGCGGTGGTGGTTGTAGTCGCTGTGAGATGCGATGGCTCGCACCACTGCTGCAAAGAATTGAGAAACGTAGCCTCAAAAGCATCGAGTGTCTCTGGTGTGATAACGTACGTGGTACGGAACAAGGTGGTGAGGGCCTTGTGAAGATAACGCACGCGGCAGTCGAGCAAAAGAGGAAAGACAAAACGCACGATGAGGCTGTCCATGAAGGCGGCCTCGCTTGCCGTGAGGCTGTCGCGTTCACCCTTGTTCTCTGGGTGGCCAAGGCGGCACTCGCGAACGGAGCTGGTTACTTTGGACACCGCACGAAGCTGCAGTTCAGGCGTCCTGGCGGTGGTGCGCAACGTCTGCAACGCATCGCACGTGGCACGCATCGCCTTGAGGACCTCGGCCGATTTGCCGTCTTGCACGTTCATCGACCGATTCAGCTCCGCCTCGACATCCGCCACACACTTCGCAAGGTGAGTCGGCAGTTGGCATTCTGTCTGCAGATCAGGGCGACGCTGACGGCGACGAGTGAGTGTTAGATTAGGGCTTTCATCCATGAGTGAGGTAGAGTGAGAGAGAAAGAGAGCTCCGACAGGAAAACAACAACAGAAACAACAACAACGACAGTAAGAATAACAAAAAAAAAGGATGTGGACTGGCCAGAGAAAGACAACAAGCGAATGAAGGCGCGGTGACAGGGTGGGGGAAAGCGTGGGGAGTACTTGGAAAAACGTCGTCGGGAACAGGTTTGTTGCTCGGCAAGGGCTGAACTGCGAGAATAGAGAGGGTCGAAACAAACGGATGATAGTGCATCGTGCTTCGTGTGTTGTTTCACGCCGTACGGAGTGACAAAGGGAAGGCGCGCATGGGGAGAGCGACGTGAGAAGCGTCACGTCCTTGTCTCGAAGTTGTGTGGAATTCCTGAAGTCAAGTCGTGTCACAAAAAAAAAAAAGCGGTTCAAAACCGCAGCACAAATAACAAAAATCCTAAGAGAGAAGTGAGTCCAGCATATTGCGGCGAGTTTTACATGAGCCGTGAGGCCTCGCGCGCTCTCTCCCTCTCGTTTGGTGGGGAGAGTTGCTGGTTGCGCATATGTGTATGTATAACTGAACATGAAGAGGTGTGGCTCATTGGATCTCTTTGGTGTCTTCCTGAGCTTTAGTTGAGGTAGCGGTGTGCGCGCCGGCTTTTGGTGTGTTGCCGCTGTGATGAATTGGATGCCGCTGTTGTAGAGCCTCGTAGCGCGAATAGCGGCCTATGGAGTGGAGTGTCAGGTATGGTCCGACAATCTGCGAGTTGGAGATGGTCTGCGTGCGGTCAATGGCAGGAATGGCACTGTTGTCACTGTGGCCACCCTGCGATGCTGCTGCGAGCGCGCGTTGTGGTGGTGAGGCGTGGAGGCGCGTGCTCTGGTACAAGTCGCGGCGATAGCTCTCCGCCTCGTTGAACTTCTGCCACTGCGCAACAGCCGATGGCGCCTGACCGCGGTGCTGGGTGCGATGCCCGCTGTACCCGGACTCGGCGGCCGCGCGGCGAGCCCCCTCCTCCTCCTTTACGAGTTGGTACTCGCGCATCAGCTCGCCCTCGACCTGCTCGTGTGCGAGTCCCTCGACCGCATAACGTGAAAGAACGCGCAACGTCGAAGGTTTCGGCTGTCCCGCCACGGCTGCCGTGGAACGTTGGGAAGAGAATCGCTTCACAGCGGGCGTGTACAGCTGCTCTCGTCGCTCAGCGTCGGTGAGTCGGCAGAAGCGATTGTTGGCGAGCAGTCTCGCCTCATCCTCCTGAATGAGTTGGTCAAGGTAGGCGTCATGGCCGGAGGCGGTGCACATTCCAGGATCACCGATCCGCACGCAGATTTCAGTTGTGTCTGACAGGTGACACAAATGTATCGGCGCCCGCGTCAAGCCACACGTGTGTGTATGTGTGTCTACGTGTGATCGGGAGAAGACGAGAAAAAGGAAGACCGATCTCTGCAGTGTGCGACTGTGGATTGCGGCACAGAAAAGACAAGACCGAAAAGACCAGAACAGAGAACCAAGAGAAACAGAAGTGTTGTGGATGACCGCAGCAGCAGGGGAGGGAAAGGGGAGATACAGTCGTGTCTACGGGAAGAGCCGGTTCTCACCATTGCGCACGTCTAACAACAAAACGAGCCGACGCCAAGCAAGGACAGTGGAGGAGAAAAAAGAGCACACCGGAGCACTCAACTCCCTCGCCGTCACTGTGGCGTCAATGCTGGGATTGAGACGTGTTCAAAAGTGGATGAAACCGCTTCTGTCACACACACAAAGGGTTGTTTATTTCCACACGATCGCATTGTGGTTCACTTATCCGCGTGTGATGCGCACATTCTTCGCGTTTTCTGCTTTAGGCTTGGTTGGTTGATTGGTTTGTTGTTTTATTGTATTAAAAACAAAGAAAGGAGAGAAATGCACAAATGCTTGTGCTGAACACAGCCACGTATTCAGCTCGCTTTTCTTTTCATATTTCTCTTCCCTTCTTCCGCGTCTCTCTCTCTCGCGCGCGTTCTCATCTCATCCACACGTAGAAATATTGGGATTCTTTCGGGGTGTGAAACTCAGATGGGAACAAACCTGGTCTGAGAAACGAGAAAGTAAGGCCAGTACGATGTTCGTGTGGGACGAGATGAGCTAGTGGCACGCTCTACGCTGCTTCTTTTTGTTTGTTTGTTTGTTTGTTTGGGGTTCACGATGTTCCTTGTCCGATTGTGGTTTTGTGGTTGTGGTTTTTTTTTGTTTTGGGGGGGACGGTTGTTTCCTTCACAGATTGCACCATGACAATCGACTCCAACATCAAAAAAGGGGGAATTCAGTAGTTCGGTAGCAGAGGCAAGTGAAATAAAGGCAACGAAACTGAGATGTGGATGCGATGAAGACAAACAGAAAAAAGAAAAGCACGAGAGAGTGACGGCAACACACACACACAGGGCGAGGGGAAAAAGTCATGTAGTGCCTCCAAAGGTGCACAAGATCACGCGTCATCATCGATGATGGGGCCATGTGTCATGAAGTACGACTCCTGGATGACCTCGATGTCGTCGTCGTCGTCCTCGAAGACGGTGGCGGCGGTGACAGCAGGGAAGCCAGCCGATGGCGGCGTCATGGCACCAGCCTTCTGGTACAGAGAGGACGGTGTCTCGGTGCGGACGGGAGAGTGCACCTTGAACACCTCACCGGTGCGGAACTGCTTCATCGTGACAACGTCAGACGCCTCCGCGTTGGGATTGGCGGCCTTGGGCTCCTTCGGGGTGAGGTAGTGCACGCGGTCGGTCTCGAAGCTGCCCTGGTGTTCGGAGATGTCGAAATCGGTGGCGCGGCTCGTGAGGGTGCGGTTCAGCGTCTTGTAGAACTCCTCAAACGTGAAGAGGCGGTTCTCCTCCTTAAGCTCCAGCTCAAAGCGGCGGCGCGAGATGGGACGAGCGCTTGTGCGGAGAGCCTGGAGATACCCGAAGGCGTTGCCCCAGCTTTCGCGGAAGTCGAGGATGGACGCGGCCTCCTCGATCGTCGCGCAGAAGCGCTTCATCTGGCGGTTGAAGGTGACGCCGAGGTACACGACGCGACCCCTATCCGCCACCTCCACGGGCTTCGAGTACTCCACCGCCGGTGCGAGGAGTAGCAGCGTCGCGAAGAGGTACGAGTTGTTCACCACGGAGAGGCCCGCGCAGGTAAAGTTGAAGGGACTGGTGCGGAGGTCGGTGCTAATGAGAGCGGTGCCGACCTCCCACGCCACGGCGCTCGCGCTACGTGGGTTCATGGTAACCTTCTTGGCTGTGCGAATGAACACTGGAGCGGCGGTACGGTCGCGCTGGTTGAGGTGGCCTCCGTCACGCACAAAGCACGTGCGGCGAGCGAAGGAGACAGCTTCAATGAAGACCAGTGTAGTCTTGTGGGATTTGATCATCTCCGCCGTCGCGTCCACCACCTCGGCGTCACCGTGGATGTCGTCGATGAAGCTGTAGTCGGAGAGCTGCTCGCGCAGGAAGTCGGTGAGGGCGTGAACGCGCTCGAGATGGGCCTCGCTCAGGCACAGCTCCTCACTGAGGGCAGCGGTGGGCTTGCCAGAGGCCTTGAGGCGGGCCCACTCGAGGTACACGAGGGCATCCGCAAAGAGATCACTGAGACGCGTCACATCTCCACCGGCGTACTTGTTGCGGGCGTCAAGAACGGCGTCGCGCCACTTGTTCATCGTCTCGGGTGCCGTCGAGATGCCAGCGCTGCTGCTTCCCGTTGTCGTCGTCGTCGTCCCCCGCGGCATGCCCAGCGCACACACGCTGGCAACCACCACACCCGCCTCGCCAAGGCCCGCGGCGCAGCAGTTGATGACGAACTGCGCAACGTCCACCTCCAGCGGCAGCCGCGAGGCGACTTCGCCAAGGAACGTGAGGCTGGTGCTCGTGAGCGGGTTCGCGATGAAGCCCTTCTCTGCGAGGTTGCCAAGCGCCAGCTCGAGGCTCTCGGGGTCGATGGGGGTGGTGAGCTCACCAGCGAAGGCCGAGTTCATTCCAACACGGCCGCTCTGAAGTAGTGCAGACTCGATGCTGGGAATGGAGCACTGCAGAACCACGGCGGGAAACGTCTCCTCTGCGTTGGGTGGGTACAGTTGGAAGTAACCGCCCGCACAGCCGTAGCCGAGAATCGCCTTGTGGTCGCTCACCTCCTGCTTCGACGCCCAGCCAGAGGTGTAGGAGACGATGAAGCTTTCACCCTTGACCGGCGCAGCGACGCGGCGGCTCGTGCCCATGTCCAGCACAAAGTGGATGCCACGCCCGCCGTTGGCGTCGCCGCGGAAGGAGAGCATGTGGTGCTGCACGTAGACGTGATGGGCCTTGGCGAGGACATCAGCAGAGACCTCCTCGGCCGGCGTGGGGCCAGCGAAAATGACGGTGTCGCGCAGATCCGCCTTTTGCAAGGCTTCCACCACGTCGCGGCTTTCCGCGCAGAATATGTGGATGGACTGCGGGCACGACGCCGCCGACAGGAGCTTCTTGCAAATGTTGGTGGCCATGCGCAGGGTGTGGCCGACGAGCTTGGGATGCGGGCCCGTGAACTTGTCGGACACGTCCATCTCCAGCACGTCCACCTCCGCCAAGGCGCACGCTGCGTCGTAGCTGATCTCGGTCACGTCGTGCTTCGACGTCAGCTGCAGCTCGACCGTCTTCTGCGCCTCAAAGAACGACTGCACCGTCTCAATCGAGCCCTCCTTGCTGAGGATGAGATGCAGCGGCGGCGCGGACGTGTCGTAGTTCGCGCTGCGACGGAAGACACGCTCGCGGGTGCCCCAGAGAAGAAAAGACGTAATTGGCGACACCTGTGTGAGATCGGGGAACACGACGTGCGTGAACGGGGCAAACGACCGCTGGACGTCCAGGAAGAGGATGGCCGACTCCGAGCTGGTGACCCAGATGCGAACGTCGGCGTCGCCGCTGATGGATTGCCCGCACATTTCTCCCACGGTCACCTTCTCGCCCTCGGTTTCGATGAGTTTGCGGACCGAGTCGGCGGTGCTCGTGATTTCAAAGAAGTGAGGCACAATGATGAGGATCTTGCTGCCAGGGACGCGGGCACCAATTGCGATGGCCGCCTTGAGGGACTCGTACGCGCGACGGAAGATGGCGATGTCGTTCTCCGCGATGCTACTGAGCACGGCGTTGGTGACCTTCTGGTCAACCACCTGCTTGGCCGATTCGGCAGCAGCGTCTAAGAGCTTCGTCACCGTCTTCGCGACGTCCGTGGCGGACGTGGTGGGCTTGTGGAAGTCCGTGCGGACTGACTTGGTGCCGCCAATGACCGTGCCCTGACCAATCTGCTCAATCGCCGCCACGTCAAACTTGAGAACATTATCTGGCGAGGCAATCACGGCAGCTGCGCTGTCGGCCCCAGCCGCACTGCTGTCGCCCTCCGCAGAGGCTGCGGCATCGGCCTTGCTCGTTGTCGCACCACGTGCGGCAGCGGCGGTCGCGGTGCTGCCCGCGGAGTTGGCACGCTTGCTGCTCATGAGCGCCTCAATGTTGAACTCGAGGGCGGCGGAGCCAGGCTCGGTGGGCAGAGCCGTGGCAGCGCTACCAGGCAGCGAACCTGGTGAGACACTGCCGGGTGTGTCCGCTGGCTGAGCGACAGCCGGGGATGACGAAATCTTGCCGCCCTTTCTGCCTTGGCGCGGTGCGGGAGGCATGATAACGGCTGCGGGGAGTGAGAGAGGAAGGGGGGAGAGTGGAAAAGGAAGGAAGGGAGAAGAGATGGAGGGAAGGAAAAGGTTCGATCCCAACACTGTGTGTGCGTGAGCGTATGGCTGTTTTCTGTTTGTGGGTGTAACCGTAGTTGCTAAACAGATTGATTTTTCACTATTTCTTGGTTGTGGGTAGACGTGTACATGATGTAGAGCGGGAGAATGGCAAAGTGGAAGGAAGACAGCAGTGTGTGTGTGTGTGTGATAGAGAGAGAAAGGAAGGAAGGAAGCGACCAAATGTACAGGAGCCATCACACTGTTCAGCGGGAGGCAAGAGAAATGCCAACATGATATAGCAGTATGGCGCGCGCACTGAAGCGTTGTAGACTGTGAGGTTTGCATGGAAATGCACCAGCTAGTGTTTGGTTTGTCGTAGTGCCTTGATCAACAAGTCCTTGTCACCGTTGTTATTGTTGTTTATTGTTTTGGTGTGTGCGCACCAGCGCGGTGATTAAACGCATTAAATATGAAAGAGAGAAGAGGAGGTTGGGAGAGAGAGATCAGCCGAAAGCTCACCACTCCAGCGTGGAGTGCGACAAGTAGTCGGAGATAACAGCGAGCATCGCCTTGAGGTTTGTGCTACCGCCGCCGTCGCCACGTGTGCATTTTCGCCCAAGCTGCTGACAGCGTCGCAAAAATGCCTTGAGCTCGTTCTCCGCGAACGAACCATCATCGCCGTCTAGCGCTTGTGGCACTTGCTCTCCCCGCACAACACGAGCGGCAGATGAAAGGTACGGGAGAGATGGTGTCGTCGACGCCTGATCCGTACAGACATCGAAAGCTGACCGCAAATCTGTGGCAGAGTGATGAAACGCCCCCACGACCGCCTCGCACCACGCAGATGCGGACGGCACAGGTGACGTGGTGTAGAGCTCGTCGTACAGGTGTGCCAAGGCAACCAAAACACGCGCTTCCTCGTGGTCACAGGCAGCTGCACTCGTGGCGTCTGTGTGGCTTTCAATCGCCTTTGTGATGCCAACAGCGGCAACGAGGAGAGACCCAATGAGTTGGCCCCGCGCCTTGGCCTCCTTCACCATGTCTTTGAAGAAGTCGTGCTTCTCTACCAGCGCGGGCCACTGCGTTTCGACGGAAGAACCGCTGAGAAGCTCCTGGCGCGCCTCAGAGACCAACGCCTCGAAAGACGGCTCCAAATTGTCGACGTCATCGAAATCCATTGACGCGTGTCAAGCTCAGTACAATGTTGTGCGGCAGGGGAGGAAAACAAAGAAGGAGAAAATGGAGAAAGTCTGTGAGGGGTATGAGGACAGACAGAACGCCTGAGGACACCCACTGGAGGGGGGAGGAGGGTAAAGCAAGAAGACACAGTCTCACGAGCAGATACGACGACGGTGTGGCGTCTGCTTGGACAGAAAGACCTCCGACATCGCAATCAGACGTGGCTGGGCTGCCAGCTTGATTCCCGTGATGAAGCAGTTTCGCTTCTCCTGACACCTTCAGGCCTGCTCTTTTTCATATCCGTTTCGCTTTCTGATTTGATATTTTTCTGGTTTGTTTTGCTTCGTTTTCGAGTGTGATGCATTACACCTGGTCCATGTTGGTGGTGCACCACAGTCCAGCAGCCTCGTGATGCATGCTCTCGTCCACGTTTCGCTTCCACACGGCGCGGATGCGGTCACGCCACGCCTTGGCGTTCATCTCACGCGTGTGCTTCTCCCACGCGCTCATAGGGCGTTGCTTGTCCTCCTCGCCGTTCGTCTCGACGCGTGGGTTCGCGCCTTCACGCTTGGCGTAGTTCACCATGAGGACATCACGCTTCCGGATCGCATCGAGGAAGCCCATTTTGAGGTGCGCCGTGATGGAGTCGGCGACACGCTTCACCTCCGCCGCGACCTCACTCTCTGAGGCCTGCGCGAGCTCAGGCTTCATAAATGTCAAGTAACACTGCAGACAGTGGACCTCGGCAGAGGCGTCAAAGTGGTGGTCAAGGTACTCGTCCTTGACGGGGATGTGGTTGAAGTGTATCTGCTCCCGCACCCGCGCGTTGAAGAAGAAGAACTGATTCTCCACCTTGGCCACGTTGTACGGCACCTCAAACGCGCCTTGTGGGACGACGAGTCGGCCTTCCGTGCTCGTTGGGCGGGTCCAGATGGGAAGGAGGACGTCACCGCGGAGATAGGGCACCGTGCCATCTGCGCGAATCAGCTGCGACGTTTGCTGTGTCTCCTTGTCGCCGTCTTTCTTCTTTGTCCACGTGTAGGGCAGCCGAAACTTGAGCAGGGCGTAGTCACCATGCAGCAGCGACGTCCAGCACGCCTGCGCCTTCATGTTTTCCGCGACGTGATCCTCAAAGTTGGACAGCGCCACGCTACCTGACCGAATATCAGAGACAAACAGCACAGGCCGGTCGCGCTCCATCCCAACCTGCGCGAGCAGCTCGAGACCACGAGGCAACGCGATGGGCGTTTCGTACATGGAAGGAATGTCCTCCGTGCCACGCGCCACGTCCAGCGTGCCGACCATGCCCTGGAGCCGCTCGTGGATCTCAACTTTTTCCTCTGCCAGGACGTCCACCGTGAGAGACCGATAAACGGCTGCGAGCGCGGGGAAGTGGGTCGCGAGACGACGCGCGTTGATGCCGTACGCCGTCGCATTCGTGAAAAATTCGTTGCGCAGTGTAAAGTTCTTCTTCACCTCCAGCACCGGACGGTCAAACTGGCCCGGATCAATCAGCTCCCACGTATGGCGCGATTCAAACATATCATCCAGGAACGCCAGGTGCGTGCCTGGCGCGGAGCCGGCGTAGACAATGTGGTACGACACGTTGGGCTTGCAGTACATGCACAGGAGCTGGATCTCAGACAGGAGAAGCTTGCGCTGGCCCCAGTGAATCGCGCTCTTGACGTCGCTGTTGCGAGATCGGTAGGTCTCCTCGGGAAACGAATCCGACAGCGCGACTGGGAACGGCTCTGTGGATGGGTAGTGGAAGACAGTGCGCGGCGGTTCATCTGACTCCACAGTCGGCGCCCCCGACGCGGCGGAGTCTGACCTTTGGCGCTTCCCGCGTCCTCGTTGTGATGGCCCCTTCATGATGCACCGGTGTGACCGCGTTCGTGAGGGACAGGAAGGGTTTTTTTTTTCTGTATTCTTCGCAAAGGAGATGTGTGCGTGTGAGTAAGTGTGAGAAGCGGAGAAAGTGCGGCGAAGACGTAGGGGGAGGGGGGAAGCTGTGTGGGAGAAACGTGGGAAAGCAACCGACAAGAATAGCCACCTTTCTTTTGTTCTTTTTTGAGAGAGTGCACGTCCTGTCGTACTGGGTGCTGTGCCTGACTTTCTTTCTTTTTTATTGTGTGTGAATCATCGTACGGCACCAGCACAGGATGGGGACACACACATACGCACGAAAGCAGCGACCGCAAAGCGGAGTGAGATGGTTGAAGTCACGGAGTGGCAGCAATGGAGAGCAAAGAGAGGAAAACAAAAGAGAGATACTGAAGCAAGGAAGCATCAACAAAAAAAAACATATACGAGAACACGCAATTGAACGTCAAAGTGTCTCCTGCGCATCAGTGGCGATGAGCTTGCCTAACACCACTTCCGCGCGGTCTCCATGCTTGCGATGGAAAAGGATAAACACACCTGCGCTCGACACGGAAACTGCAAAAATGGTCCAGTACAAGCCGCTCAAGAACGGATTCCGTCCCCCCATCCACGAGAGAGAAGCCAAGGCGAAGCTCTTTGTGCCCTTGAAGCTATGCACGTCAAAGTGTTCCTCCACGCGCATCACGTACGTGCCCGCTGGGACGTCCTCCACAATGATTCGAAACAGCTTGCGGAATTGGGGCAACGAGGCCGGGCGTGCCCACACCATAAGGTCCTCGTCTGTTGTCACTGGGATGGCGTGGCCCAGCTCGTTTGCGTACCAGCCGTTCCGGTAGAAGTCATCATCAGACGTGACAGGAGCCGCCCCATAGAGTGACCGTGGGGCACTCCAAATCAGCGGCGAGTTGAAGTTGACGGGCTTGTACTTGTACTCGACATCTGTGGACCACGCCACGCCTTTTTTACGGCATCCCTTCCCCTCAGCATGCGGGCCGTCAGCGAGCGGCTCGTTCGTCGACTTTGAAAAGGCGCTGCTGTTGCAAATGAGTGTGCGACCCGAGTCCCCGTCCTGTGTGACACGATAGAGAGCGAAGGTGTCGTTGAACATCGCCCACGGTACGAGGCCGGCTGGAGCGTAGAAGCCCGCCCCGTACGTTGTGGGCGTGCCGTTGATTGTGAGGGATGTCGCGAGCGCGTTGCGCAAATCGCCGGGCACTGCGAGCGGTGAGCTGCCAGAGAGGGCGTCAGACGAGGACAGCGCCCCACCAGCCAGCTGGGCGTCGCTCTTTGAGTTCGCGAAACGGCGGTGATTCTGGTAAAAGCCAGAGAGCCCGTAGTAGAGATAGACAGGTGCGCGAAGAGTTGTCGGGACAGTGAAGCTCACTTCCGTCACGCAGCCAGTGTGCACCGTTTGGCCGTTTCCGCTGTAGGTGAACGCGCTCTGGTGGTGCGTGGCTGTGCACTGGTTGATGTGGTCGTAGGCCACCGTGATCTCCTTGGCGTGATGATTTGCAGAGGACACCGTGATGGCAATCGGCAGCGTTAGGAGTGCGATAATGAGAAACGTCATTGCTGTGTTAACTGGCGCAAGAAGAGGTTGCCAAGCCGGCAGCCGCTGCTGCTTAAACTGTGTCCAGACAGCCAGACCCATTTTTTTCCTGATGTTGCCTCACCACTACAACTACTACAATCGAGTAAGAACGAGTGTGAGACTGACGAGTGTGTGGGAGAGAAGAGGAGCGGGGAGGACAGAATATTTGAAAACGCAAAGTGTAGCCAGAAGTGTTGGTTGGTGTTCGGTGTATAGTAGAAGAGGGAACGCGAGTGAGGAAAGGTGACGGCTGTTTCACCGTCCCCCGTGAATCATGTGTGTCTGAATGTGCACTACGTTTGGTGTGTTTGCCTGTTGTTGTTGTTGTTGTTGTTGTTGTGTGTGTGTGTGTGTGTGTGTTTATTTCGGGTTTGCGAGTGAGGAAGGGGTGTCTCAAAGTCAAGCAGGCAGAGAGAGAAAAGGAAAGACCCAGCTCGCTACCCTGGCGGTCTGCCACGTGCACGTCGTATTCGTTTCTCATGAGACGCCTCGAAGCGCGTCACAAGCCGCGTGTGCCAGTCCCCAACAAAGCGGAACGACACGAAAAAGTCGGTGCGGCCCCTGCACGTCTTGAGCTGCTGCTCCATGAGCGGCGTGTCGGTGCCCAGCACCGACACCTTTTCGGGGAAGCGGCGCAAAATCAACGTCTCGACATCGCGCAGCTGGAAAAGTCGGTCTCGCACGACATTGGGCAGCTTCGGGAGCAAACGGAAGAGGCACGTGCCTTGATCGGGGTGGCGTGCGAGGGGATAGAGCCGGTACACCTCCTGAAGAATCTCCAACGCGTCGACGCTTTCCGCTGGCCGTGGCGTTGGTCGCGGAGCATCCGCACGTTGCACGGTCATCTCCACGTCGCTGTAAAACACAAAGAATAGATCCTCCCGCTGCCACAGTGTGTCAAGGTGAGGAGGTAAGCAGTTGCGCACCGCGTCGGGGAGGTGGCCAAGGAGGTTCTTCACTGCGACGCCGCCGTCCACGGGGAGTAGATCGAACACGTACTGCGCGAGAACGCGCTCATCGAGGAGGGGCGTGGGCTCAAGGAGGTAGGTGAGGTGCCGTTGAAGCGCACGTCGGTGGACACGCACGCCCTTCTCGAATCGCTGCGACTGCAACCGTGCCAGCTCGGCCTGCATTTCCTCTACGGTGCCCTGAGTCGACGCACAAGACGGGTCTGGAGCAAGCTTGAAGTGGGCCGACAGAACTGGTGGATGACCGTGTGCGGCGTCGCATTCTGCTGCGGCTACTGGTGAAGACGTCAGTGAATGTGGTGTCGAGTAGACCTCAAAGAGCGTTGGGGCACTGAAGAGCACGTGCAGAAGATCACGGTCATGCGGGAGCAACGGATGTGTGGCCGTCACGAGGTCCGCCGTCAAGGGTACGGGTGCTCTCGTCGTGGGGAAAAGTCGTGCAACGCGAAGCCACTCGTACTCCTCGACGCGCCAGGCCTCCCATCGCGCATCCGCCGAGGTGGCCGCGCCAGAGCGCACGTACTGCTGCACAAACTGGGCGGTGAGGGAGATGAACGCAGTGTCCCACGGTATGGTCTCCAAGTCCTCCTTGTTACTCTGCGGCGCTGCCGAACGTGGGTATCGAAGGCACAGATGTGGCCGGTACTGCGCAATCCGGGCCACTGTCGTCTCGCGAGAAGATGCGTCGTGCGGCGACGACAGAAACGCCATCAGAGGCACACAAAAGGTCGGAAAGACGTCGAGCAACATGGCGACATCGGCATCAGAGAGTGACGTAGCTGGTAACTCACTCTCTGATGTGGCATACGGCAGAGACGACGATCCTGCCTGTGTGTTTGACTCGGCTTCAGCAGCGAGTGA
The DNA here is from genome assembly GCA_030849635.1 of Wallacemonas sp. MBr04. Taxonomy (NCBI): domain Eukaryota; phylum Euglenozoa; class Kinetoplastea; order Trypanosomatida; family Trypanosomatidae; genus Wallacemonas; species Wallacemonas sp. MBr04. The sequence continues at coordinate 137,958 of JASANR010001591.1, read as the reverse complement.
CTCAAGCGCACGTGGTCGTCGCCGAATCGTCACGACAGACCCAACGGTTTGCAGGTCAAAGAGTGATGGATGCGATTGTGCGTACTGCACCACGGTACACGCATCCCACTTGGGCTCTCGTGAGAGCTGGTGTCGTTCCAGCGTTCGCGCGAGCTGTGATGCGGCAGTGAATGTTGTCGGCACAAGCAGGACAACGTCTCGCAGCGTCTCAATGCTGTCAGTCGCTGGTCGAAAATGACTCCTATCCATCGAGGAGACTTCGCGATGGCCAATGCCGCTGCCAGCACGTCCAAGGCGTGTTTGAAAAAAGTATCTGCATGCTTTCATGAGGAGGGGAAAACAATGTTCATGATGTGCAAGGTGGTGATGATGTTGCTGCTTGGTATCTCTGTACAAGTGATGTGTTGAAGGGAGGAAGGTGGGGGAGAGGGCTGCTGGAGAGGATACGAGAGCGGGGAAGTACAGGGTTCCGCTGCTGCTTCGTGTGCTACAGCAGGGGAGAAACAAGCTACTTTGGCGGCTGCTCCTCGTGGTTCATTTTCACTACTTGGGTTTCTTTTTATTTGAGGTCTCTCTCTCTCTTTCAGTTTCTAAGTTTACCGTGATAAAAAAAATTGTAAGCAGATCAACAAGCAGGAAAATAAAGCAAAAGGGGGGAGAAGGACGAGAAAGAAAACACGAATGCAACAGCACAGATAAGTGAGATGTGCGCTAACACCTACAGAATTCACCGTCCTGGTAGAGAATGGCTGATGGTGCCACGTGGAGTGCCTCCAGGATAGCGTCGACAGGTTGGTTCATTTCTTGAGCCAGTACTTCAGCAGCGCGCTGAGACACATCCAGCCAATAGAGAATGTCTTCCACAAGTTCTGCGTCACTTGCTTTGGGGGATACTGTTCGTGCGGGGCCGTGCACGGGTGGCGCCGCTGAGCCCGCAGGGCACATGGCATCGGAGGTGTTCTTCTCAGTGTGGCTATTATTATCCTGTGAAGAAACAGGAAAAGCAGTCTTGAATGGTGTCTGAAAAGAAGTGCGCGACCGCTTCATCGCTGCCAGAGAGGGGGAAAAAAGTGACGTGGATAAGAAATCACAAAGTCTTGTCCACATATTTTTTGACAGGGAGTTGCACGGAAGTGAAGAGAACATGCAAGGGTGATGTGTGCGTGTGTCAACTTGACGCGAGAGATAGCATTGGAACGAGAGTGCCCGAGCAAAAAAAAAACAAAAAAAGGCGGTGTGAACGCAATCCCTGCCACTGGGCAGTAAGAAAGAAGGCAGGCACCACTGTTGGTGCATGCCCTCCTCCCACACAGATAGTAAGTTCCAGCCAGGGATGTTGTGGCGCCGCAGACATAAAATGTCAGTCGTGTCAGCACGACGCCATTTCGAGTTTCAAATGTTGTTTTTGGTATTGTTGGTGTTGCAAGTGTGTGTGTGTGTGTGTGTTGAGTGTCTCTGTGCGTGTACGGCTGTCTGCGCTATGCCTGCTCATGTGAGCCTACTGTTGCAGGTGCCGAGCTCTCAGCGATCCACAACAGGCATCTGTCGCGTTCCGCCTCGAGTGCCTTGGTGGTCTGCCCGGACGTACTCGCACGCAGTTGCTGCACCACGAGACGAAGCCAATCCCCCAAGAGCTTTTCGAAAACTGACGCAAAATGTGCACGCACATCAGCGGCGAGTGTACCTGATTCAGGTGTGGCATTCCGTGTGGCGCCACGCTCTCGGCGAAGGACGTCCATTGTGGGCTCAATCACTGTAACCAGGAGCTCATACGTGGGAAGAGGCACTTTGTGTTGACCCGTGGCCTCGGCCGGAGCTTTGCTTTTCGATCGCTTTTTGAAATCCTTGAGCACAGCGCGCATTTGCTGGTCATAAAGAGACTGGACGGCGACGAGGAGGGCGTTCATGGCACACGACGTGAAGCGATACCCGCCCTCTTGCTCAAGCACGCCAGCCTTGACGGCATCGACGGTGGGCACAGTCAGCGCGACGGCGTCCAACAGAAACGGCAGCGGTGCGTAGCATCGTGTCACAGTTCCATTTTGTATTTTGTGCACCATGACGTACGCAATTGAGTCGACGCATCGTCCCAGCACCTGGGTCCGCGGGGCGGATGTGGCCTCACAGTGCGTTGTGTGCCATGTGAAGAGCGACGCCAGAGTAGCGCTGTGGAGAGCTGGGGCAGCGTCGCCCACCACCGAGTGTCCTTGCGTCAGGCGATGGCTCACAGCAGTCTCGTAGTTCGCGGCAGACGCCGGCGTCCACGTTGGCTGGACGCTGTCACGATTCGCGACGAGTAGCGCCTCGCCGATCAGGGAATCCGCCGTCCTGTCGTGAGTCAATGACGTTGCTGCAGCCCAGTCAACGGTGCCGCCCAGTGACGTTGGTGTTGCCGTTTGCTCTGCTGCACGCACCTTCTCAGCAACGCGAGTCCACGTGTCTGTCGAAGCCGACTCCTGGCGTAGCACCACATCTGCTCGTGGTAAGAGAATCGCACGGTAGCGCGCGAGTTCCTCAGGTGTTGTGAAGAGTCCTGCACTGTGTTCCTCGTCAGCCGTCTTTTCGGCTCGTGTCAAGCGTGCCAAGGCCCAGGAAAGCAGTGTCTGCGTCCACGGGAGGCACAGCTCGCGACGCGCGGTCGCCTCCCCTTCAGAGATCTCACACATGGAGATAGCCAGCATCCAGCTTTTCAGTTGCTCTGCGGAGATCGCCGTCTCCTCCGACGCCGCCGTGGATGATGTCAACGCCTCGACCCGCTTGTGCGCAGCGTGACAGGCCTCACGGCAGCGTTGAGAGCACAAACCACTGGTTGTACTCATGTGTGTGTCGTGTGTGTCGTGTGTGGTGTGCGGCAGTCGATCGCAGTATATGTTTTATTTATGATTCTATTGTAGTGGATTTGCTTTCACTGTGTGTTGACTGTCACGCACGCTGCATTGCGAGGAGGGTGAGTAAAAAGAAGTTGCGGGGAAGGGATTGGTAAATTGAGCAGTTGCAAAATCAAAAGTCGGGAGAACAGAAGTACAAAACAAAAAAAAACAAAAAAGAGATCACGTGTCTCACTCTTAACTGACGCAAAAATGTGTGCAGATTTTTTTGTTTTGTGTGTGTGTGTGGTGTCGTTGGGCAAACGAACAGCCGTTCGTCCCGACCACCGAAACGGCACCGACACTGGCACAACAGAATGCTCACTGAAGAGCACAACGCACAGTACCAGTGTGTGAAACGAAGAGGCGCACGTGCTCTGCGACTAGGCGCTACTTGTCACAGATTTCTCTGTCTCTCTCTCTTTCACTGTTTTCTTTCTTTCACCTTGTTCTTGTTGTGGGTGCTGTTATAATATGTGCGGTCTGTTCGTAGAAGAAAAAAAGAGCGGGGAGAAGCTGAAACAAAGACACGATTCCACTTGTGCGTCTAAGTAGGTCGACGTGATGGAAAATGCCGTTTCACAGTTGACGAGTGGGTTCTCTCCCGCAGTCTTTCTTTTTTCAGATTTTTGTTTTCATGTCAGTCTATGAGGAAGAAAAAACAACGATCAGCCAACCGAATAGAGCATAAGGTGAAGACCTCAAGCCCGTAATCTCACCAAAAAAAAAAAAGCACAAGAAAACAAACAACCGAACAGCAACGGTCGGCGCACACCGTCTTGTGTGTGCTTGTGTCCGTCAAGATGGTGGCTGCGAAGTGAGCACGGCGAGAGAAGAGGAAAGAAGGCGCATCTCTGAGCGTTTACAACTATATCTTGCATCTCGGCTGACACAATCGCTCTATGATGATCATCCACATGGCGTACGCGCGCACACACACACACACCACGAGGAGGACGTTTAGAAAAGCTGTGGGTACTTGGGTGTCAAGTTGACCAGACGCCTGTAGACGTCGAAGTCGAACTCGTCGTCGAGAAGAGCGTGGTCATAGTACTGCAGCTTGCCAGAGGATGGGTCAACGTAGCAGATGAACTCGCACACGCGGCTGACCTCGATCGCCTCGGGGACGCCCTGGACCTCCATGGGTTGTCCCGTCGCACCGCAGCGGAACTCACCCGGGCCCGTCAGCTCAAAAATCACGGACACATACTCACCACGGTGTGATGAATAGTTCTGTGCCGTCACGCGAGGAGACACACCAGTGTACGGGGGAAACTTGGGGTTCTGGCGCATCATCGTACTGTAATGTATTGTGATTGATATATGAATTTGTCAAACAAGTAAAAAAAAGTGGAAAAGCTGGTCGTCGAATACTGGGTGTGACAGAGAGGAGGGCAGAGTGAGCGGTTAGATGTGCGAGTGAGCCAGTATAGGGTCGACTGACAGACGAGTAGTAGCACAAACAGTGATGCCGTGCATCGTGAAAACAGTTGGCAGCGTTTCCGTCACAAAACGAGCACGTGGTGGCAGGTGTGCCGCAGAGCGTCGTTCATTTTTTATTCAGTTTGTTGTTTGTTTGTCAGTACACCAGGAGCTGGAACAATGAGGGCAGAGAGGGAGAGAGAAAAAAAACAAGAATATGCAAAACAGAAAGGGAAAGCCAATGAAGGAGCTTGATTTTTCTTTTTCTTTTTTTTGTTCACCTATGTGCGTTTTCTGCGCTTCTTCATCTTGCTTGTTGTTGTTGTTGTGTGAAGTTTTGGGGGTGCTGTCACATGCGTGGGAGTTCACCGTGACGGGCAACCCCCGACATGTACTGTTCCTTGAGACGGTGCACTGTCAGTAGACGCTGTGAAAACAGCAGCCACCAATGGAATGCACGGTCGCGTCGACGCGCCGCCTCCTGCTCCTGCACCAACTGTATCCACTCCTCGTACGCGCGACACAGCGACGCCGTCTCCTTCTCGCGCACCACGATGCCGTCAATGACCGCCTCCCAATGGCCACGACGGTTCTCTTCAACCTTGCGGCGATTGAAGCCAGTGACAGCGAGCCCAAAGGGTAGCTGCATGCGTCGCGCCACACGCACAATCTGCGGCTGTGTGAGGTGGACCAATCCCGGCGGTGGCTTGGCATCCAACAGAACGTACCACGCCGTCCTGCCATGTCGCGGAATGGAGCCATCCTCGCTGAGAGGCAGTGGTTCGAAGGGCTTCGTTTGACTGATGTGGTAGAAGTGAGAGGGTGACGCAAATGGCCGCGACGCGGGTGGTGCGACCGCCTTGTACGGCTCGGCGTCCTCGGACATGAGGCTTCGGCCCTCGCGCAGCCACCCGTCGCGCGAGCGCAGCATGGCCACAGCGGAGCGCTTGTACACAAGGTTGCCCTTGACGCTCCCAGCGGTGGTGAAAGCGTTCTTTGGGTAGACGCCCTCGTGGCGGGCGAGATCACTCTCGATGACGAAGAGGGGATGTCGGTGAAGGGCGGTGAGTGTCGTGGGGACTGGCTCAGAGTAACGCAGCGACTCCAACTGCTTTCGCTCACGCGCCCGTTGCGTCTCCGTCAGTGCGCTCAGAGGCTTGTTCTGGAACGACTCGAGCAAAATGTCGGTCACCTCGCGGCTGTCTTCCCAGGACAGCTTGTCGCGCCACAAGAACGAGTACTGCTGCACAGAGCCCAGTCGTCGGCCGAACTGATAGCAACTGCTGAACTTGGACGTATAGCGCGGTGTCGCGTCAACGACGACGTCGGGGCCAACGGAGAACGTGTAGGGAGCACCCCACAACGTCGAGCACCCGCCGCACGGGTTGACGGAGATGAATGATTGCCGCTCCGCACTCCACACCTCCACCCAAAAACAGGACGACGGCAGCTTCTTTGACTTGGTCTCCACATCCTCGTCCTTCTGCGTCTTTTGAGACGGTCTGCCGCGCTTTTGAGGCTTGTTGGCCTCGGAGAAGATGGACATCTTTTTCAGCCGCTTCTCACTGTCGGCCGTTTGTGTCTCCTCAGCGTTCGACACCGCATTCTCGTTGTCGTCTTCGCCAGCGCCATCACTGTTTTTGACGAGCTGCTTGGCGATGACGAGGCGGCAATGCAGACCGCACGCGCTGGCGAGTGTCAAGAAGGCAAGCGAAAAGTAGAGTGGGTGTGGCAAGGCGACCCGAGAGTCCGCTCCATTTTTTTCACTTCCGGGAGTGGATGAAGAGTATTGCCGCAAGGCATCCTGAAGAATGCGAGGCTGGAGCGGGACAGACCAGTCTGTGTATTGCTGCTGGTCGGGCTGTTGTGTGTCGTTGTCGTCTGCTGTCGCTGTCGCTGTCGCTGTCGGTGTGCCAGAGGCGAGGTAGAACACGTCATTTAGTGCACTGAGTAGCACACGGACCGCCTCGGAGGTTTTGCTCCGCACGGCATCTGAGGTTAGTGTGACCCACGCCGGCGTCAGCGACATCTTGCGCACTGACGGTGCCTGGGATGCTTTCACCAGAGCTTGCGCCGCGAGTACTGCGTCGTAAAACGCAAACACCTCGCCATGTGGCCTGCGACTGGTGGTCTCCGTGCGTCGTTTTCGTGTCGCGGGCAACACACGCGCGTTCGGGCGTCGAGTAGCGAGAAGATGCCGCACAAGCTGAGGATGGTGCGCCTGGCGCCACAGCAACCGCCCACGGACAAGGAGGAAAATAATGCCCGTCACGGCTTCTGACGTGCGCTGAATGCGCATGGAGCGGCGTTGGGCCGCCAGGAGGTCGCGCTGTTCAACCATGGCCTCATACGCAGGGTCGCGTTGTCGCCACGTACCAGCCCGTGAGGACGCCGGTGGTTGCTCCGACAGCGGAGGCCTCGTGCCAGGCAATAGATTATTGTCCTGCTGCTCAGTCCCCTCGTGTGTCGCGAGAGCCGTCGCCGCCCCCTGTGATTCAGTGTTTTGAAACGCAACCAGTTCGTCCTTCACGGGATTTACTTCGGGGAGTACAGCGGTAGCTGTTTCCGTTTTGATGTCGCTCTTTATGATGGAGGACTCTGCCTTGACATCCTCCTGTTTCTTGACTGCCACAATAGGGGCAGCAGGCAGGTCCACCTCGTCCCACTCATCATCGACGTTCACGGCGTCATCTGTGGTTGCCGTCTCCAACTGCTGTTGCTGCTGTTTATCCACAACAGAGGTCACCATCGCGAGTTTACGTCGGGTACCTCGTCCACCCTCTGCCGTTGGCACGCGCACGCGCCTGGATGCATTTCGCAAGTAGCCCTCCACAGAGGACGACGCCACAGCGGCAATGGATCGTCGATCCAGAGTGGCGTCAGTGCGACTCTTACGGTCACTCATTCTCAAAGAAAGGAAGAGAAAAAAAGCGGGGGAGAGTCTGCGCAGATAAATAAATACAGTTCTGTATTGTGATCCGTGTAATGAACGCAATCAAGGTAACAACGGGCAGCCAGTGAATAACAGTGAAAATAAACCCACCGAGCGAGGAACAAGAGAGGCAAAGCTGGTAATGTGAAGAGTCACCAGGCACAGTAAAAAAAAAAAGGAAAGCAAAGGACTAACAGAAAAAGAAACAGTGAATTTGGTTGTTTTGTCCTTTCGTCGTAACAAGAGTGGTGGTTATAGAGCAGGATGAGAGGAGAGGTAGCAGAAGGTGAAGAGGGGTATTTTTATTTTTGTGGTGGTGATAAAAAAAAAAACAGCGTTGGCAGTGACGTCAACAATAACACCGCAGGGATGAGTTGACTCTATGGATACTCGTGGCGACTGCAGAGTGGGAGGATGTGGAAATTCGCACATGTTCCGTCAGAGGTGAAGGTGTTGTACCAAACAAAAACAAGAAAGGCCGAGGCTGAATCGCGTGGAGTTGTGAAAGCCGTTTTTTTTTTGTTTTGTTGTGCAGTAGTGATGACATTCTGTGGCACACATGTGATGATTACGATTGCAGTTTGATTGTTGTTGTGATGAAGTCCCTCCGAAAGCAAACACCAAAGTACGTGAGATCCACCGACATGTTTTGTGTTTTTCACAGAGCTCTGTGACATTTTCATCATTGAAAACGGTGTGCCACACACACACACAGACACACACATAGCGGGACAACAACTAGGCGCGTGGTAAATGCAGCTCATTCTTGTTGTATCCGCGGTTCTGAATCTCCACCATGAGATCACCAAAGATCGAGTAGAACTCAATTTCATCGTTTCCGAAGCGGTGAAGCCAGCCCTTTGTGAGGCCATCGTCGAGAAGCATCATGTCGACGCCTTGCATGGAGATCTCACTGCACACCTCCACCTGCTTTCCGCCAGTGTACACGTACTCAGGGGCCTCCACTTCCACAGCTTCATCTGCTTCCTTTTGCTTGATGAACTGCGCTTCGCCACTACGACCGAAACGGCTGGTTTGGCCCTCTTTGCCGCCGCGAAGGGTGGCGTCCGTCCGCGCGGCAGCAGCGTCCACCGTTTCCTGCGCCTTGTCACGCGCGGCCTCGCGCCGCTTGCTTGATTCCGAGGCCTGCTCAGAGAAGGGATCCAGGAGCACCAACTGGCGTTGACGGCGCTTCTCGTCACAACGAAACAACTTCCTGGAAGAAAAGCGACCTTGGCGCCATTCGTAGTCGAGCAAGTAGTCGAAATACTCGCCACCAAACACGTACGGATCCAAGGAACACTTCTCAATTGTTTTGGGATAATGGTACCGGTCCGAATTCACGTCATCACTGTCGGCGCTTGTTGGGCGTGCCCTGTTCATGCGCGGCTTCACTTCCTCTGTGGTGTGAAAATTGGCTGTGTAGTGGAAGCCAATATTACGCACGCCAGCGATAAGTGCCACGATTTGTTCCACTGTCATGCCTTGCCGTGAGAGCAGTCGCTTCAGAGACAAAATATCACGTGTTTCCTCTGTCAACAACGACGGCGTAAAGGCGAGCAGCTTGCTTGTTTCGACGTAGTCAGGTGCATCCTCTCGGCCACGAAACACCGTCACATTGGGTCCACCGAGACGCGCAAGTGCCTTGGAGGTGACGATGGCCCACAGATCGGGGATGGAAAATGTTGGTTGCTCCTTGTGTATCTGAAGAACCAGCTCGAAAAGCTCCTGTGCCTCTTGCTGTAGTTCTTGCGGTGCAACCATTGGCCTTCCAAACGGGGTTTTTGCGCCAGAGAGCGCGTGATGCGCGCACATTCGCACTGCTGCGACGGCCAGGTCAGGTCGCGAGAAGAGTTTAGCGTCAATCGTCGAAACGACAAAGAGGTCGTTCCCAGAGGGTCTCCACGTTTGGTACCAACGATTGCCAAAATACAAGACGAGACTTGAGACATTGACAAACACGAGAAAGCCGCCCACCATGGCCAGTGTCTGCCACCACGGCTTCTGTCGCGCCAAGCGGTGGTGGTCCTCTTCTTTGTTGCCGAGCGCCAGTAGTGGCACTGTTCGACGAAAGGTTCCCGCCCTTCCGGCGGATCTGGTAACACGAGAGAGGCGCAGCATATCCCTAAAGTGAGTGCAGCAGGAGATGAAATGAAAAAAAACAGAATGGAGACGAGCACACTAGTAGATTTTGTTGTCCCCGTGCACGTTTTCCTTTTCTGAACTTCTTTTTGTTATTGTTGTTTTGTGCGTGATCTCCCCTGACGGTCGCGTGAGAAGTGGTGCTAGGCCTGCCCGCGTCTGGAGTTTATTTGCGTACACCTGTGTCGTTGCAGTGCTCCGTTGACGGGAGTAATACCTAGAGAGAGAGAAAAAACAAGAGAGCCGTGAAAGCGTGGGTTGCGATGATTGTGGTGGTGGCTGTCGTGGTCCGTCTAGCACCAAATTGGAGACTCATGTGCGCACATGTGGCTGGAAAAAAACGTCTGAGAAAATGGATACGAGGACAATCTAAGCCGTAGAGCGCCCAGTGATGCACGATGACTGCCGTGACGCTAGATGTTTTCCGCAAAATAACAACAGACATTTCGGTTGTTTTTTTTTTAGTTTTTGCTGTTGTTTTAATCGCGAGTTAGATTGAGATTGGCCAAGTAGTCAATGCAACAAGAACTTCAAAATAATAGCAACCAAGAAAAATAAAAAACGATTTCCGAACTGCGTAACCAACTAAACAATCTTTTTGAATAAATCTTTGTCGGCAGGAAAGCATTGCACCCCAACTGAGATCGGCTTCTCGTCGCCATCTGTGAATGTGGACCGGCGAAACATTTCACACGTGTTTTTCACTGGCGAAATTTCAAGAACGTTCTCGCAGTGGTGGTCGACGACAATCGCCTTCATGACATCTATCCACAGTACGGGGTGTGCCATCTGGGCGGCGAGCACGGCGGCACAAATGTCAACCACCGATTTTTCCTTTACGCCGTTTTGGAAAGCATCTGTAACTTGCGTGCTCATGTATAGGCCCTTGTGCCGGACCTCGCCAATATTGAGTGAGTCAGCGATTTCCATAAAGTCACTTTGAAACGATGTGCTGAACGGGTTGAACACTGTTCCTGTCAGGTTCGTGATCCACTTTGGGATGGCGTTGTCACTCAGCAACTCGCCGTCCGCGTTGATTGAAAGCACACGACGCAGTTCAAGCTCTGTCGGGAGTGCGCCACGCACGATCGGAAGGAAGCTATCCATGCTTTGACGTAGACGGCTGGTGTGGAAGGGAATTTCCACCGTCAGCGGAATAAACCAGGATTTTTTCTTGAGCCCACTGCGACCGTCGCCCTGCAGTGTGAGGTGTGATAGCTGGTCCAAGGCGGGTGTGAAGCCATCGTCTGGCCCACGCATAAAACGGCGAAAGGATGACCTGGAGCCGTACTTTTTGAATGCAGACGTGACAAAGTCAACTTGGGTGTTCACATTAGGGTTCATTGTGATACCGTCGCGCTTGTCCACCTCCACCGACTTGACAGCTTCGGCCACGACCTTGTCAAGCGCTTCCGATCCGCAGTTGGCTCTAAACTGCGGGTCAAGACACTTACCGAGCACAGAGAGTGCAACCGTGTCGCCGGCCACCACGTACTGCTCGTGCTCAATGTTGTAATTTGCTACCTCTACGAAGCTTGTGGTTCCGGCAAGTGCCCGCCCAACCAACTCGACGCACACAAAAAAAACATCATCGGATTCATCCGGTGTACTACCGAGCTTGGCGCGCGTCGGATTGCAGGCGTACATGCGGTACCGGTCGCGCGCGCCCTGCTCGAAGGCATTTTCCATCAGCAGGCCGCGGAGAAACGTCAAATTCAGTGTCGTCTCGGGAGAGAACACGCCGAGAGCACACAGCGCCGTGAACTCGCCGAGGCTGTGTCCAGCCACGCTGCCGAATTGTTCAAGCTGGAGGTTGTGGACGGATCGCAGTGTCTCGAGACCCAGAAGTTGCGCTGCCACGACGCTCGGCTGCGTGAAGCATGTCAGCGACATGACGCCCTCGGGGTGCGTGATAGTTTTTGTGCGACGCATTGACTCCGTTGCGTTGACGATCTCTTTGCAGCTGCGCTGAAATACGTGGTTGTCGAAGCCGTCCTCACGGACCGACACCTTGGTTGGGTTTTCTTGGATCACCTCCTGGAGAGGGATGCCGTAGTTTTGCGCCATGCAACTTTTCATGCGTTCCCAGAGCGCGGCCACCGCCGGACTTGCGTTCACCAGGTCGAGGCACATTCCCTTGCGGTGAACGCCCTGGCCAGAGAATGTCAGCGCGCGGCTCATTTTTTCTTTGTTTCGCTTGGGTGGTTTGTTCGGGGGCGCTGGGGAGGAGGGGGGGGCTGGTGGTGGCGGTGGTGGCCGTGTGGTTGGGGGGATGCGTGCCGGCCGTCGGGGCGGCGGGGAGGCGGGGGGCGTCGCGGGTCGGGGAGGGCCCCGTTGGGCGACGCCAGCATGCCCCGAACAGGCCGCCCCGCCCCACATGGCACTACGCACACGCCTCGGACGGCGCCGCAAGCACACACACACACAAAAAAAAAAAAGGAAACGGGATGAGGGGAGAAGAGGCAAGCCAGGAGCGAGAGGGACGTGCGTATGTGTTGTGGTTCGAACTGGATGAGACGATGTGCGTTTTGTTCGCCTCGTCAACGTTGTTTTTGTTGTTGCGGCATTCGTCCCGTTTTTGCGTGGCAGTGCAAAGTGGCGAATGGCAACCATAAAAAAAAAAAAAATAGTGCGACGAAGCAACTCATTCGCCTTGCTGCTTGATGGAACGCCATACACATTTGCTTGTGTGCGAGTCCGACGCCATTTTCTTATCTATTTTTTTTGTTCTTGTTTATTGTCTGAGGTGGTGGGAAACCTCGTTCACAGGTAGCAAGTCTAGGCTCAGGAAGAGGAAGAGAACAACACACCAAATGGGGGAAAGAACGAGAGGGAAAAAAGGAAAAAGAAAAAGAGAGACCCACGCGTGTAGTGTAAAGATCTATATCTAATATGTATGTTCCCTGTTCGCCGGTCCTCACCTGGCGAGCGGTGGTGGGATGGGAATGGGCAGGCCGACCGGTGACGATGACGGCGGCACCACGAGCGTGGGAGGAGGCGGAGGCGCAAAAGAGGACGGCGCTTGTGGGATTGAGATGGACAGCGCCGGGACGCTCGTGGAGGTTGTCGAGATGCCACCGCCAAGAAGCGGCGGCGCGCCCAGACTGCCACTCGCGTTGAAGCTGAGTGGGTGTGCGACACCCATTGTGGGGCCACCAAGCGAGTTGCTACGCGAGTCGCCAACGGAGAGTGACGGCGAGCTTCCACCGCCACCAAACCGGAACGCCTCCAACTGATCGCCGTAGGCCGATGGCGTGCCACCACTGCTGCCTGACGGGAACGCTTGTGGTGGTGGCAGCAAGCCAAGCGAGCCAGCTGTCGGCGCGGCACCAGCGGACAAGACGGGAGCAGCAGGAGCGCCAGCCGACAAGGTGGAAGGTAGTGGCGGCGGCAGTGGCGGCGTCAGTGGCAAGGTGCTGCTGACTGCGAGTGGTGTCCCAGCCCCAGGCAGCGGCAAGGAGGCCGTCGTCGCGGCGAGCCCGTTCACGGGCACGGGTGGTGGTGGTGGGATGCTGAGCGAAGCCGTGGTGCTCGTCATGGGCGCGATGGCTCGAGCCACGATGGGCGTGGACACGGAGGAAGACAAGGATGACGAGTCCACAGAGCTGCTGCCGCTTCGTGACGACGACGAGGAGGATGCATCACCAGAGGACACCGAGGAGTCTGACGATGACGCCGACGACGATCGCGAGGTGGCGGGCGACGAGTCTGTGGGCGATGCGCGCCGTGCCGAGGACCTGGTGGTCGCATTCTTGTCCTTCTTGGACGATTTGCTACGACGCGTCTCACTCGCCTTTTTGATCTCCTTGTGCTTTCGCGCCGTTGTTGTTGTCGCCGTGGCAGCATCGGCAGCGCCAGCAACGGGTGCGCCATCCTTGTGGTAGCGGCCGTCCAGCGCACTTTGGGTCAGCACGTTGACGTTGCGCACCAGGGACTGCACGGCCGCTTCAAGCTCACGGCAAAATGCCACGTGCTGGTCGGGCAGCTTTTTCAAGGGCATGGCCAACGCGGTCGGATACACGGCGACGAGGTACGACAGATTTGTGCCGAGACACTGGAGCTGAAAGAGCACGTCGTAGAGAAGATACTCGTAAATGCTGCCTTTCTTGGGTGCTGGCAGCTTGTTGATCGGGTTGCGCTTCGTCAGCGGCGTTTCCTTGCCGAGACGCGTCATCCCAGTCCGCTCAGGCACGTCACTGCCGTCCACGAGTTGATTCGCGATTTGCAGCACAATGTTCGACACCTTGAACACATTCTTGACATCGGCGTCGATGTACGCCACACGAGCCGCAGCACGCTTGCCGTTCGCCACACCATTCAACAGCGAGTGCTCACGCTTCAGCGTCGTCGCCAGGCATTCGGCGAACGACTGCAGCTGGCACGCGACATCGTATTCGAGCACGTACAGCAGCGTCTCCTCGTCGGCCGGCACGGTCGGCCGCATCACTGGCACGCTGGACCCCGGCTGCGTCGCATGCTTGCGTGACTGTCCGGGCGAACGACCAGACGCGTAGTAGGCCGCCCCGCTGTCGCCACCACTGCCACCACCTGAGGATCGCCTGTCCTTATTGTTATTGTTGTTGCCGTTCACGACAACGCGCACAATGTACGGCCGTCCCTGTGGGCCTGGCACCGCAGGGGAGGAGGACAGCTGATCTCTTCCTGTCACGGCCGCATTTGGAGTGCTGTAGTAGGGCACGGGCAACGGCAGCGGTGGCGGTGGTGGTGGTGGGGTCGCTGTGGTGGCGAACGGTGCATCAGGGACCACGCGACACGCCATCTCGGCGTACCCAACCGTGTCACCCGTCTGGTGGTCAATAATCGGGAAGCTGTTGTACGCGCGCGACTCGCTGTCAGATTGCTGCAGTGGACACGGGCACGTCCAGCGAATGTCCTGCTTGCTCTGAGCGCTATTCGCGTCCGACCGGGCACCCTCCTTGACCATCTCACAGAAGCAGCGTGCCGGGAAAGCGGCGATGCGCTGGTCGTCTGTCATTTGAAACTCGGCGCGGTGGCACACGTTGAAGGGCACAGCGCCACCATCGAAAACCTGCCCCGTCGTCTCTGGCCGAATGAGAATGTCGGGAAAGTCGAGAAACTTGAGCTTCACGGAGAGACGCTCATACTCACTAGGCCCAAGGCGCAGATCATACAGACGTCGAATCGCTGTTTCTAAACGGTACGCGCGGGTGGCTGACATGACTAAGACAACAAAAAGGGTGGGGGAAAAAAAGGCGCAGCGAGTGTATGAGCCCTGACGACACAGTATCCGCCTGCTGTTGCTTTGCTTTTTTTTTTTTCGTTCGTTCAAGCCCTCGATCAAAAAGAAGATGCAATGTCGAGAGAGAGAGAGAGAGAGAGAGAGAGAGAGAGAAAAGGGGGGAATGGTAGTGATGTGTATCGTGATGTAGTCCGTGAGTTTTCAAACGATGCTTATGCGCACACCGTTGGTAGCACAGTGGCGAAGCACAGCTCGTCTCGCTCACGACTCGCGTGCTTCTGGTTCTCCTTTGTTTTTTTTGACCTCTGGACTCACCTGCCAAACGCAGATGAGAAAGTTGCGGGAAAATCTGCAAGAGGCACAGATACAGGCGCCAAGAAGAGCACGAAGGAACCAAAGAAGGGACAATACCCTTCCACGAGGCGCTCTCAGGTGAGATACACGGCAATCGTGTTCGCTCTCTATCTCGCTCTCTTATTCTTTTTGTCTTGCATTTTCTTCTTGTTTGTTTGTTTGACAGTTACACAGTCGTTGTAATCAACACGAAGCATCCCCCCAAGTCTGGCACATACCACCAAACACGCACTCGCAATCACGCCCCCTCACGCCCCAAGTGTGGGATATATATATGCCGGCCATTGTGCACGACTACATGTCCTCGCCTGGGCTGCCGCCGTCCTTCTCAGTCTTGTACTTGCCACGACTGTACCGCTTATCAAGACGATCCTGCATGCGAGGCGACGTCGTTCCCAACTGACTTCCACTCGCCAGTTCGGAGGACTGCTGCAGCTCCTCCAGTGTCGGGATCGCCGAAACATCACGCACACGAAAACCTGCTGGACTGACCTCGCCGCGCTTTGGCATCTTGGCCGGGTCGACGCCGTCCTTCAGACCCTGCTTCGAGGCACGTGCCATCAGGGCATCCTGCTGCTCCTGGAATGCGTGAAGCTTGTCTTGCTTGGAGCGGCGACGCTTCATCGGTGTGGTGCCACCAGCGCCATCAGTGGCCGCCGCACCGTCACCACCAGCACCACTGCCGTCGTCATCAAAGCGCGGGCGACGGAAGATGGTGCGCGAGCCGGTCTTGCCACGGTCAATGTAGGCGCGGCGACTGATTTCGCGCTCCGAGTCGGTCTCCTCCATGCTGCGCGCCACCTTGGCTTCGGCATCCCGCACGTCCTCCTCCTTCGCCACATCGTCAAGCACAGACGACATGGCGGCTGATTCGGCCTCCTGGAGGCGCAGCTCCTCCTCCTGCGCGCTCGCCAGCATCTGCAGCAGTTTCTCCTCAGCGGCCTTGGTGCCCTCTGGTGGTTGGTACACCGTTGCCGAGGCGTCCTGATTCTCTGCGGTGTGGTTGGCCATCAGCCCAGCGGGGACCTGCACAATGTTGCCGTCGCGGTCCTCGAGCATGGGCATCTGCCCCACAAAGTTGAGCTGGTACGGCTCCTTCGAGCCTGCAACATACTTGTTCAATTCCCGATCGAGGTGCTCCTGGATGCTGGACTGCGGGATGTACTGGATGTGCGCCATCCCCTGCAGACGCTCGCTCGCGCGCTCGTACCAGTAGAAGAACTGGCGCTCGTGGAACTCGCGCAACAGGTCCAGGTGCTTCTTCTTGAGCGCCTGACGGCCTTGCGCCAGCTGCTGCGACTCCCGACGCTTCTTCTCCTGGGCATGCATCTCGTGCTCCCACTGGGCTAGCTGCGCGGCCTTGGTGATGTTGTACTTGTAGATGTACTCGTCCGCGTTGACGCGGAACGACTCCAGCCACTGCCGCTTGTACACCTTGCGCAGGTGCTCAAACTGGGCCTCGTGCACATTACGCCACAGCTCGTTCTGCTTCCACATCCAGTGACGGTATGGGGTCAGAAAGCCTGTCATTTTGCGGCCATGCTCCGACTTGGACGGCAGGTTGTAGTACGGCCTCATCTGCCGCTGATGAACGGTGCTACGGCGCATCTTCGCTGCCTAGCTCACAATCCAAAAAAAAAAAAGACAAGCAAACCTCTACGTCGAAGAAACAGTAAGATTGTGAAGGAAATGGAGAGTAGGAGAGCGAGTGCGTGTTTGGTGAATGATGGCGTGACGAAAGCGTTGAACTGTGCGGACGACGGAAATACACCGGACATGAGCAATAGGAGAGTTGTGACACAGTTGGTTCCTTCCTTCGAAGGCTACGTCCAGAAACACGGAGTGCGACGTGAGCATCTTCTGTGACCATCACATAGATTCACTCGCGGTCACGCCCAGTCATTTTTTCCCGCTCCCTCTTTCTTTCATTTGGGATCTGTACTATTGTGGCTGCACAAAGAGCAAATAGTGAAACGGAAGTACGCACGCAATACAACAAGGCGCAGCGAACAGCAAAAGCAGGAAAGAGCATATCTTACGCGCAGGCAGCGCTGATCAGCCGCAGCTGACGCACGAGTTGTGTGCGTTGCGCCTCACCTTGCGATGGTGCTTCTGCGCTCGCAACGTCGGTGGTGGTGTCGTCGCAGTTGTCCACGCCGCTGAACAGAATGGGATACACGGGATCAAGTAGGAAGCGCGCGCTGCTTTCCACCGGCTGCGGCAGCGGCATCAGCGTGTGGGCGAAGTCCGCGACAGCCATCTCTGGCTGAAGCGTGATCGTCTCGGTCTCTCGGCTGTACTCAACCGGTGTGTCGACCTCCACGCGCTCGACACGCTGAATCAGTATATCCACAAACTGCGCATCCTTGCGCACCTGCGCCCAGCGGCGCGCCAGCACTTCCTTCTCGGCTTGCTCAGAGCTCACAGTCAACGACGCGTTCTCACCGTT
The DNA here is from genome assembly GCA_030849635.1 of Wallacemonas sp. MBr04. NCBI lineage: Eukaryota > Euglenozoa > Kinetoplastea > Trypanosomatida > Trypanosomatidae > Wallacemonas > Wallacemonas sp. MBr04. The sequence continues at coordinate 120,571 of JASANR010001591.1, read as the reverse complement.
CTCATGTGCACCATACGCGTGCTGATAGGCCGCTGCGTTTTCTGGTGTGTCCGCATCCTGCTCATGTGCATCGTCCTGCTGCTGTGACAGCGCGCCGGTCGAGGTCGCGTGGCCTGCCAGTGCAGCGGCTCCTTCACGACCACCGCCTCCATGGACCACCGCGTCCGTCACGGCGTCGCTCGCCGGCGCAGGGTTTGTCGGTAGGTGATGCGCGGCGCCTGAGTCGGGCCCGGAGTGTGGCAAGCCGCTAGATCCACCCGCTGATTCCACGACACGTCCGCTCTGAGCGTCGTTTGGCATCGTGGACGGTGCGCGCGAGTCGCGTGGGATCTCAGACGGTCGCGCGCTCGCGATCTGCCGGCCAGTCAGGCTGACGTAGCAGTCATTACACACGCGGACTTTCGTGCGAATGTTGCGCATCGGTACCGTGCATTCACGGCTGGAGCATTTGGCGCAGAAGACGTAGCCACAGTTGCGGCAGTGATGGCGGCGGTTCGCCAGCGTAAACGGTTCGTGGCAGCCGTTGCAGAACGGCGCGTCATCGTCACGCTGCCAGTGGCTCGTGGAGGCCGACTCGTCGTTTAACAACTTCTTGAAGAAATTCATGTGCTGAGCAAAAACGCACTCAAAAGTGAAGCAAAAGGGGTAAACAGTAATAAAAAAAAGTCAGATCCTAGTCGAACTATATCTGGGCCTGTGTGTATCGGTAGCACTAACGGGAAAGCGATGAGCACTTCCTACATGAACGAAAACGAGTGTTGCAAGGCCGAGGAAAATGTGACGAGGAAGCAGTGGAGGGTGAGTGAGGTCGAATAAAGCCGGGGGAGAGAGAGAGAGAAGAGAGGAGGCCTTCTCGTATAGTGACGGTGCTGTGACTGGAAGCCAAGTATGCGCCGTCACTAGACATCAGCACACAGATGACCACGTGCCACGGGAAGCATGGTGCGTTGATTGTTTCGCACGCACGCACAGACATGTACGAATGCTCGGAGGTAAGGCTACACTGACAGCTTTCACACCGAAAGTACCGATGAAGGCTGACAAGCCAGGAAGTGTCGAACACGTTCCAACCGCATTGGCAACGCGTGTGTCACATCGTGGCGCGAACAGGACTTTGAGTTGTCTCCTCTTGTTGTTTTTTATCGTTGTCTGAGTAGAGATACTTATCTGTGTCACACATGGCAATGTTCGCCGTCGGCTTCTATGCTGGGAGGGAGACTGGTGTTTTGTTGTCAGCTCAGACACTCCCCACTTCTATACGTCTCTATAATGATGAGAGCGTTCGTACGGAACGAGCAAAAATAAATATAATCCAAAAAAAAACAGAAGAGGAAGAAGCGATACAACAAATGCACTAGACGACAAAAAAGAAGCACAACAAAACACCACTGTCGCATTTCTGGCTAGTATGGGTAGCCGCGAAGGTCCATCGTCAGCACACTCGAGCTCTCCCGCTGCTTGTCCTTCATAACACCAACGAGAAGGTCTGCCATGTGGTACAGTTGATCCTTCAGCGACACCACCACGAACTGGCACGTGTTGGCGTTCTTGCGCAGGTAGTGGGCAAGCTTCTCCACGTTGCCAGCATCCAGTGCAGCATCCACCTCGTCCAGCACAAAGAACGGCGTCGGGGACACGGCATGAATGGCAAACAGAAGCGCCAACGCCGCCATCGTGCGCTCGCCACCCGAGAGCAGTTCCATTGGCATGAAGCGCTTCATGGGAGGCGTGGCGTGGTAGGTCGTGCCGCCAAGGTACGGCTCCTCGACGTCGCCGAGGCTGAGGTACGCGGAGCCGTGCACGGCATGCGCGCGTGTGCCGAGGGTGAGCTCCTGGTACACCTTGTCCACGTTGGCCGCGATTTTCTCGTACGTGTCCATGAAACGCTGCGTGCGCAGCTCCTTGACCTGCACGAACTCGGCGTGCGCCTTGCGGGCCTGTTCCTTCGCCTCCTCCAGTGCGGTCGACGTCTCCCCAAGCTTGTCCTCGGTGGAGACGAACTTGGAGACGGCCCTCATGTTCGGCGCGAGCTTCTCCATCTCGCCACGCAGAGTCTCGAGCAGCGACTCGGTGCGCTGCTTGTACGCCGCGCAGCGTGCACGGTCCGTACCGGTCTGCCGCTGGCTGTCGGAGAGAGAGGTGAAGTCAACGCAGACCAGACCCGCGCTCGCTGCTGCTGCGGTGGCCTTGCGGCTTGTGTGTGTTGTCGACGAGGATGCGAGGGACGAGGACGACTCCTGTGTCTCGCCGACCTGGAGGAGGGAGAATGGCTCCGACTGAAGGAGGTGGGTGGCGGCCTGACGGGTGGTTTCCTCACCACGTGCGTGCTTCGCACCGGCTGTCGGCGCTGGCACAAGGGGAAGCTCGGTCTCTTCCATCTGACAGCGGAGGACCACGTTGAGTCGACGCTGTCGCAGTGCATCGCAGGCTGCGTGGAGGCCGGTGGCGCCCTTGCGGATGTGCGCGAGGCGGCCCAGCTCGGCCTCGGATGTCCGTGCACTTTGGCGAATGCTGTGCTCGAGCGCGTCCAAGCTCGCACGGGAGGTCGTGACCGACTTTTTCAGTTCTTCGTACGCGCCTTGACTCTTCTCCATCACGGCCTTGTACGTCTGCAGGTCCTTCTTGCACTGAAGCATTTCCTTCTCCAGACGCGCCGCGGCCTCCTGCGCGTTCACGAGCGGATCCCCGCCCACACGCTTCACCTCCAGTTCAATCGCGGACTCCAACTTGTGCAGAAGCAAGTGGTACTGTTGGCGCTGCTCGGCGCGCTGGCGTGTCGCCTGCTCCTGCTGACGCTCCAGCTGCAGCAGATTTGGAATGTTCACCTTCTTCTGGAAGTCGGCGAACGTCCTGGCTTCGATCTGCGAGATGGAGCGCGAGAGGCCCAGCAACTCCTTCTCGGTCGCTTCCAGGTCCACCCTGTGACGCTTCTCACGGTCCACAATGTCTCGCTCGATCTTGTCCTGCGCGGCGAGCTCAGCCGTGATGGACTGCACGCGTGATTGGTTTGACTGCAGCTCCTTTTCCACCACCTTGATGCGGCCGTGCGTGAACTCCAGGCGCGTCTCCATGTCGCGGATGGCGATCGTCGCACGCGCGAGCTCGGCCTCACCCGCGGCGGCGGCCTCGCTCACAAGACGGTCGCGCGCGGCGCGCAGATCCTCGTACTTCTTCTCGTCCCACTTGCGCGCGCGGCTTTGGACGGCGGCCAGACCACCCTGCAGCGAGCCGTTCTTGAGCAGCAGGTTGCCGTCGATGGTGACGACCTTGAAGCGCTCGCCGTCAGGGCGACCGTAGGCCACCTGCTTCGCCTCGGCGATCGTGTCGCACACCAAGGTCTGGCCAACGGCAAACCGCACGGCCGGCTCCAGGTACGGCTCGTAGCGCAGCACATCGACCACGAGCTTGCACGTGCCGCCAAACGCGCGGAGACGGTCGTCCGCGGCCTTGCCCTGCACCGCATCAAGGGGCAAGAACGTCATGGGCGGCATGCGCTGCTCCTTGAGGTAGCGCACACAGGCGATGGCGACGTCCGTGGTGTCGACGACGAGCGCCTCCAAGTTGCGCCCCATCGCCACCGTCACGGCGTTGCGGTACTTGTCGTTGGGGATCGTGCACAGGTCCACGAGGCGACCGCGGATGGGGAAGAGCGCGCGCAGCGCCTGCTGGGCGTCGGCGATGCGGCTGTTTTGCTTGTCCATGTCGCGGATGCTGCGAAACTCGTGCATCTGCTCCATGATGCGGGCCAGCTCCGCCTCGCGCTCGGTGTTCTTGCGCTGCAGCTGCGCGAGGTTTTTGCGCGCCTCCGCGATTTGCTTCTCCAAGGTGTTGCATAGCTCCTGCAGGTCCTTCAGCCGCTGTTCAAGCTCCCTCCCGTAGCCGCTGGTGCGGTCCATGGACTGTCCGAGCTCGGTGCGGTGCTGCTTCTGATGATCCATCGCCAGAGCGCACTGCTTCACGCTCTTCTCGGCAAAGTCGCGCTGCCGCTTGATCGTCTCCTGCTGCTGGCGCAGCGTGACGGTCTCGCAGTCGGCCTCCTTGCGCAGGCGCCGGTACTCGGTCAGGTGGTCCCCGGTGAGGGACGCACTCACCTTGTCCTGCTCCTGCTTCTCCTTCTCCACTTGCTGATCGAAGGCGGCCAAGAGGGCGACCTGCTTGTCGCGCTGGGCTTCCAGCCGCTTCAGCTCCACTGTGCGGACCGTCTCGGACTTCTTGAGGGCCTCGAGCTCAGTGTTCTGCGCCTCGTACTTGCGCGTGAGGTGGGCGAGCGCGGCACTGATGCGATCCATGGTGTTGCGCTTGGTGCGGACGTCGTCGCCGGCTTTGCGGTGCTTCTTGAGGTCCTCCAGGTACGTCTTGTGGAGCTCCGCGTACTTGTGCTTCATCTCGCGTGCGGCCTGCTCGGAGGTGACACTCTTCTCCAGCTTGGCGAGATTCTCGTTGAAGGCGTGCAGCTCCTGCTTCTGCTTCTCAAGCTCGGTCTCCACGTGGAACAGCTCCACGAGCGCCACGTCCCGCTGCTCCTGCGCGCACCGTTGACGCACTTCCTCGTACTTGTCGGCCTCCTTTTTGGCGAGACGGAGCTGCTGAACGGCGACGGTGGCACCACGCTTTTCAACAGAGGCCGCCGTCAGTGCCTCGTTGGCGGCAGCCAGCGTCGCCTTCTTGGCGTTGTAGTCGGACTTGAGCTCGCCACTTCCACTCACCTGCTCCAACAGCTCGGTCAGCTCCTTGGCCTTTTTCTGTGCCACCGCCTCGACCTCGTGCTGAAACACCAGGAATGTGTTGACACGCCTGCCGATGCGGTGGGATTCCAGCTGTGTGTGGAACTGTTTCTCCGACACTGGCTTCTGGTTCACGTACAGCGTGACGACTCCCTTGTGGTCCACGCGGCGGGTGAAGCTCGTTTCGGCGAGGCCTGATGCGTCGTCAGCGGCGCCGGCCCCGGCCTTGGCTGACCGCGACGACGGTGCGTGGCGAAGCACAATCGTGACAGCGCCGTCGTCGTTGCGAGCGGCTTTGCGATTGATCATGTCGGTAATGTTACGACCGCGCATGGAGGTGACGTTGGTGGTACTGAGGACGAAGCTCAGCGCATCCATCAGGTTCGACTTGCCCGCGCCATTCGGACCCACGATGCACGTGAAGTCTTTGAAAGGGCCAATGGAGACATCTCCCGCATAGCTTTTGAAGTTGTGCAACTCAATGCGGTGGATTTTGGAGAGCATGACGATGGGCACAGAATAGGGAGATAAAAAGAGTTCTGCCTTTCTTCGGAGAGTGCTGTTTTTCCCTGCGAGGAAGAAGAAAGAAATATATATTTAGTGATTCTATGTTGCCGAGCAATCCACACGTCGACCCGACAGGAGAGTTGCAAAATAACCAACCTAACAGACAGTACAAAGAGTGCCACACTCTGCTGGTGACCATGAACGAGGGACGGATGTGAGTGAGAGAAAAGGAGGGAGAGGGAGAGGGGGAGAAGGCAATGATGTCAACAGAAGTGAGGGAGACACACACACAAAAAAAGACACAAGTCAAATGAACAGGAAGGCGAGCCGTATCTGACGCTGACCGACACGATTGCTTTGCTGTCGCATAAAAAGACTTTCGTGAGAGATGAAAGACGTTCGGTTCAGTGTCCTGCACCGACGGTCGTGCCTCATTGTGACGAGAACACCCAGATGCCATGTGCCGATTGCTTCAAGGGAAAACACATCCGCAGCATTGACGCGACATGACGAGTGGCTGCAAGGGTGAGTTGCCGCTGTTCTCAGCATGTTCTCTCTGTCTTTTGTTTTGTTTCTTTTAAAGATCAGTTGCGTGATGAAAATGCCCAGGAGCTTGGACTGCATTGTCACATCGATCATAGAAATGGAAGCGTAAACAAAACAAAAACAGGGAGTCGAATTAGTGTGTATCACTGAATATGTGATACCTGACGCACCTACAGTCGAGCGTACAAGGAGGTAAACACATCAGCGAAAGAAAAAAACAAGTGAGGGGCGAGAAGACAAAAAAAGAAAGGACAACGATCATGTTGACAAGACGCACCACAGTGAGGAAGACGATGGGAAGAAAAAAAGTGAAGAAGAGGAAAAGGAAGCCCAAGTCAAAACGTTCATGTCCAACATGGTGTGCTGAGTTGACACGCGGCCAACTTGGCTCACCTCTTGTTGGTTTTGAATCGAAGACGTTGGCTGTGAATTCACCTTTTTTTTTGACGCATTCAGTTTTCGGGTTCCACTCACCTCAGCTGCGAGGATGAACGAGGAAAAAAACACGGGGAGAGGCACCTTGACTCTGCTGAGCTCGTCGTCAGAGGAGTTTTCTCTCTCTCTCTCTGACTTGCTCCAGGAGAGAGACATCAGTCAGCAAAGTACCACATTCGCACACGGTAGGAACCAGCCAGGTGACTGTAAAACAGTAAGGAAGCACGAAAGAAGTACGCCCATGAATGGTGTATGAAAAAAAAAAATGTCTCCGTGTGTGTGAGTGTTGAGAGTAGCGAGAGGTATCGCCAATGAACGCGTATCAACTTATTTTTCTTAAGAGCAACTTTTGATTGAATGTCACCATTCAGAGAAATGACCGAGTCCAAGGGTGGAAACAAACAAAAAAGAAACGAAACGAAAAGCAAAGAGAAAAAACAGTAGATGGAGCCTATATACGACACGCAAAGCCTATAGCATGTGAGGCCATAATCTGCTGTCATTCACTGGAGCAACAAGAGCTCGCGTAAGCTGATATGACAACACGAAGATGAGGTGAGAGGAGGAGGGGAGAGCGAAACAGCACGTATGCAGTGCTAGTGAAAATATACGAAGAAATGCACAATTCCCCCAAGAAAAGAGAACCAGTAACATCAACGCAGTGGTAGTGCACCGTCTGCACCCAGCACGTTCGAAATATCTCAGATGGGAAACCGTATCGCGAATGCTTTTTTCTTCAGCTCTTTCCGATCTACTAGCATTATTATAGTGAGGAAAGAAGCGAACGAGAACAATGGAAAAAAAAGAAAAGAAAACGGAAAGAAAAAACTCTGGTTCTCCATTTATGAGGAGCATTTCCGCCGTTGGTTCCCGAAAAAAGATGCTGATGTTTGGCAAGGTGTGCGCTTCTCGCTATGAGTGTCACCTCGTGACCTCTCACCTTCATGCCCAACCCTGCGAGACAGTCGGAGAGAGAGAGAGGAAGGGAGAAGAGCGACGCTGTTTTGCCTGATTCGGAGCCGTTTCACAGGTGCGCAAATGTGCGCACATTTAGCCAAGCAAAAAAGAAAAAGGAAAAGTGAAGAGATGCGCTAGTCTTGGAAAAAAAAGGCTTGCCCAAGAGGGAAAGCACAGGGACCGTTGGTGCCTCGAAACAAGAAAAGTGCCTACGCCCACACGTTGTCAGCCCCCCACAGAGTGTTGCAGTGTGGCGTAAAAAAAAAATGCGTCTCCATATTTAAAGGAAGGAAAGCCACAAGGTTGTAGTCTTCCATGACAGAACCGCGAATTTTTTTTTCTCTGCTAGAATGGAAAGCCGAGAATAGTGAGCGCAGAAGCATATACGCAAGAAGAGAAAAAAGGAAGTAAAAAGTGAACTCAGTGCCCGTGTACATCATCGTAGAACGAAATCACAGGAAAATGAGCTGAGCTTACACCATGCAAACAAAGTATGGCGTAGCACCGTTTTGCATGGGAAAGAGACGATAAGGGACAAACACGTATGAATATAACGCGACGAAAGGTGTTGCATCTTTGCTTACGTCTGTGGAATGTATATCAAAACGAGCAAACGAAAAGGGAAAAGGAGGAACAATGGGAGGGGGAGTCACACAGTCATGTGTTGACAGTATCGGAGTCCAATAGGGCATGCACCCTGCCTCTTCAGTTTTCATAGCACCGCTGATAGCATCTCGTTAACGAGATAAAGCAAGGAAGGGGAAAAAGGGGAAAAGAGAAATCACAAAAACGTTTCGGAAGGCAGGTGGGGGGGGGGGGGTAGGTAGGGAAGGTAGGGAAGCGTGACATGAAAATGGAAAAGAGAAAGAAAGAAGCAACGCAAACGAAAAGCAAAAAAAAAAGGAAGAGAGAAAAAGAGAAAAAGAGAAACGAAGAATGCCTTTCAGCTGATCAGCAAATGGAAAAGAAAACAAGTTGAATGAACAGAAAGAAAGAAGAAAAAAAGGGCGATTATCAGTAGTCAGAAGGAAGAAATAAAATCAATTAGCTGATGCTTCAATAAATATACCAGGGAATGCAAAACCACAACTCCCGAGTCACTCTGCACATTATTCGTCCTTGTTGCGAATGACTGCTGTGCTCACAGATAGTGTGACGACTCACAAAGATGAGATGCACTGTCCGGCAGTGTTTGTTGTATGGTTTGTCCCCAGAAATAGCACACCAAAAGGCAAATCAAAACAAGTGAACAGAAAATGACAACAATAATGATAAGCACAGTGCGCGATGACGAGTAACAGAATCACCAGAGTTGGATGCATCAGCTGAGATTGGCAAAAGTGCAACTCCCAACAGAGAGTGAATGCATCGAGGGTCTTGGGATGTGCCCACTTTTCGGGGGCACGGCACTCTCTGTCAATATTTCATATCAATGTGAGAAACAAGAGAAAGGAAAGATAGAAGATAGAAGAGAGAAAAAGGGAAGCTCCTGAAGGAAAGAAAGAACGAAAACAAAAAAGAGAAGAAGAGGAGGTAAAATAGCAATCACAACGAAGAAACGGAAACAAGTGGGGGAAATTAGGAAGGGAAGAAATTAAGTGATCAGCTAACGTTGAATCGAGAGCGACAAGTGAGGAAAACGAGAGTGGTAAAAAGTCGTCACGAGATCAACGTACTAGAAAAAAGGGGGAAAATAAAAAACAAGAGCGCAGACTGCGCACAGTCTTTTCCGCAAACGAAAAATCAAAACTAGACGCCACAATGACGTCGAGGGAAACCATGGATACAGAAAACGAAAAGTGCACTGGGTGTAACAATAACGACACACACACAGACACGAAAAAACAAAAAAAAGAAGGCGTGCAGAACACGTTTGAGATGACGCGGTTTTCCAAAAACAAAAGGCACATGTGGGTACGTGACAGTAGTCAGGGAGTGGTGAGAGGTATGGGTGATGAGCAGTGACAGGCTGATCAAAAGACGAGCCGCGGCACCGTGCACACTTGTCTTATTCTTGCCTTCTTGCACGCCCACTGTGCTGTCCTGTTGCTTTACCTATGACGTTGACTTGTTCTGCTTTTCAGCCTGGTGCTGCTTCATGATGGACTCGGCGAGCACGTGACGAAGGCCGGAGGGAATGTCATCGCACTTGGTGAGGAACTCCAGCAGGCCATTTGGGGCGATGAGATCTTCCAGGACGGTGTCGTTCGGGTCAACCCATATGAGGGCACTCGAGTCGCTGCTGCCTGAAGACCGCGTGAGGGCTGACAGCGGGGATGCGGGGCTGCTGCTCCCCGACAGAACCATCCCCTTCTCAGCGTCGTGCTTCGCCGACTCGACACTCTTTGCGCCGTCCGCTTGCGGGCGACGTGCAAAGTCGCGGATGTGGATGAAGTTGTAGGGCTGGAACGCACCGCAGACAATGTTGTTGTCGATGAGCACCGTGCGGCGCAAATCGCAGCCGAGGAGGAAGAGGTCCTTGACGTAGCCCGCGTTGGTCGGGGTGCAGTGGTCGCGGCTCAGCAGGGTGATGGTGTTGTTGTTCTTGGCGCCGACGGAGTGTTGATCTGGACCCACGAAACGGAGTTCTGGCATGTCCTTCTCAAGCTGCTCGACAATCGCGGCGGCGTAGTAGTTGCGGCTTGCTGTGAAGACGATGACGTCGAAGTGTGCCAAGCAGTAGTGCAGGAACTTGCGCAGACTGTGACGATACTTGATGTACATCATGTACGAGCTGCTCCTGCCACCTGGCGACTGCTTGGCAGGCACGTGAACGGTGACAACCGTATCGGCATCGCCCATCAGCTCAGTCGAGGTGTGGACGAGGGTTTCATCAAGATCAAGCACGATGGTGGGCTTGATGCTGTGAAACGGCTGCGAGCTGGTCGTGGAGGCGTCGGCCGGTGTGGCCAGGAAACGCGTGAACTCCCACTGCTTGAACGGGGACAGGTTTTCCATCGACTCGCGGTTCGCCTCGGTGACACCGAAGATGCTGGAGTCAATCTTGTCGCCTGTGGATGTCCGCTGCGAACGGCTCGACGACGCCTGGGAGTCCTTGCGCTTTGTGCTCTCGCTCTGAACCCAGTTCCATCGCGGGATGGGGCAGCAGTCGATTCCGCTCGGGAGGTTGACTGAGCTCGTGAGGGGCGGTCTTGCCGCGGCTGGTGTGGACTTCAAAATGTCCGAGCGATGGGCTGAGGGGGTGCTTCTTGATCCTGATGAGGAAGGTAAACTAAACACGTCGTTTGACGTCGGCACGCTTGGTTCGTGAGAGGACGACACGGTCTGCGGCGTTGCGGGTACAACAACAACACTGTTTCCCAGCGCCGCCTTTGAGCGGGGCATCAGAGTGTCGTCGTCCGCCTCCGCCGTGACGATGCTCTTTGTCACTGGTGACAGTGTACCCGTGTACCCGGCGTTGGTGGTTCTGGAGGTCAGGAGTGTGTCCGTCTCCTCAACGGAAAGGGGAATTTTTGCGCTGCACAGGGACGCGCAGTCGGACTGCTGATAGCTTGGACCAGTGGGAGGCACACCTTGCGGCTTGACAGTGGCCTTGAGCTCACTGTTCTTGCGCTTTTTGCTGGTGTCTGTAGACGGGCACGCAAGTGTAGGGGATGTCGGCTGGGGCATCTCTTCTGGTGTGAGCAGGGGGAAAGAGAAAAAGACCCGAGGCAACACTTCACAGCGTCGTTGATAGTTACTAGAATGTATATAGAGAGATAAAAGTGGGGAAAGTCAAGTCAACGGAAGAGAAAGAAAAAAAAAAAACAGTGTGAAAAAAAAGTGCAACTGTGTTACCACGGGTATGACTGGTGTCAGATGCTCGAGGCTAGAGGAGGGAGGGAGGCCTGTGGCACAGTCGGTTCACTGTGACTATCCAAAAAGAGTTTGAAGTTATATATATATATATATATATAGTTTTGAAGTTGGAGGTTTTTCGTTGGCTCTCTCAAAGATGTGCGTTGCGTGGCAACAAAGAGGGGAGAGACAGAGAGAGAGAGCAAACGTGATGTCAGCTATTGGCGTTGAAATGAAGTACGTGGTGGCGTGACCTGTGAACAGTGAATCAGCGCGCGTGGTTGTGTGTGTATGTGCGATGGAGAGAGAAGAAGAGAAAAGAGGAAGGGCGGAAGAGGTAATGAGTGAAGTATCAAAAGTGTAAGAGAGGTAACGGAGAAGGTAGCGCTGTCTCTAACAGAGAAGAGGGACGATGCAAGCCGCGGCTTTTGCTCCTCTATGAGAGATTGTCAACGCCACCATTTGCCCATTGAAAGACGGCGGCAGTATTTGGTACTATCGCAGATTTTTACTTTTTGAGGCTTCATGCCCGCCAACCGATTGGGGGGACATAGTGCGCACACTGAGGAAAAAAACAAACAAGAGTGCAAGACACAATACACAAGGTAACGTGCTAATCCATGTAGAAACGACTCCAGGCGCCACTGTATGGACTCGATGCCCAAAGCCAGAAGACTTTGGAAAGCACGACAGCAACGAGTAGCGGCTGCGGGGCGAAGGCGTCGTTCACGCTCACGACGTCCTCGAGACGTGTGGCGACCAGGGATTCGAGACGAAGCACGTCTTGAGCCACGTGCCGGGGGACGGTCCCCTTGTCCGCGCACACAGCCGCGGCGCTGAAGGTTCGCACGGCTGGATTGCGGAACGCACTCACCAGGCTAAACGCGGTCGGCGCCACGGTGTGCAGCAGCAAACAGCGGAGTACAAGGACGTCCTGCCGGAGCGGCCGCAGTGGCGCGTCACTGGCGTTGGCGGTCGTAGGATGGCTAGGTGCGGTACCCACGATGTGGGCCGATGTGATGGACGACACTGTTCTCGCCAGCGTGAGAGCCTGCTGCCACAGATCCGTGGGGAAGTCGGCGCAGTGCGCGCTGAGGAAAAAGTCGGCGAGGCCCTCGGCATCCGCGTCGAAACTGGGGCGGCGGAAGCCAGAGAGCGCACGCGACGGCACCGCAGGCGTCAGCAACGCGGTGAAGAACAGCTTCTGACGCGCCTCCACGTCGCGCGTCGTCTCCTGCGGTGGCGATCCGGCACGGGCACCGGATGCCAAATTCTGACCTTGCTGATGCGCAGCAAACGCACGCGCGGCTTGGAATCGGAGACTGTCGACCGTGCGAAACGCCAGCGACGCTCCCAGCCAGTAGTTGTCCACCGTCCCATCCTGCCTCCACGACAGCTCAGCGGGCAGCGACAGGTCGGCGTCGAGCATGTCGGTGGTGAGCTCAGACAGCGTTCGGCACACCTCCGCCTTCACGGCCGCATCACGTGTATGAAAGCCGCCATCGAGCACAGCCGTGCTCCGTCCGCTTGTCGTCACCGTTGCACCACGCTCCTCACCGGTGCCTCCGTTCAAGCCGACCGTGTTGATGCTGGTGCGACTGGGTGTGGTTGTTTTGACGCGTGACGGACGTGTCATTGGGCTTTGGTTGACCTCTCCACCCGCATCATCGCCAAACTGAAGAACACTGGCACTCAAGGCACAGGCGGCCATGTCCATCCAGCTCTGTGCGAGGGTCGCACCCGTTGCGGTGGAACCCTCAGAGCCATCCATGCCGTCCAGCGCGCGGGCTCCGACGGCGAGGCCTTCCAGCTCATCAAGCGACATCGACAACGTCTGCAAGTACGTCGTCAAGCCCGTTTGTTGTGCATACCTTACTGCGCGTGTTTCCGTCATGGCTAAAAGGGTGCACGTAGTCTCCGCAGTTCTTGAGAAGGCCAGTCTCGCTTCGTCTTCTTTTTGAATGTCGAGTTGTCACACCTTCTGCCTTGTTCTTGCCCAAGAGAGACTCTGTGTATGTATATGTGTGTGTGGAGAAGAGGTAATGTGTGTGTGTGTGTGTGTGTGTGTTGGTTTGAGAAAATTGACATCCGATCCGGATCCTTTTTTTCTGACTGCAAGCCCCCTTTTCGAGGTAGCACGGATGCTGAAGACACTGTTGCGTGTTTTTTTTTTTGCCATGACGAGCCATTTAAATGACGAAAGACACGATGCATACACCCAAAGAGGGATCGGATATGCAGAATGGAACAGTCGATTCTGTGTCGTTCACGGCACGGGTTCAGCGATCAGTATTTTATTTTTCACGGCAGCATATGGCTGAGCTCGCCGGGTGAACGCGAATATCAATAGCCTGTTTTTGTTGTTTCATTTTAGTGGGCGCTACCTGATGCCAGATTAAGCTTAACAGTACAACCTTGCACTGAAAGTATTAAACGAAAAAAAAAGAGCACCACAAATCGCTTTCTTTAAGTATACAAATAAACACGCAAGCACACACACACACACACACACACACACACACGCGGAAACAAAATAAGAACAGCAAAAGGGTGTGCTCTTCCGACGTCGACGTCATGGGTGAGGATCGCCACAATGGGGATGTTGGTTCTTGTTCCATTGAAGTGCAACTAAAACATCATCAACAACAAAAAGGACGCAGTCTGCCATTGTCGTTGCCGTCGTTTTAGAACGTGTTGTTGACGCGGTTCATGACGGAGCGGATGCGGGTGTAGACCTTTGCAGCGGGGCTACCGCGAATAAGGTCACACAACGCATCGCGGGCAACTCGGATGTTCTGCGTCGTGCCCATGATCCAGATGTGCGTGTCGGCGATGACAATGCGGGTGCGCGTCACGTTTTCAATCGTGTACTTGGTCTTGCCGTGGGAGCCGCTCAGGCGGCCAATGCAACGGGACAGGTTGTCGCCCTGGAGGTTGGCGCGCACGTCCTTGATCTCGAAGCCCTCAATGAACACATCATCCATACGCAGCAGCGCAATCGCATCCTTCACCTCGAACCCGGCAATCACCGCCTTCACAAAGTCCTCCGCCTTTTGAAGCATCACCTTGCTGGCACCCGCGAGGTCAGTCTGCGTTTTGAACAAAGAGCCCACCGCCTCTGCGGTCTGCGGAGATGTCCGCAGCTCAACGCAGCGCGTCTTGAGGTTCATGCGGATCTCGAGCTTGCACTGCTCCACAATTGGGGTGTACACTTCCATCCAGACCTTCTTGAGGGGAGGGAAGCGGTGGTGCGGGATCTTGACAGAGCGCGTCTCGCGCACAAAGCCGGTCTTGTCCTTGCGCACCGCGTCACCTTGCGCAGTCTGAGCCACAGACGACGCGGACATTGATCAACGGGGGGGGGGGGAAGGAAAATGTGCTGCGTAAAGATCCTTGGGATGGCGCGCGGTGTTTTGACTGCGTTCGTGAGGAGTGTAGAGGCGAGGAGAAAAAAGGAGAGTGCAGTATGATGTGCAGGGTGCGAAGGAGGACTTGAGGTGCGGCAGGAGCTACCCCAATATGAGAGAAGACGATCGAGTGACAGCCCCGCGTTCAATTGCGCTCGTAGCGGGGGAGGGGGGGATACACAAGTGATTACAAATGATGTCCCCGTCTGCCCTAAGGTGCGTGATATGGAAAGCACGAGGTGGTCACATGAGCTCACGTCCGTGCAAACGTCGTTTGGCGGTCAACAGTTTTTTTTCCTTTTCGTGTGTGGGTGTGTGTTCTAGCGAAGTGTCACATACTAGCACGGTACGTAATGAAAAAGGATATACGTGCATGCCGTCGAAGAGAAAAAAGAAGAGGAGTGTACGAGTCTGTATGCAGAAAAAAAAAAGAAGTGCTTGAAATCTAAAAAAAACACAAAGCGAGTTTATCTTTCTACTCTGGCTGCCCCGGTCTCTTTTGTACTGTGTAGGTGTCTTGTGTATCTAGAGGTCAGAGACACGTGAACAGAAATGAGAGAGAACGAAGACGAGCGAGACTGCAAAGAACACAACAACAACACCAATAACAACAGCAACGACAGCGGCAGCGTCGAGGAGTGCCTAGTCAAGTGCAATCCGTGAAAGCTTCTGGTTTGAGATCTCACTCTCCGTGTCGCTGCCAGGAATCGGCGTGTACTGCCCGCGCGAGGCAGCGCTCTGCGACGGCACCGGTGAATCACGGCGCGAAGCGGAGGCGCTGATGTAGGAGTCGTGCGGGGTGACAGAGACTGAGCCTGGCAGAGCAGGCGGACTTTCACCCGCGGCGGCGGCCTCCATACCTCGTGGTGAGTGCGACGCGGATGTGCCACCACGCGACGCTGGTCGCACGGAGCTGTGCCGCGAGCCCGCGAGTAGAGGCGAGGTAAAGCGGCTGCCGTGCTGCTGCTGGCTTCGTGGCACCTGCTCCGGGGTGGCCGGGCCGCGCGCGTCTTCGACGTCTGAGCCACTGCTGGCCGGCAGCACCACAGGCGGTGGTCGGCGTTGTGGCACGGGCCGCGCTTCTGCTGCCCCACGACCACCACCACCGCCAAGGTCGGAGAGTCCACGTCGCGCGCCACCGTTGCCACCACCATTCACACCCGCAACGTGCGTCGGCATTGGACGGTCAACGTCCGCGGTTTGCGGGTGCTGACGCGCTGCTGCCAGCGCTGCACTACTCTCACGAGACGGGTGGACGTCTCGCACTGGCTCGGACACCATGAAATCCGCCGATGTGTTGGCGTCGAACGACGTGCGTGGCAGCTTGTGGGCACCAGAGTACGGCATCGAAGCGGAGGGGTAGCCATCCCAGCTCATCGTGTGCGCGCCGCGCGCGGCGAGGGGCGAGTCCCAGACGTGGCTCCCCGGGTCATGTGACGTTGGCATCGCGGGGCCGCGCCGAGAGCCAGGGGAACGCTGCTGTTGTTGTTGTTGGGTCTGGAACAGGAGCTGATCGACATGGTGCAGTCGCCGTTCCATTGCCTCAAGGCGTCCAGCGAGGAATCCCACTCTGTCCTTGGTGGCAAACAGCTCCTGCATAAGAGCCGTGCTGGGCACCGCAGGTGAGGCCGACGTGGCGCCCTCCCGGCCACCACGCTCAGTCTTGGCGGCGTCAGCGGTGCTCACCCCCGCACACTGCACGAGCATCTCCAAGCGGTTCACGTCGCGCCGGCAGCGACGCATCTCTGCGCGCAACTCTACGTCGCCTTCCAGCAAATTCGTGAGGCTGGCCGTCTGGTGCGCGATGGCCTCCGCGTGTGTTCTCTGTGCACCGTCGCAGCGGGCAACCTGAGCCTCCAGCTCCACCCGCTGGCCTCTCCACGCACCCACCTCGCGCCGCAGCAGCGCATACAGTTCCGTCTTCCACGAGTCGACCTCCTCGTGCACGGCGGACAGCTTGTCGTGAACGATGCCGAGGTGCTGCTTGGCGAGCTCCGCCACGCGCTTCTCCTCGCGTCGCTCGAGAAGCTGGGCATTGCGCTCGACGCTGCTGACAGTGTCCTTCATGAGATCCATGTCGGTGCGCCAGCCACTGATGTAGCGCTCCGTCTCCGCGCGAAGCGTGCTTTCCATTTGGCGCTGCTGCAGCTCGGCCTGGCGGGCTGCTTCGGAGAGCTGGCGGTGCGCGTCTTTCCACTCCTTCTGCACGGCGGCCACCGCCTCTGCATTCGCGCGCTGGCTGTCGAGCACCTTGTCTGTGGTGCGCAAGACGTCTGCGAGGTGCTTCTCAACCTCACGCTCGACGACTTGGTTCACCAGCTTAGGGAAGTCAGTTGCCATCCAGTGCGTCATCGCCTCACGGCAGAGCTTCCGCATCTCCTGCTCCACAAAGGCGCGCTCGAGTGGACCGAGCGAGGCCATGCTGGCTGGTAGCGCAGGGGCAGCAGCAGCAGCATCAGGTGACGCAGCGGACGACATTGTGCCATCGCCAGGCACAGAGACGTATCGCGGCCTCAGCAAATCATCCCGCTGCCGCGCTGTGCGATCTAGTAGCTTTTGCATTTCATCGTTGATTTCATGAAGACGTGTGTTGAAGTAGTCGTCTTCGGCGATCAGCGCCATGGATAGCCTTCACTGTTGATTTGAGCCGCCAACGTGCGTGTGAAAAAGAAGGGAGAGAGGCAGAGAGAGAGAGGGAGAAAGGGAAAGGTAAACGATGTCAGGAAAAGTAACAGTGGACAGTAAGCTCACGGCGAGTCTCGTGGGAGCACCGCACAGGCGGTGAGAGCATACAAACAACAAATAGAGAGAGTGCGTGTGAAAGGGTCACCAACAGCGAACATCCATGCGCACAATGACAGTACCGCAGTCAACGGTGGCCATCTCCCGTGATTCATCGAGAGACGCCGCGTCCTCTTTCGTACTTTTGTGGCTTCGCAAGTTTTTTTTTCTCTCCGTCTCCTTTTTTGTGTGTGTGTGTTGACGATATTCTCGTACACTTGTCCCTCAAGACGAGGTGAGCTGTACGGGGCACGAAAAGAAATCCGGAAACATACGCAAGAGTTTTGTTTGCTGAGCGTAGCTCAAAAAAGACGGTTACGGTAACAACAAAACCAGAAGAAAGAAAGAAAACAGCGGGAGAAAAACAACGGTAGACAGCCGCTTGTGTGCGCCAACTATTACGACGGCTAGTCCGTTGCTGCCGTTGTCGTTCCGCCATCGCCGGTGGCAGCGCCTCCGTCGCCTGCTGGAGCGCTACGATCAGATGCTGCGTTGTCGGGGTGCGCACTCGCTGAGGCCTCTTCGGTGGCCTTGTCGGACGTGTTGCCACCCTTTGCGGAGCTCTTGTGTTTCTTCTTGTCGCTCTTGGCACTCTTCTCCGCCGCGCTCCGCTCCTTCTTTGCAGCTTCCTGTTCCTTCTTCTCAACCTTGCGGGCTTGCTCGCTTTCCTTCTTCTGTTGCTGCAGCTTGCCTTTGTTGTTCTTCATCTGCTCCTTGCGCTCCTCGTAGTTGCTGGGGTAGCCCTCAGAGTCAGGGTACCACACGAGAGGCTTCGCTGGGAGATTGTGCTTGCTGCGGTTGTACGTGTCGTACAGGAAGCCGCACATGCGCGGCGGAAACAGTGTGGGAAAGATGTCAAAGGCACTTGGCTTGTCCTCTGAGTAGACAAAGTCCACCTTGGTGCGCGTCACGGGGTCGATCGCCGGGTAGAAGAGCTTGTACAGCATCCAGAACATCGTCGGCGGGTTCACGAGCAGAATCTTCCCAAGCCGCTCCGGGTAGTGATCCTGAATGGTCCGGATCACGCTGAGACCCATCGATGGCTTGCCATCCTTGATGTGCGAGTACGTTTCGAAATCCGTCACGCAGACCCACTGCTCAACGCCAACCGGCATCAGATGCACCAAGTGGTTGAAGCACGCGACCATGTGCTGCAGTGGGTGCTTCCGCTCAGGGCCCCAGCGCATCGACATCATCATCACGGGGCGGTGCTGCAGATCCCAGCCGACGAACTGCCCGCAGTGCTGCGTCGGGTCCTTCCAGCAAATCTCGCACTTCCACTCATCGGCGCCCGTCTCCTCGCGCCACTTGACGGACTTTTCGAGCATGTTGAAGGACTTGGTCAAGTCGAAGCTGCGCGCCTTGAGGTAGCGCAGGAGGCACCAGTCATCCTGGCTCTCTGCCTTGTACCACTCCGCCTCCTTGACCTTTTCTTTGAACTGGATGAAGGTCTGCTTCTGCTTTTCGTCCAGCTCGTCGTACCGCTGCTCCCAGGTCTTGACAACAGCCGGCGGACGAATCTTGCTCACCTCTGCTTCTGAGCTGAGGTAGTAGGGGATCTGGAAGCCAGGGTTTTGCTTGGGAAGCAGGAAACAGTCCTTTGGCAAGTCGAGCTTGTCCTCGGTGGTGGTGTCATCATAGAGCACCTCGATTTTTTCCTCTTCAGCTGGTGCAGGTGCGGGTGCGGATGGCGGTGCCTCGGGCTCGTTCATTTCGGGAGTGGCTTTGCTGGACATCGTGACGCGGCCAAGTTTGTTGGTGTCGGTTTTTGTGTCGTGCGCTTCCGTTCTCTTGAAAGCCGACGGGTAAGGATGATCAGATCAATAAGAGAGAGAACCTTGTGTGTGTTTTTTCGTCGATAGCCGAAGTAGAATATCGGTGAAAGTGCGCGTGTACGTGACAATATGGAATAGGAGAAATTGACGACATGGAAACGTGTGTGTGTGTGTGTGTGTGCTTGGTGCGTGACACGTGCCACGTTTCTGTAAGTGCCTGTGACCCCTCTCAACACACAGAAACAGTCAAACAAGTCGGTACAGCCAGAGGGGCAGCGAGACGCGAAGACTGAGGGGAGCCCGTGACATATGGCCACCTCGCACCAAAACCACACCGTGGCGTTCAGCACAATCACTGGCATGGTGTTTTTTTCTTTCAGGGAGGAGGGGCGTGAGGGCTGGTTGCATTCACTCTAGCATTTGCTCAGTTTTTTTTTTGCTTGGTTCTCTCATCTTTACAGGTGAGGTTATTGCGGAAACAACACTAACAGAACAACGAGGTGACCATACTTCCACCACATCAGTAAATCGAGCTCTCTCCTTCTCACCCTACTCGCTCTGCTCCCCCTCTCGTCGCATCGTCAGCACGGCGAGAGAAGAAGAAGAATAAAAAAAGAAGTGAGAAAGGAAAGGCAAAACAAACAATCAAACAGGTCTGCCACGTTGCGGCACGCGCGGTGCCTACTGCCCTTCAATCGTGACGTCTTCCGCTGCCTGCACTGGGGCTCCGCCCTCTTGGTGCGGCTTCAGATTTGCCCAGTCAATGTGACGCAAGAGCACGTACACGTACGTGGGGAAGCCCACCACTACGACGCCAAAGAACGGACCAATCCAGAGTGCCTTGACGCCAATGTCGAAGTGAAAGAACAGGACGAAGCTAACAGGGATGCCAACACAGCAAAACACAACGGTAATAATCCCTGCCGCGAGCAGTTGGAGCTCACAGCCGCGCATGATGCTCATGACGGTGCTCTGGAACGTGTCGAAGATGTGGTACGGCAGGACAATGTACATCAGCTTCTTGTACACCTCAATGGCGTCCTTGTCAGTCGTGAAGAGCAGCGGGATGTAATCCTCCAGCACGAGGATGATCACAATGTCGATCAGCGAAATGCAGAAGACAGTGCCGATTCCGATGAACGCCACGCGCCGCGCGAGGAGAGGCTTGCCGCCGCCAATGGCGTTGCCCACAAAGACGCAGGTGAGGATGATCACACCCGATCCAATACCCCACATCAAGCCAAACACCTGGAGGGTGATGGAGTATCCAGCCAGGTCCGTTGGCGGCGCGAAGCCGGCGGCCAGGGCGTTGATTTCAAGCGCCACCCACTCGCTCAGCATGACACCCATCGACGGTAGTGCAATGGCCAAGAGGCCCTTGATGTTCTTTGTACTCTTCTTGCTCCAGCCACCCCATGTCAGACGATAGCGACCAGAATAGTACAGGTAAGCCACGAGGCCAATGCAGATCAAGCACATGAGAATCAGCCACGCGATAGGTGAGCCTCGAAACCCAAACATCTTGATGGCACCGTACTGAAAAATGGGGTTCAGCAGCGCGGCGGTGACCATGGCCACCGACAGCGGCTTCGTGATGCGCTGGCACGAGTAGTAACGCTGCACAAGCTGGTAGAGTAGGGCGGCGGGAATGCCAAACATGCCGTAACGGCACCACACGCCCGTGTAGTACACGGCCGACTCCGACTCACCGACGAGTCCCATGAGCCAGTCCGCGTAGCAAAGAATGAGCCCAAGGGGAATTGCGGCGACGACCAGGATGATAGCCATGCGCTGTGCGTAGATGCCGTACATGGGCACCCGTGCGTCATCTGAAAACCTGTTGTGCTTCACCTCGCGCCCCTCGCGCTTCGCCAAGTCTTCCTGTTCGCGCACAAACGTACCGTAGACGTGCGACAGGACCGTCTCCAGCGCGCCGCACAGGCCCGCGCCGAAGGCAAAGCCCGTCGCGTTGATCAGACCAAGCGCGAGCGAGGCACCGCCGAGCTCTTCGACGCCCAGAACGCGGCCAATGATGGCGATGATCACCGCGTTGAGCGAGAACTGTGCCAGCGCCGACAGCGTGAGTGGATAGCCCGTGAGGATGAACTGCTTTACTGTGCTCATGATGCTGGCCTCCTCATCGATAGTGACTGGCTCGCCGTCTTCTTCGGCGATTTCTGACGGCGCCGTCGAGCGCGGAATCGTGGACGACGCAGCGACCACGCCCATCCCCCCCAAGTCCGCACCCGCGCCGTGAGCTGGGAACGAAATGCGGGAGCTGAAGGAGATGTTCGACAGTTCGCCATCCGAATCCGACGCGTCTCCACGTGCGGACGGTGGGCCCGAGCGCGTTGACATTTGTTACAGTGAGTGGTGGTGGAAAGACGGGGAAATGACAACAAACAAGAGGACAAACAAGAAACCAAGCTTGAGTGGGATCGGTGACCGAAACAACAACAACCAAATGAAAAAGAGGTCAAGAGGATACAAACAGTGATACCAGCGCCACAAGAACGGTAGGAAATAGGACAAGAAAAAAAGATGGAAAGAGACGAACAACACGTGGTGAAAACTCGACAAAGATAGAATCGCACGAAACAACGTGAGCTCTCCAACCAACCAAAACGGAAAGAAAGAATACACGATCCTGGGCAGTGGACGCTGTGCGCTCACTTGAGATGCTCTCACAAGAACTTGCTAGAAAATATAAAAGCGCGTGGTCGAGAGAGAGAGAGAGAGAAAGCGAGGAGGAGCGTGAAGCAAATGAAAAGTGTTGGGAGTGTTTGTTGAGGTGTTTCCTTTCCCTCTCGTACCATGCCCAGCTGAGGTAGAACATAAATCACAGGTGCGAACCTTACTCGCGTCAAGAGCAGTCGTTCATGTAGCGAGATGGAGGCCAGTGAATCGTGGCTGTGCGAGGGGTGCGGGTGGCAGGGACAGGATTGCACACCAAAATAGAGATTGCGGGAAGTGCGCAATACAAAAAAAGGGGGGAGCTACACCAAACGGCAGGAAGATGCTGTGTGCATGTCCCACGTGAGCTGCACACCGAATGAACTGCGCTGGGAGGGATGCGGGTGGACACTTGTTTTTTCTGTTTGTTGTTGTTTTCTTTGGTTTATTGCTTCACACATCTGTGTGACAAACATAATAGTCTTTCTGGTTTTTGTTTTTGTTGCCAGGCTGTGTTTCTGTATGATTGCACGCTTGGCTTGGGTCGCTATTACTTACACGAAACCCCTCCAAAGTATGTATCTGTACTTCACGATGATATGGAAGCAATGAAGAAAAGAGGTGTGACATGCGCGGCTGTGGAGATACAAAAGCAAAGAAAAGGAAAACAGAGAAAGCAAAAATAAAGAGAGAGGGGAAGAACGAGAAAAAAAAACACGACAACAAAAGAGAAAACCACTGGGCCTGCGGATGCAAATATTGATATATATAAAATGGTAAATATAAGAAAAAAAGAAGTCAACGCCCACTGACAACACAAGTTTTCTTCATTTATGGGGAGAGAAAGAGGAGCGAGAGAGCTGATCAATCTCAGCGTCAGCCGCCTGACGTGAAAAAGAAAGCAAATGCAAGAACAATGGTTGCGCCTGCTTTCCCAAAGAAAACGGAAAGAGAATCGCTCAGCTATCGATTCCCAACGCCTCAAGTTACGAAAAAGGAGAAATAAGAGAACAAACATGCAAAAGAAGGAAAAGAAGAACAAGAAAAAAAGAAAAGTAAAAAAAGAAAAGATCAAATAGAAAATGTGTGCCTTGGACAAAAAAAAGAAAAAAAAAGATGTGGGTGAGGGAGGAAATGAAAGTAGGAACCAACCATTAAATGGGAGGATTGATCAAGGGCACAACCTTCACGCAGAATCGGGCACAGTGTCGAATCGATCTGTAAGCGAAAAACAAAAAACACAAGAAACATGAAAAAAGAAAAAAGAAAAGAGAGGGGGGATACAAACAAAGGAGATTAGCTTTTGAAGGACCAGCGCTCACGATGGACTTTTGGTGGGTTGCTTCTGACAGAGAGCATCTGCTTATGTATGCATGTGTGTGTCTCCACATAGCATCTTTGCCTCTGGGGAATACACCGTGCAGGCGTAAACATGCTCGTGAGCGTGGCGCGAGGAGGAGGAAGAAACCTGAAATAAAGGGAGAAAGAAGAAAGGAGAGGGACTCATTTGCCTACGTGGCTCCACCACGCAGCCTCACTTCCCCTCTCACTCTCTTTCTCCGGCTTTCCATTTCATGAGAGACCGCCTCACAATGGTGATGAATGGAAAAACAACAACAACAACAACATGAAGACGTAATGGAAATCAAAACCAAAAACAAAGGGGAGGGAATGTAAACATCTGGGTATGCGTGGACGCGCACACGTGTGTGTGTGTCTGTGTGCGCCACAGCCTGTTGTTGTGGCTTCTCCTCTTCTGCTTGTGTGTGTGTGTGTGTGTGTGTGTGTGTGAACCACCTACAGCTTGGAGCGGAGGTGGTCAACCATGGTACCGAGGGACATCATCAGCTTCTTCGCCTCGTCGGAGAAGATCTCCAAGCAGAGGCCAAAGGAATGCAGGCCTTCGGCATCCTCAGACGACACAGGGAAGTCAAAGTCGGCTGGCAGACGAACGGGCCCCGCGGGCTCACGCTTCTGCTGCTTCATCGAAAACTCCTCCGGTTCCGTGCGTGGTGTGAGCTGACGGCGATGCAGGAGGTGGTTCACCGTGACATTGCGCTCTGATGGCACCATGCGGAAGTTGCCGACCATCACCGTCGTAGGGCTATAGCGGTGGCTGTGTCGTGTGGTGGGGGAGCCGAGGTAGTGGCCGGCTGCGGACATCTCGTGGCCAGCGAAGGTGTTGAACCGCTGCAGCCCACGCGGGCGTGTGGAGCCGGCACTACGGGTATCATACGGAGTTTGAGCGCTGATCTGGCGACCGATCTGCGGGAAGGCGGGTTCATCCTCGTTGAACGTGCTGGTCGTCGGGGCACGTGTGATGCGACGACGGGCTGTGCCGCCGTCCTCGTCGTCGCTACTGTGGAGGGCACCGCCGGCAAGACCGGAGCGGTATGCCTCGACAGACTCGCGGATGAGCATGAGCATGATCTGACTCTTGCGGCGGTTGAGCTCCTTCGTCGACTCCTCGAGATCGAGGATGGACTTCATGAGCTCGCCTTCGAGGTTGACGGCGGGGCGCATGACCATGTGCGTCATGAGGTTCACGAAGCGTGTGAAGGAGCGTGAGCAGTCCTCCATGACGCGGTGAAGGTTGTTCAGCATGTGGCGCGTGCCACTGTGCATGACTCGCTGACTCCGAAGGACGTTCCAGCTCATGGCCATGGTCTTGAGCAGAAAGGTCATGCGATACATGTGGAGATAGGTCTCGTTGCATGCCTTGACGGGGTAGTCGACCTCGACCAAGCCACGCTCATCGTGCGCGAATCCCATGAACTCCTTCGTGCCACGCAGACGGCGAATGATGTCGGCAATCGCCTTGTTGATGTCCTCCATGCACTCGTCCTGGCCGAGGACCATGTAGATGGAGCGGTTCGAGATCATTGGCGGGCTTGGCATCGTCACGGGGGTATCGTCGGTGGAGACGGAGTCCTCGATAGCCGTGGACATCCCCACAGCGGTCGTGCTCGGGGGCAACACCTGACCGAGCGCCTTCTCCACAAGAAGCGGCGTCACAAAGAGCTCTGACAGCTTCGCCAAGGCCTCGTCCATGTGGAACAGCACGTTGCACCGCTTCATGCGGAGAATCTTGCTGGGCGACAGCGGGAAGATGAGGATACTGACAAAGAGGTAGATGAAGATACCAAACGTGTTTTGATTCATGCGCGAGATCGTGTCGGTGACCGTCGTCTGCAGAATGGAGTCGAGGGGAATCAAAACGAACATCGCGTACACGGACATGATGCCGTACTCCTTGTCGTTACGCAGAAACGTACCACAGAACATGAGCGTGCACAGCGAGGCGACACGCTGCACGGGGGTCTTCGAGTAGGTGCCGGCGAAGAAGCCGAGGACGGTGCCAATGAGGCAGCCAGTGAGACGCACGATGGAGGCCTGCACGGCCTCGACCGGGTTGGAGCCCGAGACGAAGGCAATAATGTTCGGTCCGGAGAAGGACGCCTTCTCGACCTTGATGAGGAACGAGAAGCCAATCGTCAAAATCATGGCGCCACTGACCTTGGCGGCCTCAATGACACGCTGCACCTCGCGACGGTTCCACTTGGTGAAGAGCTCCTTCAGGAAGTGCATGTTGTCCATGAACGGGATCCACGCCGTCTTCTTGAGGATCAGCTTGAAGGTGTTCCACGTGCTGGGGCGGTACTTGAGCACCTTGAGCTCGTACAGCTCCATCGTGTCGCGGAAGCACACAACCGTGAAGAGGTAGAAGGTCATGAGCGGCACGAACTCCTCGATCGTGTCGGAGGTGTGTTCGTAGAAGAGCATGCGACGCGCCAGGCGGTAGGCGTCCTGCAGCTCCTTCGTGCGTTCGCGGAGCTGGTCGATGGAGGGCTTGATCGCGGCGACGGCCTCGCGCGTCTTGGCGTGCGACAGATCCTCCATGAGCTCGTCGAAGGCAGCCGCGACGTTGTCGAGGTGCGGTGTGAGGAGCTCGCCAAAGGCCTTGGAGCGGTCCGAGTCGTCGATGCAGCTGGGTGAGGCCTCGACCATGTCCAGCACGCGCGTCATGCTGCTGAGGTTGACACGCAGGTTCTCGAACAGCTTGAACTTGATGTCACGAATTTCGCGCACCTCGGTGGACTCGAACATGAACTCGTAGAAGGCGAACGCCTGGCTGTGCTCAAACGCGGCGAGCAGACCGTCGAGGGATTCGGTCATGGTGCGTACCTTGGACATGGCCATGTTGCGCTCAATGTTGGAGGGACTCCAGAAGGAGTACACGAGGCCGCGGAACGCCGTGCCGGTGTTCTTGGCGATGTCAACCAACAGGCGGTGCGCTTCCTTCTTGCAGAAGATCGGGTACGGGAAAAACGAAGCGCACGTGCAGAGACCGGTGCCAACGCA
Source organism: Wallacemonas sp. MBr04 (assembly GCA_030849635.1). Classification (NCBI taxonomy): domain Eukaryota; phylum Euglenozoa; class Kinetoplastea; order Trypanosomatida; family Trypanosomatidae; genus Wallacemonas; species Wallacemonas sp. MBr04. The sequence goes on along the minus strand of JASANR010001591.1, from coordinate 94,606 downwards.
CCAGTCGACCATCACGCGGCATGAGTAGACGGCACCGCGGTCGACGTTGACGAGCAAGCCCACCATGCAGCTGTTGAAGAGCAGCAGGCAAATACGGCGCACCATCATCTCCGTGAAGACGGCCATAATGAAGAGCATGGCGGTGTAGTAGATGCACCAGCCAGCCATGTGGTGGCCCAGCTTCAGCGCACCGCCAATGACGCCCAGCGGCAGCCAGAAGCAACCCGCGCGGATCCACGTGAAGATGTAGGCAATGGCCTCGCCAACGGAGCCCTTGGCGGCCAGCACGGACGCGGACATGGGCATATACGCAGAGACAAACGGCTGCTTGAAGCCCGCGGCGATGATAGCAGACGGGACGAGCACCGCGATGGCAGTGATGCGGGTGGCGAACTCGAACTGCTTCCAGAACTGGGCCTGGAGCAGGAATGCAAAGAAGGTGCATCGTCGTGTCTTGGCCACGTTGCGCATGTTCCACGGCACGCACAGGGCGCCACGGGAGGTGTCAACCGGGTTGGGGTAGCGCTCCTCGTACGCGGGGATGCCGAAGCTGTCGAGGCTGACAAGGTCGTCGTCATCATCGTCTTCGACGGGGGAGCCTTTCTCATCATCATCGACAGGCTCTGGGTCGCGCTTGGGCTTTGCGGTGGGGACCACGTTGCTCTTGCCGCTCGTGAAACCGGCAGCGACAGGAAACGTGCTGCTCTCCTCTGGCGTCTTCGTGCGCTTGGGTAAGGGCGAGCTCCTACCGTCGAGCTGGCTCTTGCGGCGCGTAGGCTCAACGGGTGAAGCGGTCACAGACGGATTCGAGAACATCTGATCCGACAGGTTCGAAGTCGCGTCGTGCTTGTCTTTTCCGGAGTCGGCCATTGTTCCGGAGGCAGGGGGGGGGGTATTTCTTTTGATGGAATCAGTGAGAGTCCTTGAGGGGTTTGTCTACGGCTGTGCGGAAAGCAGTCGCAGACAGATGTTACTTAATTGAGAGAGAAGGGGAAAAAGAGGCGGTGAGGGGGCGGCGACCTCACACACGGTTGATTGTAGGCGGTAAATCAATGGGCGAAAACAGAACGGAAAGGAAAAAAAGAGAAAACTGAAGGATGTTGTGGAATGAACGCCAGGCAGAAAAGATGGAGATGACGAGGGAGTCGGAGATGAGGTGGCATGAAGGTAGAATTTGATGAAAACAACAGGGTGGCCGTATTGGAGAGACACTCGAGTGTAAGCATGGAGCACACCTTGCCAAGTGACGGCTGCCGGCTTGGCAACAGTCATGGAACAGACAAGCGCGGTAGAAATCAGCCGCCGGACAGTACAGGACGCCATGAAACAGGAATGCAATGAGAAAGCAAAACCAAAAAAAAACACATGAAACGTTTTTTGTCAATGTTTTGAGTTTCCTGCCAACGCAGGTAGTGAAGTTTGCCCAACGAAATATACAACAGACGTCAGGGAAACCACACACACAGATGCGCAGACGCCCTCATGAGGGGGCGACTGAATTCAGGACCAAGAAGAAAAAGAAACAGTTAACAGACGCGGAACAAAGAGAGTGAAGAGAGACGGAGCTCTGAGATCGTGCGTGAGAGAGAGAGAGGGGGCAAAGCCAAAATGAATAAAATAACCGACAACATGAGGCTTTGAATGTATATATAAACTGTCCAACGTGTGCATGAACCACTCAGTTCCCCCCCCCTCGAGCGCGCGATGAGCCGCCAGCGTGCTCCAGGACAGGTGAGGGAAGCACTGAAGAAAAGTGAGTCTGCGCGTGTGTGATGTGGAAGAGAACGAGAGAGACGGTGAGAGACTCAGAGAAAAAAAGTCCAAGCAAGCGTGACGGACAACAGACGCTTTCGTTTCACGTGTGAAAAGCGAGTGAGCAAGGCGCGACTTGGTCTTGGTGAAACAAAAATGACGGAAAGGAAACAAACATGACTTTTTTTTTTGTCGGGTGAGAGAGGCATCTCTAGGGCTCTTGCAAGGCGTATCAATTAATATGCAGAAAACAAAACCCGCAACGGTCCCCGTGAGTGATTCGATTCGACTCGTGCAACAGAGCGAGTGCAGGGGAAAAGTGAACGGAGAAATAAGAAGGGAGAAATTTGCCATATTATTATTGTTTTTCCTGGGTCACGGGCGCTGCAGTGTGTGCGCCGTTCACCTCGTAAGGTCGTGATGATGTGCTAATCCACTAGCCATCAGTGTTCTGACCACTGTGACAACAGCATCTTAGTTGTCACCGCTTGCATGAAAAAAAATGAAGGGAGGAGAGAAAGAAAAAAAAGAAAAGAACAAACGTCGGAAAGTGGCAGCTGAGATTCGCGTCAGTAGGTGACGTACCGCTTGCCCCGCGCCGCCAGTCAAAGCCGATTAAACAGGCGTGCGTGCCTTTACTTGATAGGATCTGGGGTCTGCGGACGGCTCGGTGCATCACCCTCGGGTGCGGCTTCACGCACGCCGCCGTCCTCCGTGCCTGCTGCGGGCGCAATGGCAGGGACAGTGTACTGCGTCAGAAGAATGTTGCGTTGAGGAATGTGAAAGTTTGACATGACAGACATCGCGTCGTCGAATTCACTCATGTCTCCCTCAGACGCGCCGTGACCACCACGGTGCGACACGCGCGGGTCCTCGACGGCGTACTCGTCAGCCTCGCTGACACAGCGGGAGTCGTGGATGTCCACGATGTGGACCGACATGCGCTCGTCCGCGGAGATGTCCAGACTTGCGGTTTCGTCTTCCTCCGGCTCCAGTTCATCCCACTTGATGTAGCGGAAGAACATGTACATGTACATGGGGAAGCCAACCACAGCCACGCCAATCATCGGGCCCATCCACAATGCCTTGACGCCGATGTCTGTGAAGAAGAACATCAACATGCCGGACGGGACACCCACCACACTGTACACGATCGCCACCGTCACAGCACCAATGTTCTGGCGACCGCAGCCACGGAGGATGCCCATCATGCAGCTCTGCACGCAGTCACAGAAGTGGTACACCGCGTAGACATCGAGGAACGTCTTGAACACCTTCAATGTTGCTTCGTCGGTCGTGAAGATGCGCGGGATGTAATTGCGGAAGAGAAGCAGTATGATGATGTTCACGCACGCCATACCACAGGACACAGCGAGGCAAGTGCCGGCGCAGCGGCGTGCGAACCCGTTGCGATGCTGGCCAATGGCGCTCCCCACAAGCACGGCCACGTAGATGAACACACCAGAGACAATACCCCAGAGCAGTGCTGAGAGTTGGTACAGGATACTGAAGGCAGCGAGGCCCTCCTGAGGCGCGAAGCCAGCCACCACGGCGTTGACCTCGAGCGCAGCCCACTCACTCAGCATCACGCACATGGACGGCAACGCGAGCTTTAGCAGTGGGCCCCAATTGCGCACCGCACTCATGTCCCAGCCAGCCCACGTGCGCTTGTACTTGCCCGTGTACCAGAGATAAAGAACGAGAGAGCCGGACATACCGCACATCAGCAGGCACCAGGCGATCGGTGCACCCGTGTAGTCAAACAGCTTGAGAAGCGGATACAGAAGGAAGGGGAACGCCACAGCACCACCGACCAGGTTGACGGACAGCGGGTTGTTCAAGTGCTGGCACGCAAAGTAGCGGCGCAGCAGCTCCAGCATCATCGCAGGGAACAGGCCCAGTGTGGCGATGCGGCAGAAGCGTCCAGCATAGTGAGCCACGGCAGGGTCCTGACCAATGGCGTCGAGAAACTGCTCCGAGAACAACAACAGTGGTGAGATGATGATGCTGATGATGAAGAGCATGATGGCCATGCGCTGTGCGTACACACCGTAGATCTTGCTGTTGGGGTCACGGCCGTAGGACTGCGACAGAACCGTTTCCAGCGCGCCGCAGAAGCCCGCGGCGATCGAGAATGCGGTGGCGTTGATGAGCCCAAAGGCGAGTGACGTTGCGCCAAGCTCAGCAGGACCAAAGAGACGGCCAACCATGGCCACCAGCACGGCACCCATGGAGAACTGACCGACTGCGGCGAAACCCAGCGGCATGCTGTTCATGAGGATGTTGCAGACAAGCGATTGGGTGCTCATGCCCTCGTGCAGCTCGAAGCGTGAAGGCGCGTGGCGTGTGTGATGGGGGTCGCTTGGCCCGTGTGGGTGGTCGGGCTCAGTCGCGACACTCGTCGTGTGCACCGCGGCGTCAGCCTGACTGTCTTGATTGTGCACCATTTTCGGTTTGTCGTCGGTTGGTCGAAGTGTGCAAAACAAAAATTGATGCGAAGATGTAACGTGAAAAGTATCGAACGTCCACGGTGTGGTTCGATGCGTGCTGTTGGTTGGAGAAGAGTATATATTGGTTTAGTGTTTCGCAGGAGCGTCTGACGGAGATTGGTAGTGTCGAATTGTAGTATTGTTGTCGTTGTTTAGCTCGGCGTTTACACAGTGACGGGTGGGCTGCTTTTTTCAACGAAGCATCAGCGCTGACAACCAGTAGCCTACTTGCGTGGCGTTTATAGATTCCCTTTTTTAAAATTCTAGAAACGCGTCAGGAGCTGTTGCTTTAGAAGAACAATGCGAGAAAACTGAGGGTGGGGGAGGATTGAGTATCAAGTACGTGCTATAGATGAGAGGAAGAGGAATAGAGAGAGAGGGAGGTGAAAATGTGTGTCGCTATTCACAAATACCCAAATAACTCATTGTATCAGAATCGTGTTCTGTTGGAGTGTTGAGTTACCCATGTATTCCACAAACAGTGCACAGCGCACTGGAAATGAAAGCACGCTTGTCAGCACTAAGGGAATAGGGGCGGAGGTAGCAAAGTGCGTGGACTCAGTGGCACAACTTCCCTATGTCTGGTCACAGATTTATGCCCATACGCGTGTGTTCGTTGTCGGCGTGGCGCGCGTGCGTGCGCGTGTGTATGCGTTCAAGGATAGAAAAGGTCATCGTTGGCTTCTTCGTTTTTGTTTGTTTGCTGTGAAAGCAAGGTAATTCTGTTCGGAGAGATAGTCCCTCCGCGCGACGCGCGTTGTTCAGAGACAGCAACGGGTGAGCGAGATGCCGTGGCGCGTGAGTTTCTACTTTGTTGGTTAAACACGTTCACCATCCACAGCGGCTCTCGTCCTGCGGTTTCCCGAAGGCCGTCGCGCACATCTTTGTGGGTTGTACAAAATGCTGAAATGTGGAGAAGAACTTGCAGCAAAACGAGTGGATGACACAACTACTAAACTACAGTTTTTGTTCTTGTTGATGTCTGGGTATCCACCCTGCGGCTGAACAAATGAAAAAAAAACGGTCTAACTGTCCCAGTGGAAAGAAACGTGAAAGGGGAAAAACGAAAAATGCGGTGGTCGCCAAAAAAAAAAAGCTGCACGCAAATTTGATATATTTTGCCAATCAAATTGTTTGACCCTAAAGAAAAAAAACAAAGAACGAAAGCGAATTGGCAAACCAAACACAAGAAGAGAATGAAGAGAAGAAAAGAACGAAAGAGAGGATGTAAACACATCGAAAAAGAGGAACACGATGAATGCGAATGGGCGCAACAACACAGAAGCGTTCATAAACACGAGAGACCGTATACATGTGGTCATCCAGGAGACTCCCGCTTATGACCGGGGTCTTTCGCTTCAGATGTTTCTTGTTGAGACCACAAACGTACGTGAGTAAAAAAAAAAGTGGAAAACGCAACGAAAAGAAACGAAAAACGAGATAAAACGTAAAGGCAGGAAAGTACAAAAAAAGGGAACAACCAAAAAAGGGGGAAAAGAGAAAGTGGGAAGAAACGAAACGAAAATGGAAAAAAAGAGGAAGGGAGGGAAAAAAAAAGGTGCAGCTTTTGGGACCGAACGGTTGCCCTCACACTGAGGCCTACCGGGATATTGCACGAAGTGGCAACCGTTCGACATTGACATCTTGACGTGACACACATGAGATTGTATAGTTTTTTTGTTGTTTGCGTTCTTTTTGTTTTTGTTTTTGTTTGTTTTTGTTCATTTTTTTTTTGCTTTTTGAGGGCATTGATTCACGTTGACACTAGCCGAGCATCAACGTGTGTGTAGTCACTGACAAGGTAATGTGGGGGTAGGGGAAAAGAGACGTCCAGCGTCTGTACCATAAAATGAAAGAAATCAAAAGAGAAGGGAGAACGGGGAGGGGAGAAAGGACAATTATGAAGATAAGATTACAAAAGCAAGAATCTCTCCTGAATACAGAAATGGTGGCAACACGAATGCACGAGAGAACGTCTGTTGTCACCACCCTGCAGTCAGCGACCGAGCAAACGGAGAGAACAAAACAAAAATTAGAAATCAAAATCACTATTTGTTTTTTCCAAACCTCAGTTGCTCGACGCTTCGCGAGACTGAGGGAGAGGGAGTGGGAGGTCCACTTCGACCGAGGCATGAGGCGGGGAGGCGGTGTACTCGCGCGAGTTGACATCCTCACCCTCCTCCTCATCGTCAGAGGTCGAAATCTGCATCCGGTTAGGGGCCGAAATCGGGAAGCTGGATGCGGAGGAGTCCGAATCGTTGGCGCGTCCCTTGTCATCGACATCGTCATCGTCTCCGCTAGGGTGCGATTCTGTGACACGCACAACGTTAGGCAGCGGCATCTCGTCGTCCTCCTCAGTGGACTCGGGGACCTCGGACGTGTCGGTGCTGGGCTCCAGCTTGTCCCACTTGATGTAGCGGAAGAACATGTACATGTACATGGGGAAGCCAACCACGGCCACGCCAATCATCGGGCCGATCCACAATGCCTTGACGCCAATGTCTGTGTAGAAGAACATCAACATGCCGGACGGGACACCCACCACACTGTACACGATCGCCACCGTCACGGCACCAATGTTCTGGCGACCGCAGCCACGGAGGATGCCCATCATGCAGCTCTGCACGCAATCACAGAAGTGGTACACCGCGTAGACATCGAGGAACGTCTTGAAGATTTCAACCACCTTTTCATCGGTTGTGAAGATGCACGGGATGTAATTGCGGAACGACAGAAGCATGATGATGTTCACACACGCCATACAGCCCGACAAGACCATGCAAGTACCTGCGCAGCGGCGTGCGAACCCGTTGCGATGCTGGCCAATGGCGCTCCCCACAAGCACGGCCACGTAGATGAACACACCAGAGACAATACCCCAGAGCAGCGAGCACAACTGAAAGAGAATGCTGAAGGCAGCGAGGCCCTCCGGTGTGGAAAAACCAGCCACCACGGCGTTGACCTCCAGCGCAGCCCACTCACTCAGCATCACGCACATGGACGGCAACGCGAGTTTCAGCAGTGGGACCCAATTTCGCAGAGCGCTCTTGGTCAAACCTCCCCACGTGCGCTTGTACTTGCCCGTATACCAGAGGTAAAGAACGAGAGAGCCGGACATGCAGCACATCAGCAGGCACCAGGCGATCGGTGCACCCGTGTAGTCGAACAGCTTGAGAAGCGGATACAGAAGAAAGGGGAACGCCACAGCACCACCGACCAGGTTGACGGACAGCGGGTTGTTCAAGTGCTGGCACGCAAAGTAGCGGCGCAGCAGCTCCAGCATCATCGCAGGGAACAGGCCCAGTGTGGCGAAGCGGCAGAAGACTCCAGCGTAGTGAGCTACGTCGGGGTCCTGACCAATGGCGTTAAGAAACTGCTCCGAGAATAGCAACAGTGGTGAGATGATGATGCTGATGATGAAGAGCATGATGGCCATGCGCTGTGCGTACACACCGTAGATCTTGCTGTTGGGGTTACGGCCATAGGACTGCGACAGGACCGTTTCCAGCGCGCCGCAGAAGCCCGAAGCGATCGAGAAGGCGGTGGCGTTGATGAGCCCAAAGGCGAGTGACGTTGCGCCAAGCGGCTCCGTGCCAAAGAGGCGGCCAACCATGGCCACCAGTACAGGGCCCATGGAGAACTGACCGACTGCGGCGAAACCCAGCGGCATGCTGTTCATGAGGATGTTGCAGACAAGCGATTGGGTGCTCATGCCCTCGTGCAGCTCGAAGCGTGAAGGGGTGGGCAGCACATCTTGCTGGGAGTCGCTTGGGGTCTCAGGGTGGTTGGGGTTGGTCACGACGGTCGTCGTGTGCACCGCGGCGTCAGCGTGACTGTCTTGGTTGTGTGGCATTTTTACTTTCTTTTAGTTGTCCGTGAGAGGAGAACGTAGAGAGACTTGGAAAAAAAAACAGTTAAGTGAAAGACCGCAAGTTGCCGTTGAAAACGTGTTGAGAGTGAGAAGAATTAATTGATCGTGTCTTCAAACTTTCGTACTTGTTCACTTGATGAAATAAAATAGAGTCTCAGGTTCACAAAGTGTGCAGTTTGACGTTTGACTGTTTTTGTGTATATATGCACGGGAATGTGTGACAAGAGACGTAATGTATGCGCTTGAATAAGATTAAATGTTGACAAGAAGCATTGGGGTTTCAAAGTACGGGAACCTTCACCATCACTTTACGTATTTTTTGAGTAGAGTGATGAAGTGAAAATAACAGGTGTAGGAGCAAACTAAATAAAAGAAAAAAAAGATGGAGAAGGAAGAAAGCAAAAGGAAAGGAAAGAGGGGGAAAAAAAAGAATGAAAATGTGAGAGTTGAAAGGCTTGAGAATTGGTAGCACTGACTGGAGCTAAATGGCATTCGTACGCAAGGCGGTTGGTATAAACAGGAGGCATTGGGAGAACGAGAGAACAGAAGCGGGAGAATGGGAGGACACAGACATTTGGGGATGGGGAATAGAGTGTCTGCAAACAGACAGTACGTGTGCAGAACAAGATGGTTCCCGGGTGAGACCGTCTACCTGAGCTCCCAGTACTACCGCAGTAGACCTGACAGGCCTCGGAATTACCGTTGTACACGCACGCCACCTGTGGTCTTGTTTTTTTTTCAACTACCAGTTTTCCTTTTTTATACGTTTTGATTGTCTAGGGAGACGTAGCAAACGAAAGTAATAAAAATCACAATAATAGCAAGCATAGAAGTGAGCAAAAAACCTGAATGTGCACTGGTACCGTTGTGTGTGTGAGTGTGTGCCTCACACTTGTCAGGGCTTTTGCCGCACTTGCCGCAAATTTTCCAGAATGGTGGCAAACTTCGGCGGCAGTTTCTTGTACGCCCAGCGCTCTCGCACGCGGTTCTGGACACCGAAGTCCGTCAGCCTTGTTTGCTGCGCGTCGTGCTGTTGTGCCAGTGCCGCCTGCTTCTCGTACTCCTTCTGCGCCAACTCAAACCGCTGAACCACCCACGTGGCGCCCAGCAAACCCCTCGACGCAGCAAAGGCCCGCAAGCCAGGCCAGTTTGGTGGCGTTGTTTCGAACGTGTCGTCGCTCTTGTCCACCTCTGGCGAGTAGAAGAGCGCTGCCGCCGATGCAGCCGGCTCGTACTCCGCGATGCCGAGTGAGGCCCACTCGTGGTGGTACCGCGATAGCAGCAGATGCTGCAGCACACTCACGTTCTTGTCGCCCTCCTCCCACGAGGCCGACGGGTGATGCACCAGCTCCCTCCAGCGCGTCAGGAGCGCACAGACAAACTCGGGCTGCTTCGCCGCGTCGCCCTCGTGGAACACGTGGGAATGATGTGTGCTGTCCTCGACCGTGACATCACGCGTCCACGCGGCTGTGAGGGCCTGCAGCGCCCCGACCAGCCCGATGCCAGTGACGCCATCGGTGTAGTCACACCCCAGGAGCAGCGCTAACGCCACCAAGACACGCTTGTCAAGCCCGCACGCGGCAAGCTCCGACTGGCGGTACTCGACGACCTGCTTGGAGTGCGCAAAGAAACCGCGCAGGACGACCGTGCCGCCGTGGACAACAACATCGCTATCTTCCGTGAAGACGGCGTCGACGACTCCAACGGCGCACAAATAGGCACACTGCGCGTCCGCCTCACTTGGGCTCAGGCAGAACGGAACGCCGAACTGCTCCAGCAGCGTGACAATGTCCAGCAGCTCGAACGGCACGACACGGCTGCGACTGGCGCCATCAGCACCACCGTGGCCACGTGGGGCCCACCACGCCGCCGCAGCACTGTCTTGCACGGACACGTCAGTGGTGCTGGTCGTCTCAGCGACCTTGTGCAGACCGCTTCCTGGCTGATGTGGGAGTGGAACTGGTGTAAAGTCAGCGTCGTCATCGTCATCGTCCTCACTGGCCTCCTCGTTGGTCCTGACCCTGGCCGTGGGGAGCTGTGTGCTGGGGTTCCACAGGTCTCTCTCGTCAAAACGGCTGCTTGTGCTGCTCGCGCTGTCACTCATGGATTCCTCGTCTGACAGAGAAGATCCAGAGGTGGAGGCAGAGCCCGCTTCGTCCTCGTCGTTTTCGTCATCTGAGGAAGAGATTTCATATTCGTCCATCTTGCTGTTGTTGTTGTCGGTGCCCCCAGCCTCCTCGTCAGGTGGTGGGAACCTGTCACGCGACGGCGAGGACAGGCCACGGAGCTTCCAAGTTGGATTGGGGTGCGGCATCGTCGACGGAGTTGGCGACTGAGAAACAATAACGACTGAACTCTCGCGCTCACGGCCTGGAGAGATCAGCTTCACGTCGTCGTCGTTACTGCTGGGACTGCCACTGAGGCTGGACGTGGTGCTCACAGTGACGGCGGAGTTGTCAGAGATGACCTCCTCGTCGGGAGCTAGAGCTGCGGAGGCGGAGGCGATGGTGTCGGGAGTCTCCACAACTTTGCGAGGGCCCATAAAGAGCGAGGTGGAGGTGAACCGGAGTGCGTTTTGCAGGACACGCTGCTCACCCGAGCCACGCTCCTGCAATACGGCCTCTGCGTCATCGAGGAACGCGTCCGTCACGGCGCGGGAAACCGCCTCGGGAGCAATCGGATGGCGGTGGCGGTGGCGCCGTCGTTTATGAGTGTGGCGATGCGTGTGACGACGAGATGCGCCGTTTTCGTCGTGAGGGCCAGCATCCGTCGCCTGCTTGTCGTCTCCCTCGTCTGGTGATTGGACCGTGCCTTCAGTCAGCGGCTCGACCTCAGGAACGGACGGCGGCTTCGCCGCCAGTTGATTCACATGGAGCATGCCAGACGCAACTTGCCCGACCAGTATTTGGCGTGCCCGTCGCTTTAGCGCCGCCTGCGCGAGCGTTTCACGCGCCTTTTGACGACGGCGGTGCTCCATTGTCTTGGAGGCCGACGCGATGCCGTCAAAGACAAACAGCGGCTTGATTCCGTAGAAGATGAGCTTGAGAATGCGAACCAAGAAACCCTCAAGTATCTTTTGCTCCGCGTCGTCGCCCGGGGCACACATGGAGCGGAACTGTGCCATCCAAATGCTGGCGTCGATCGCCACGCGACGGCCGCGCCACTCCTCGGGGGTGGTGACCTGGCCAAAGGAGTCGAGCAATCTCCACAGGCCGTGAACACCCATTGCTTGCTCTTGTCTTAGTTTATTGTGTTTTGGGGATGTATTGTGTATAGCAATAGAACAACAGTCACGTTTCCAAGGTGGTCTATTCGTGCCTCGCCTAGAGAGGTGATTTGTTGTGTTTGTGTGCGGTGGAACAGAGAGGCAGGCGGAGTAAGAGGAGATCATGAGAGAGAAAGACGTGTCACGAAGCGAGATGGCCGCATTTGTTTTTGCATGACTTTTTGATTCTTCCGAGACATGCCAGTGCGCTTTTCGGCCGCAAAACGTGCGCAGAGTCGCGCTGTGTGCTGTGTCAGCTTTGGTGCGTTGGCTCTTCAATATATTTGTTATTGTCGGGGGTTTGTCCACGTTTATTCGTTTAACTGTTTGCGAGACGAAAGCGTCCCTGTATGAACTTGCGGTCAAAGCTCACACCCTTCTTGCGGTTCGTCACCTCCACCTCCACCATGCGCAGATCAATGACCGCGAACCCAGCCGTTTCGAACAAGCGACGGGCCTCATCGAGCGTGAAGAAGTGGCTGAGCGTGCCGTTGGTGCGAGTGTAGGTGTTTTGGTCGCCACTAGTCGCCTTCTCAGACTGCGCCTCATCATCGTCATTTGCGATGGGCTTACTCTCGTTCTCAGCACGGGCACTGACGGGATCGGTGCCTGACACCGACGACACACCTCCACCACCGCTGCCGCCGCAACGGGTCACATCGCGTTCACGGAAGCGCTTCTGTGCCTGGTCGTCAGCGGCGTAGTCGCGAAAGAAGAAGACGCCACCCGGCCGCGCCATGCACGCGGCGATGCGAGCGAGAACAAGCCCGTGGCACGCGACAGGAATCGAGCACAGGACAAACACCATCGAAACGAACCGAACAGGGTTGCTCACAACGGGACTGCGAGCCGCCGCAGATGACTGCAGCTGCCTCTCGAAGAAGGGGCAGTCAGCCACGTCCGACTCGGTTGGGTCGAGGACGCAGACATGCAGCTTCTCGCGCAGCTTGGGGGCCAGCGCATCCCGCTTGCGTTGCAGAAGTTGAATGGCGACGGAGGAGATGTCGAAGCCGACAAGTCGGCTCCATCCAGCGAGTGCGCCGTACTCTTCGAAGACAGGCAGCATCGCGTTCCCAACACCGCACCCGGCCTCCATCCAGGAGACACACTCGTATTCCGCACTGGGGTCGTGTGCAGACGCGTGTGACTGCTCGCGCTGAAGCGCAGCCATGATGGCATCATTGAGCTCCTTGAACTCCCTCAACATGTAGTGGCGGTCCTTGTAGCCGTTGACTGTGTTGTTGCGGTAGTACAAGTCCCACTGCCGCTTGTGCGACGACGTGGTGGAAGACGTCAGCTGCCGGCCAGTGTAGGGCCTGTAGTCCAACACGATTGGTGGGTACGACGGCGACCGCGCACGCTTTCGTGATGGGTTCTCGTCCGCCTTGCTATTCATTGTCGTGCGTCTGACTACAAAGACCACGCGGAGAAAGAAAGAATGCAGAGCGACACAGAGAGTGAGGGAGGGAGAGAGAGAAAGACACACTGAAAGGTAGGCTAAAACACAAAATGTGTCTGTGTGAGGGCTTATGTGCGTTCGTGCGCATGCGACGGAACCACGCAGGGTGCGTGTTGCTTGGTTTGCTCTCCCTCATTCTCTCTGAGACTGATCAGTGTTTGTAAGAAACGCGTAGTGTCCCATGGAAGCGTAGATGTGTGCATTGTTGGTCTTTTTTGGTCGTTGACTTTGACAGTCCTCTCTTTCAGAGTCAATGATGCTTCGGCAGCTCTTTAGATCTTCATGGTACCATCAGCAAACGGATTGTAGACGACGGTGGTACTAACAATCTTGACACGTTCCTTGTCAGTGACAATGTTCTTCTCATCAACGGGAAGCGCTGCGGTCTCGAGCGCACTGAGAGTCGCGTCCCCAGTGATTGGTGGCGAAGAGTCGCTCGTGTACGGACTTGTGGCCGTCAGCACAACCTCCCCAAACGCAGTGTAGAGGCTGTCAAGGGACGGCTGTGGAGCGAGTGTGATGAAGAACTGCGACGCGTTCGTGTTGGGCTTGACGCCCTTGTGCGCCATCGAAAGCACGCCGCGCGACCTGTGGCCGGATGTACCAAAGCCCTCGTCCTCAAAGTAGCAGCCTTCGCCAATGGCAGCGATGGACGACGTCAATGCGGCGGCGGGCGTCGCGCCGTCCTCTGTTGACGCGGACCGTGCGAGAGCGTAAATCGATTCCCCGCCTTTGCCGGTGTTCGTGGGGTCACCCGTCTGAAGCAGCACGCCGGGCATGTGACGGTAAAAGCAACAGCCGTCATAGCGACCGGAGGCGCACAAGGCGAGGAAGTTGAACGCGGCCTTGGGGCACTCGCGGTAACGCAAGTGAACGGGGAGGTCTCCGAAGCTGGTATGAAGAACAACCGCCATCAGTGCGTGAACGTCTTCGCTTTGCTTTCTCCTTCTTTCTTGTTGTTGTTGTTGTGAGTGCAAGGAAGATAGAATTCGGGGGAGGGGGGGGGAGTTGAGAATTTGATTGGGGCTGGTGAAGAAATGGTGTGACAACATTTGTTTGGGCCATAAAAGGAACACTTACAAAAAAAAAAGCGAACAAGGCGCGCTTGCGGAAACGCCGTGTGCTGTGGTGGCCGCTACACACTTTCCTCACCGTGTGCAGTTTTGCCTCCTCAGGAGGAAGAAATCCCGTGGTTTGTTCGCGGCGCACTCACTGGGACTGCTTTCCCAAACAGCAGTGGCCACACAACACCAAACTGAGTGAGGAAGAAAACGGCAAGAAGTGTTGTTGTATTATTCATTTTGGTATTCGGGTTTCGTTGTGAATATGCAAAATAGGAAAAAAAGAAACAGTAAGTGAGAGAGATGAACAAAACACGGTGCGTAGAAAATCTGTGGAAATGATGCAAACAGGTGAGTCAAGCGAGGACAGAGAGAGGGGACAGGGATTTTTCTGGGTAACTGGTGTAGAACAGTCGCCTCTCTCCAACTGCACACACACTCTATCTCCTCGTCTGTTTGGTTACTACTTACAAGTATACGTTTGCATCGAACACTTTTCTCTCTCGTGGGCACTTTTTTTTTAAGGGTTTACGAATACGGTTAAGGTGGTGCGAAAAACGAGCAAAAAACACGAAAAATGGAAAAGGGAGAAAGGTGGGAGGAGCCTTCGCACGCTAAGATGGTATATATAAAATGACGTTATCATCCCGGCAGCAAACAAACAAACAAAAAAACACCCCACCCCAACACGGACAAACACACGTACACATCAAGTGAAGAGGTGCACGTTTCGGGCAGAACTTACACTTGAGCCTTGGCACCTTGGGCAGGAGCCGCCTCGTCCTCCTTCTTCTTGGTGACCTTGCTCTTCAGTTGGGGGTTCTTCGAAAGGTAGTTCTCGACGGCGGCGTGGATGGTTTCCTCAGCGAGCATGGAGCAGTGCAGCTTGACAGGCGGCAGAGAGAGCTCTTGGGCGATCTGCTTGTTGGTCAGCTGCAACGCCTCGGCGACCGTCTTGCCGCGGATGGCCTGTGAGGCGTAGGAGGACGCCGCGATGGCACTTCCGCAGCCAAAGGCCTTGAACTTGACGTCCTCGATCACCATGGTGTCGGGGTTGACCTTGACCTGCATCTGCGTCATGTCACCGCACTCGGGGGCACCGCGGAGGCCAGTTCCAACGTGCGGGTCCGCCTTGTCCATCTTGCCCACGTTGCGGGGGTTGTTGTAGTGGTCCTGCACCAGGTCGCTGTACAGGGTGCGGACTGGGGTGAGCGTGGAGGTGACTCCCAGCGCGAAAGTAGTGGCAAAAGGACGGCTAAAGGCGCGCATGACGAGAGTGAGTGAACAGGCGACGACGTCAAAAAAGGACTGTTTAACAGGGAGAGAGGGAAGTCTGAGAAGAACAGAACCGATGACAGAGGCTCGATAACAGGGTGTGTATGTATGTGAGAACAGAAACGCAAGAGTAACGGCAACAAGTGGTGAAGAAAAAGACGCAGTCAATAAGTGACGACAAAAACTTGGTAGACTGAAAAGTAAAAAAAGAAAGGGAAGACTGGGACGTTCACTGAAGATCTTGCATCAGCAGTAGTGGCAATGAAGGCGAGGGAGAGAGGGCGGGAGGGGGCGTGTATGAGATTCATCATCAGCGGGTATGTCAGCCTGTTCATGGGGTTCTCGTTGGTATACCAGCATAGAAACAGTGTGTGTGTGTGTTTTGAAAGTTTTCTGCGGTCGCTGGCTAACAGTGTGGAAGTCCTTCAGTCTTCTTTGCTGCTACGACACCTCATGCAAAAAGATACGCCGCTGTCAGGCAAGTAGTAGATGTTTGATTTTTTTTTTGCTTGCTTCTTTTCCGGATATACATATATGGTGTGTATCCGTTCGGAGTATTTCGATGATGCCACAGACAAACGACTGTGACCCACACTTAAACGTTGGCATGTTAGTGAAGCAACAAAAGGTACACACACTGTCAGAAGCGCACGACCACACAAGGAGCACGCGACTCCTCAGTTCATTTCCTCAATGAGGCGCCGCTTTGATGCGGGTCCCGCCACACCCTGATCGTCGTCGTCGTCCGTCGACTCCTCGTTCTCAAGGTCTTCAGCTGCCATAAAGACAACCTCGTCATCCGACGAGGACGTGGCCGCCTCGTTGGTGGCGTTCGCACCTCCCGTCGGGACGGCGGCGCCATGGTTGCCGGCGCCGACACGCAACGCCTCCATCAGATCCAGCATAGCCTGCGCCTCTTGGAGCCGCCGCTGCTTGAGCGACTCCTCGGTTTTTGTCGTGGGCAGTAAAAGCCCATCCGCGCGGTCCACCTCGCTTCCGAGATCGCCCTTCTCCTCCAGCACGCCAGCCACAACCGCGAGCTCCACCTCAGGCCCATCACCGTTTGACTCGGCCGATTCGAGCGAGAGAGCGGGTTGCGTGCTCGCCGTGGCGAGAAAGGCCTGAACGCGATCCGAGAGGCTTCGAAGGGAGTCGCTCTCGTCCCTCGTCGTGTCCTCGCGCAGAAGACTTGCCACTGCGCGAGAGGCCTCCGCGTTATTGTTCGTTGACATCGGCCACCAAACGACACTGCTTGTTTTTGACGTCAACAACAACAAAGAAAATACTAAGTAGGAGAAAGGAGTGCGGGGAGGGTAGGTTTGGTTTTCCATCTTCAACAAAGAGGGGGTAACAGAGGCTGTCAAGAGACGATAGCATGGACTTGCTTGACAACAGCATCGTGAGTATACACATACGGCCCCATGTGAGGCTCACTTCCATTTCTTTTCTTTTTTGAGGTTTAGGAAATTACCAGAACAACATATAAATAAACGTGTGTAGCGAGAAAGAACAGAAGTACTACGTTCAAAAAAAAAGAAGAAGAAAGTCACTGTAGGAAAGCTCACAGAAGCACGCATGCACATGTGCACCAAGTGTTTGTGTTTCTGTAGAGCTTGCGATATCGTTAGAATACTCGCATTGATGATATCCGTTTTAGGTTTGTTTGACTTGGGGATAGCGAGAGAAGAGAGAAAGAGTGAACCAAAAAAAACCGCACCACTTCACCAAGGGCCGGCCAGACCTCAGGCGGTGGATGCCTCCTTTTTGAGCGACGCGATGTCGATGACGAAACGGTACTTGACGTCGTTCTTCAGCATCCGGGTGTAGGCCTCGTTGATCTCGCTCATGTTGATCATTTCCACGTCAGAGGTGATGTTGTGCTTGCCACAGAAGTCGAGCATCTCCTGCGTCTCGGCGATGCCGCCAATATTCGAGCCCGTCAGAATGCGACGACCGCGCACGAAGGTGGCCGAGGAGACCGGCGGGTTCGGCTTGTCGGGCAGACCAACCAGCACGTGGGCACCGTCAAGTCCGAGGGTTTCCATGTACGGCTCGACGTCGTGGGGCGTGCCGACGGTGTCGATGATGATGTCGAGCGTCATGGCAATCTTCTTCATCTCATCCTTGTGCGAGGAAAGGATGACGTGATGCGCGCCAAGCCGCTTCGCATCGTCGACCTTGCTGGGGGACGTGGTGAAGACGGTCACGTCCGCACCCATGGCGTGGGCGAGCTTGACGGCCATGTGGCCGAGACCGCCAATGCCCACCACGCCAACCTTGGTGCCCTTTGTGCACTTGTAGTGGCGCAGCGGGGAGTAGGTGGTGATGCCAGCGCACAGCAGCGGTGCGCACGCCTTGAAGTCGAGGTTGTCGGGCACACGGAGCACCATCGGCTCGGCGACGACGATGTGATCCGAGTAGCCGCCCTTAGTGATGGAGCCGTCTGGTAGCTTGGTGCCGTACGTGGCGGTGCGCTTGCCACCACAGCAGAACTGCTCCAGGTCGCGCTTGCACGGACCGCAGTTGTGGCACGCGTCGACCAGGCAGCCAACGCCGACCTTGTCGCCAACCTTGAACTTGGTCACCTTGGGGCCCACCGCGGTGACGTGACCCACGATCTCGTGGCCAGGCACGATCGGGTAGTTCGTGCCACCCCACTCGTTGCGGGCAATGTGCAGGTCGCTGTGGCAGACACCGCAGTAGACGATGTCGATGCAGACGTCGTCATCGTTGAGGTCGCGGCGCTCGAAGCGCATGAAGGCGAGCGGCGTCGTTGCCGAGGGTGTGCCGTAGCCGTACGCGGGAGTGGGCATCTTGAGTGGTGAAGTGTGCTTTTTTTTTTTTTGTGTGTGTACGTGGAGTTCACACGAGTGATTGAGTTTCGATAAGAATAGGGCGGCTCTAGACACATATGCAGAGACAGAGAGAGAGAGAAAGAGGTGAGAAGAAAACGAAGGTGCGTGTGTGATGGAGAGAGGGTGGGTGGAGGGGGGGGGGGAATAAAACAAGTGTGCGGTGGAGACTGACCAGTTGGTAAGATAAAGTGAAAAATACTTTAAAAAATGTGTCACAAAAAGTGCCAAAGCGGCACAATTTGGTTGTCCACGACGACAAACTGGAACCACATCGTCGGGCGTACTCCAACTATTGTTCCCTGTCACGTTGATGCTGAAGTCCAGTCACATCGATGAGTGACAATGTGTATTTGTTTTGTTTGTTTGCGTATTCGGTAATAAAGACAGAAGAGAGTCAGTGTGATCTAGTAAAGTGATGCGTAAAAATAAATGGGAGAAGAGAGATAGAAAAGAGGAGTAAATTGTACAGGAAGAAAAACACGCACACAATCAACCAAGATAATGTGGAGTGGTGTCGACCTCTGCAGATGCACCAGGAAAGAAACACAACATGTTCACCCTTGCAACGCGTGCTCACTTCACTTACGGTATGCTCTCAGCAAGAACGGACTCAAAGGCACTTACGACTTGAATCGCCTCTTCTTGTGACTTGCTTTCGAGGAAAAAGGCGCGCTTGTTCGACACGACGCACACCACGCAGCCTTTTTCGGTGAAGCGAGTCGCGTTGGCCGCATTGCCCATGATCATCGGCTCGTCGCAGCCGCGCCGCACACGCAAGATGGAGCGGAGCGAGATGGCCGTGCAGTTTTTGCCGAAGAACTTGAGTGCCCGATCAAGTGAGCGCACGGCAACCTCCGGGTGCGCATTCGCGCCATCGCCGCGGCGCGTGCGGGAAGAGGACGAGCGTCGGCTTTGCTTCCCAATGCCGGCGCGCTCAATGGCAGAGTCGAACACTTGCGCGGGGACGGCTACCAAGTACTCTTCGTCCACGGTGAGAAACACGTAGTGGAGAGCCGGCGCGCGACCGGACTCGGCCTGAGCGTCATACTTCAAGAAGATGCGGGGATGACAGAGGAACGCAACGTTTTCGTCGTCAATCGGAGGGTTTCGTTCACTGTGCGACGACGTGGTGTGTCTGCGGTCGTGACGACGACTGTGGTCCCGCTTCCGGTCGCGGCTTGAGTGGCGGTCGCGGTCGCGGTGGTGGCGGCGGTCACGCTCATCTCGTGCATTGTCATCGTCATCGTTGTGGCGGTGGCGTGAGCGCCGGCTCTGTCCCTTCCCGCGGCTCGATTCGCGCACCTCGCCGACAGCCCATGGCTCTCGCCGTGACGACCCGAACGGGATGAGCGCGAGGCGGGACGCCGGCCCACCGATGCGGGTATCCGGCGATAGGGAGGACTGTCGCCGGCGAGTGAAGGGAAGCGAGTACTGAATGAGCGGTGTAAGCGAGTGACGCCGAGACGAGGACAGCTGCACCGCAGCGCTGTACTCGGGTCCGCTGGTGATGGCGCGGGTGCCGTGAGGTAGGGACCCGGGGTCACTCGCGATCGCAACAACAGCTGGAACCGCGGGGCCGGGCTCCACGGGGCCCCATCGCCACAACGAGAGTGGCAGTGACGAAGCACGTGAGCCCTCGGACTTGGAACCGGCTCTCTCCTCGTTGTCGTCCTCTGACAAGGCCGCACGCGCGTGTGTCTGTTGTGTGCCGTCGGTGCGTCGAGGGCTGACCCTGTTGTCGTCGCCGTCGTCGTTGTGCGTGACTCGCCGCTCAGGGGACACAGAGATGTGCGTGACGACGGGTCTGCTGCGCGATGGCGTTTTTGCTGTGTCGGAGCGGCGTTGCCATGGTGATGCGGTCGCCTGTGCAGCCTCAGGATCTGCGTGCGTGCCCACCGTACGGGCAGCGCGGCTGCTCTTGGCAGTCG
Source organism: Wallacemonas sp. MBr04 (assembly GCA_030849635.1). Lineage (NCBI taxonomy): Eukaryota > Euglenozoa > Kinetoplastea > Trypanosomatida > Trypanosomatidae > Wallacemonas > Wallacemonas sp. MBr04. The sequence goes on along the minus strand of JASANR010001591.1, from coordinate 74,651 downwards.
TGGCGTGGCGTCGGCGGTGACGGTGGCCTTTGCTGTCGCGTGGCTCACTCGCACGACGCCTGTCCGGTGCCACTGCTTGCGATGACGCCTCGGACTCTGATCCATCCAGGTCCGCGGTGACGAGTTGACCCAGATCAGGAGCGAGGACCGAGTGCGACGGGCACGCACCATCGTGCACAACGTCCTTGAGGAGCGGCTTTGGGTTGGGTCGCCACCGCGTCTGATGGGCTTGCCGTGGTGAGTCTTCGTACTGCTCATCCTCACTCACCGTGACGTCGGTCGTTGAGCTGTCGCTGCTCGTCACGTTCGACCACGAATGTGCGCGCCGCACATGTGATGGTCGCACATGCTGTTGCTCTCGGTTGTCTTCACCGCTCTCCTCGTCATCATCGTTGTCGATGGTGTCGCGCCGTGTCTTGAAATGAAGGGGTACACGGTAGGCTGACGGCGGGTGTCGCGGTGGTGGCGGTGCCGCCGTGGACAAGTGCGGAGGGGCGGTCAGTCGATGTGGTTGACTTGCGGCAGCTTCCGTGGGCTCTGGCGCGTACTTGTGGAGTGTGAGGTGTGGCCCGTGCGGGGGGTGCGATGGTGGCTGTGGTTGTGGCTGTGGTTGTGATTGTGGGAGTAAGTGGCCGTTGACGTTGCTGTTGAAATGGTGGTGCTCTCGGTTGTGCAGCTCCACCGCATCGCAGAGAGCGTCAAGCCACAACTGTGCGTCCCCCTCGCTGGGTGCCGTCAGCACCACGTACTCGTTTTGTGGCCGAGGGAACCCACTCGTCGGGGCCGTTTCAATGGCCACGGCGCAGCGGTTCAAGCGGCGCACCTCACCCATGCTCGCCACCAGCAGATACACGAGAGGACTCTCCGTCGCGGCTCGTGAGCCCGCTGTCGGCGCGTACCCCACCAACACGCTGGGAGTCAGCTCGCATCGCAGTCCATCGTACTGATGGCGTGGAATGCTGGCCCGCCGACCGTGCCCGGCGCATGGGATGATCTTCCAGCTCAGTGTTCCGGAAAGTGAAACGGACATTGATTCTGCTGTTACTGTTCTCAATGGAAACGGTTGTATGGCGCGTGTCCAAGCCAAAATGTGTGGTCTCGTTACGCGCGTTGCCGCCAACTGAAACAAAGAGAAAACACGAAAATTGAGGAAGGAGGTGAAGTGTACAGTCGCGTGTGGTGAAGTGATCATGTCAATGAAGACGCAGACAGGAATAAGACGCTATCGCGCGCGCGCCACAGAGGCACATGCGAAGTGGTCACCCTCAGCCGGAGCCAAGTGCGCTCCCTCTCTCTCTCTCTCCTTCTTTCTGTGTGGTGGTAAAGGGCCATAGCGGCAACCCACGAAGCCAAACCACGAAGCCAAACCAAGCCAGAGGACACACAAGCCCATTGAGTTGCGTTTTTTTTTTCGATTCCTATTTTTTCTTCGTTCTTTCATGTGGATATCGCAAATTGTTGGGTGCGATGACGCCCATTCATGCCCACTTTCTCTCTCTCCCTCTCCCCCCACTGACACGCTCAGGGGAGGTTAGGCTTTTGCGGTTTGAGCACGACGGCACGTCGACGGCCGTTGTTAGCTTCCTGTTCAGCGACGAACCTCACCGTCCTGCCCACCGTGAGGTGCGTTCGTTCAAGGATCTGTGAGCCAACATGAACCCGCTGCTCAGGCTTTGTCGTGCCAAATGGCTGGATAAAGGCAAAATGCGGCCGCACCATGCACACGACGCCGCTCTCCTCGTGCGGTGGCGAGCCCGGCAGAGCGCGACGGCTTGTGACTGCCTGGACGTCGTCTGACGCGTTGGCATCCCGCTCGTGGACGCTGCTGCTCTCACGTGGGTAGCACAGGGGGCAGCGCATTTCAAGAAAGACGAGACCACAGTCAGTGCACTTGGTGGGAAGAAACGGAATGTGATTGCGGTGTGCCGCGTCGAGTGCCACGGACTCGTCCAAAGCCGCGCCGTTCGCATCATTCCTGTCTAGGCTCGTTGAGGACACGGCTGTGGCGGGACGGCCTTGGCCGCAGTAAATGCAGTAGGTCTCAAACGCCACGTTGGCCCGCGCACAGCGCTCGCACTCCCAGCACTCGGACACGAAGAGATCCTGCACAGTCGGCCGCAGTGCCAGACAGTGCTGACACAAGTAGCGGCCCACGTCGGCGTTCGTGTTTTCCAGACCGCAGCCCTCGCAACACCACGCGGTCGGCGTGTCGTTGAGGTGCTCGTACGGGCACAGCTGTGGCGGGTGGTTGCCAAGGCACTCGTGACACGTCTCGTCCGCGGCAAACTGTGACGACAGCACCCCGCAGCGCCGATCAAGCATCTCCAGCAGCTGCTTCAGCAATGCCGTGCAGCGACGGGCATGACTGTCGGTGCGTACAAACGGGCTGAGCATGACGAGGAGTCGGCTCAGCCGTTTCGCGACATCGACGCGGATGGGCACCAGCTCCGACACAGGCAACGCCTCCAGCGCGAGTCGTGTGCTCACCAGTGAAGAGTGCACCAGTGGTGACGACGACGACGACGACGAAGGCGGTGCCGGTGGCGGGGACGGTAGCGGTGGTAGAGTTGATCCGGACGTGGCTGCCACAGGCGGCGACAACCACGCACACCGAAGCTGAAGCAGCGTCTCCTCCAAACTGCTGTGCCACGCGAGCAGACCCTCGACCGTCTTGGCACACGTTTCCTCGAAGCGATCGCCACCACCACCACAGGTCGCCATGCCGGACGTTCCCGCCGCAAGCTCTAAGAGTGTCGTCACCGTTGACAGAATGGCCGGCGCTGGCCACGGTGTGGTGGTCGCGGGGGCAATGAAGGCGACGCAGTGAGGGCACACCCCACCCGTGTAGGCCGCAGGGAGCATCGTGTGGCAGTGGGGGCAGCTGCGGTCAGAGGACATGAGCGTGTGCTCGTCGCCACGATCAGCCACCAATTCGACCCCGCACTCGGAGCAGTGCACTGTCGGTTGCCCACTGTCAGCTGCTGCGGTGGTGGCGCTCTGCACGGCCCCGTCTGTGAGCGCGGCGAAAGGCTCCAAGTGCAGACACTGTGGGCAGATGTGGAAGGGGCGCGGCGGCGAGTGCGGAGACGCATCGGCACTGGCACTGATTGCCGTGGTTGGGGTGACCGTGGCAGGGCGTTCTGCGTCTTTGGTGCTGTGCTCGAGGGCTTCCTCAGTGGCGCCGCACGCGGAGCAGTGCGTGGCAAACAGATTTCGCACCTCCGCACCACACGCGGTGCAGTGGCGCGGCGCACGCGCACACGCGGCTGCGGTGCCCTCGACCAGCGCAGGCAGGTAGTCGACCTGCGGGCAGTGTGGGCAGGTGCGTTCGAGGGAGCTGTGCCGCTCCTGGCAGCCCGGGCAGCGCCAGACCGTGGTGTGCGCCGCCGCGTACGGCGTCGCAAAGTGGCCACACGTCACGCAGCAGCCGACAAGATTCGCGTACGCTTCGGCTGGCGTGTGCTGGCCACACGCGCAGAAACGGCTCGGCATGTGCGGAACGGGCGCCTCGCGACTCGCCATGGCACCTGCAGCAGACATCGACGCACGGCCACCTCCGTGTATGACGGCTGTCGCTGCGGGCCCAGTCAGCTTGCGACAGCGCAGGCACGCCACTGTTTGGCGGGCGGGGTTGGCGGCGTCACAGGCCGAGCACGTCCACGCTTTGCGACTCACGGCCGTGTACGTGTTGCCCTCCTGCAGCGCCGCGCCACAGCAGCGACAGACAAAGACACGCTCGTCCTGACTGTAGCTGCACTGCGCACACACAACGAAGCCGTGCCGCAGGCTCGAGCACAGGCAGTAGTTGAAGCGATCGCTGTTCAGGCGACCGCACGACGCGCACTTCCACAGCTTGTACGGCGTGGCGAGTTGAGCGTCGCGGAGCCACACGGCGTCGCCGTTGACGTGCCAGACAGCTGCGAGGTGGTCGTGTGTGCCGCGGTCACCAATGTCCCTCGCGTAGCACAGCGCGTAGTACTGCAAAAAGGGCATCCCCGCCGTCGACGCGTCAATCCGCTGAAAGAGCGAGCGAATACTCAAGGCGTCCGACTGCTCCAAGCACCACACAACCGCGGTGGTCAACGGCACGGCCATGTGCTCCACCTGCAAGGCGCTCTCGAGCAGGCCAAAGAGGACATCCGCGTTGAGGTCGTCACCGACGTAGCGCAGCGCGGCCCTCAGTGTGGGCAGCACGAGCTCCAGCGCCAGTCGTGGTGGGACGTGCTGAAGAGCGCCGAGGTGCCGCGGAAGGGACGCGATGCGATCGCACAGGCCAGCGAGCAAGTCCTCCACAAGCTGGCCAACCAGCATGCTGACGTTGTGGAAGTTGACGGCCGCTGCATAAAACGTCCCCACCTCGTCGGCGGCACCCGCGCGGCCAATGAGGCGGGCCACCGCACCGAGTGTCTGCAGTGCCATGGGCGACATGGCCACCCAGCCCTCCGGCCGGCTCTGTCCCAGGCGATTCACGGCATCGACCGCACCACGAACGTTGCCGACGTGGACACGCGCCATGACCGACTGTGGCGTTTCGCGCAGGTTTGGGAGTTGGCGATAGAGCGCGACGACCGCGTCGCTTCGCCCCGCTGCGAGAAGGGCAGGCACGCCGTAGATGAGGCCCTCCTGTGCCGCCTCGAGCCCGTCATCACCAGCCGCGGCGACGAGTCCGTGCATGGCACGCAGAAGCAGGGACATCTCCGCCTCACACAGCCGCGTCTGTCCACACGACGAGCCCGAGATGTTCGACACGGCCCAGCCACAACCCGCGAGAAACTTGTTCATCACGGGCACGGTGCAGAGCTGCTCCGACTCCAGGTACGCGTACAGCTCGCAGAGAAGTCGGCACGGCGCACCTTTGAGCGCCGTCGTGGCCAGCACCGCCATCTCGCCTCGCAGGGACTCCACCTCGGCCTCGGCCTCACCACCGCCCACCGGTGGCACTGGAAACGGCACCGAGCGCAGCACCACATCGTGCAGTTCGGCAAGCGTGGTGGCGGACAGGGCCTGGTCAGCGTTCCGCTTGACACGGACGGCATGGGCGAGACTCTGCAGTGCGTTCTTCGCGAGCGCGAGAGGGACAGCGGGATGCCAGCGGGACGTCTGCACACGCAGTGCATGCGCCGAGACAGGTGAGAAGACCGCGTCAAAAACAGATTGACGGATGTCGACTGCGCCGGTGCTGCGGCTGCCCGGCGACGACAGCCAAAGAGACGCGATCAGGAGCGGCAGTGTGGTGGGGCCTGCAGTGCGCAGAAGGGGTGTGAACGCGTTCTGCAGCGCCGTCTGTGTCGTTGGGCTCGCCGCCGCGATGTGACCGTCTGCCTCGCACCAATTGGTTTCTCTGAGAATAGCGGCAAACAAGCGCTGCGACAGGGCTGTCGTTTGTCGACGATCGTCCTCAGACTCGCCACCAGTTCGCGTGCGCTTGACCAGCTCGTACAGTGTCTGTTGTTGTTGCGACACCGAGAACGTCCCGTGGATGTGCGCCGACACAGGAAGGCGCAACGACGGCAACACTGAGCGAACACTGCGCTCGACAACATGGGTGAGTGCACTGTTGTCGTTGTGAGTGCTATTGGCAAGGTCTGGTACGTACAGTGTTTCGCAACTTGAGTGGAGAAGCGAGGCCACACCACGAGCCACGCACGTGAAGGTTCGGCGCGGGACTGCGAGTGATGAGCTGGCGCGTCTTGAATCGCGCGTGAGCAGTGCGTGCGGTGACGAGCATAAGTGAAGGCTGCGAGACACGTGGCGCGTGAGCGACATGGATGGGCAGATTGAAAAAATGAAAAGACAGAGAGAAGAGAAACCAAAAAAAAAAGAATCACGACGACTGGTACAGACACACCAACGCAAAACAAAAACAGACAAGAGCGGTTGGTAACGGTGGTCGCTACGCCAAGCAAACACCTACCGTCGAGTACACGAACAGAGAGGAAGGAAGAGAGTAGAAACGGGAGGGGAATGCGATAGGGGTGATGTTCGGGCAATACGCCACAAAGACAACAGATAACGACAAAGAGGATGCACTTCCGTGAAGTGTTGTGGCCACGTGTGTGCGTGTGTGTGTGCGACAGACAAGAGATGAGTCTCGCACACGTGTCTAAGTTTCTTCACACCAGGAAGTACTTCCTGTGATCGAGCGTTCACGATGCTTTGACAGCAGACGCAAGGAAGCACGCCATGCCACACCGCAAATTCGCGTGTACTGCTCTTCTTGGCATGGGAACGTACCTCTGATTGCGCAGGATTGCTCACAACTCTCCCGTGTTGAGCGTGCGTGTACATGGCAACCAGTGCGTCAAACTGCTTTTCGGGCGTTGTTTTGCTTTGTTTTCGCCTCAGTTTTGTTTTTGATACTCGCTCGTGATGAGAGAATGCGACCACCATTTCAAAAACAGGGGGAAATGCTGCTAGCTACGCAAAGTTGACAAAAAAAAACGTCTATTCAAAGAACAGAAGAACGAAGGAAAAGGGGGAAAAGGAACACGGACGACGACACACGCAAGGTAGAACAGTGGAACAAAACCAACAAAAGAAAGACACTAGAAAGGGACGAGCCGACTCTTCTCTTCCGTGTTGTTTCTCTTACAGTGTTGGCTTCTACGCAGTGGCCTGAGGGCGCTTGTCCTCCGGCAGTGGGAAGCCGGGCACCATATCGTGCACAATCTCGTCGGGAATAAGCTTGTGGCCGTAGGCGCTGGTCATGGTGCCCTTCTCCCAGTTTGTCGGCGAGAACTCCGCGCGCATGAGCGAGCGGTTGGGCTGCTTCCACATCATCGGGTTCTGGGGGTCCTTCTCGTCCCACCCACTAAGTCGCTGCGACGCCGCCATGGACCAGTAAAACGTGGGCATGTAGTACGGCACTCCCAGGTACATGACACTAGGGAAGAACTTCTTGTCCTCAGCGGTGTAGTCCTTGGTCATCTCCATGAACTTGCTCTTGAGCAGCTGCATGCGGTACGTCTCGTACGAGCGGCACACCATCCAGGCCTCCTCGAACTCGTGGCAGTTCACGGTACCCCACGTGACCGGCTTCAGATTCTTCAGGCAACGGTGAAACGGGATCCAGCGGTGGACGCACTGATCACGGAACACGATCGGCACCTGCTGCAGCTCCATCGTGTCGCGCGACACAGACATGGGGCGACGCTGGTGACCACGATCAGCACCATAGGGATCAAGCTTGTTCCACAGAAGCGGATTATCGTACGGGCCAAGATTGATGGGAGGGTGCTCGCCAGGCGCGGCGGAGGCAAGATCCTTCAGATACTCCGTCATTTGTGCTAAGGGGAAAAGTCTGCGGAAATCGAGTAGACAGGGAAAGTATGGTAAAGAGGTGGGGTCCACAAACGCGGCTCAACTGTCACAGAAAAGAAAAAAAAGGCCGTGGAAATGCTATGAGCTAACTACAAATTGTTGTCTTGATGTGTGGAGGTGGTGCAATTGGGGGGGGGAAGGGTACTAACGAGCGGAACACTAGAGAGCAAAGTCCACGAAAAAAAAAAAGCAAGGATGTGGTGGGTGCAGTGTCGATGTGGTCTCTAACAGATCACCTACTAGTAGTTGCACTTGACAAGCAGTGTGAAAAGGAGAGAGAGGTAGGTAGAGTGGGAGACGGAGCGGGGAGAGGAAGGGCAGATGAACATGTGAGATGCTGCGCTACGATATGGAAGTGGTGAGTGCTGAGTCGTTGTTCAGTCGGTGGACAACAGTCCCCCTAGGTGCGAGACAACACGTGACGGTGTTGAAAATCCAGTTATCTTCCTTCCACCATCATATCAGCGCTACATGTATGTGTGTGTGTGTAGCAGCGATTGACTGTTTCGTCGTTTGTTGTTGATGTTTTCACATTTTTTTCTTCATGTGTCAGTCTTCGAAGCAAGCGCTTACACAGCGTCTGGTGCACCGGGGCTGGCAAGAGAAACTCATGAGAAAAGGAGAAGAGAGGAAAGAGGAAAAGGGGATATGCGTTTTTGTTTTGCTCGTTGAGGACGGCAAACCAAAAGTGCAACGAAAAAAAAAAGCTATCCTCCTCTTCCGTTTGGTCCTACAAAAAGCAGCACCGTCTGGAAACTGACGCCTGTGTGCGAGTGTTGGAAGCGCGACAGTTTCTCAAATGTGGCAAGGAAGGATAGTGGACGTTAAAACAAAAACAAAAAAAAGAGAAGATGATGAGAAAAAAAAAACAGAAAAGTTTAACATTGTGGAAAAAACAAAAGCGTTTTCAGTGTGGGGAAAAGAGAGAGAAAAAAGGGTGTTGCAAGCGCTCAGTCGCCGAAGGGAGGGACGCAAAGAAGAGGGTTGAGTAAAAAAAAAGAAAGAAAAACAGTAGTAAAAGATGATCTTTTGATAGACTTTTGATGCTTTTGTGATTTTATGAGTAGAAAAGAATGAAGGTATCGTTTTTTGTTTGTTAATTTGTTTCATCGTGAAAGGATCAATTTATCCTTTATCCTTTGTTTTTGTCTTCTTCTCTTTTTTTTTTAATGCTCTTCTCTGTGCTTTCACTTTCCTTTTGATGATGATGATGCTTGTGATTGTGAGTGGGGAGCGGGGATGTGCTGTTTGCTGTCGCGTGGCCCTTGGGACAGTTACAGCTTGGTGTTGGCGGACCACAGCGATGCCACAAAGGCACCATCGCACAGCTCCACCGGGTACGCCTCAGGCGTCAGGTTGAACTTCTCGCGGAAGCCGCGCTGCACATTGGACACGACGCGGTCCACGGCAGACTTGCGCAGCAGCAGGAGAATGCAGCCGCCAAAGCCGCCGCCCATCAGACGACCGCCCGCGACGCCGTCCTCGCGGTTGATGGCCTCCTGGATGAAATTGAGCTCCGGGGTGGAGATGCGGAGAATGTCACGCTGGCCTTCGTGCGTGGCGTTGAGGAGTTCACCCGCGCGCTTGTAGCGTGCCGCCTGGCTCAGCGGGCACCCGGGCTTGGACAGATTAATGAACTCAATCGTGCGCAGCTGCTCGGCCACGTTGAAGGTGCCGCGCTGGTACTGGCTCTCTGTCATGGCCGACTTGCACTCCGCCACGTACTGCACCGGGTCGCCCTTGGTGAACTTGGTGGGGTTGCGCGCGATGTGGCAGAACTTGAACGGCTTGCCGCCCAGCTTGACCTTGCTGACGGCGGCCTCGGCGCCCTCAATGTCGGCACGGATGGCGTTGTAGCCCGCGCCGTGATCGGCCGCCGTGAGCTCGTGCTTCACCATGGAGTTGATGAGCAAGAAGCAGGCGTCGGGGCCCGTAATGTTGCCGATCTCGTGGTTGTCGAAGGTGAGGGTGTCGCAGTCGAGGGCCATGAACTTGCCGGCGGTCGCGTGCACGCAGGAGAACTGATCCATGATGCCCACGTTGACACCGCAGTACTTGGTCTCGATGAGGAGGGCCTGCTTGGTCAGCTCAATCTTGTCATCGCGGCTGCCAGCGGGGAGAATGGGGAAGCTCCCGCCGGAGTACGGCTGCTTGGCGAACGAGGAGAGGCCCACGGCCTTGATGGCGTTGAGCAGCGCCACGTCGTACGACGCCGAGGCGCTCATGCCAGAGCCCATCGGCAGGGAGCCGTGTGAGAGCAGGCACATGCCCTGGTAGGCCGGGTCCTGGAGCGTCTTGCCGAGGTGATTAAGCATAATGATGGACGCACCGCGGGCGAACGTGGACCAGTCCTTGCTGTGCTCGCCGTCCGCCAGGGTCGCCAGCTCCGCGTAGGAGCCAGTGGTGGTGCCAAAGCGGAGCTTGCCATCGCTGTACTTGCGGACACGGCCGACCAGGATGTGGCAGCCCTCGCGAAGGCCGCCCGGGCAGACGTAGCCTCCCATGTAGTCGGTGTGCTCACCGTAGAAGTTCACACGGCCAGGGGCAAATGTGAAGAGCTGCCAGTCGACCTCGTTCTCGGTGACCTTGAAGACCTCCAAGAATTTGGGCTTCATGAGGGCGAGTGTCTCGCGGATGCGGGAATCGGGGTATGACGACGGCATGGTGGCAGTGGTATGTGTACGGGTAGGTGTGTCTGTGAGAGACGGTTGTTTGATGATGTTAACGTGTATCGACGGCTCCGTACGCTATTCTTTCCCTTTTGTTCTTTTGACGGTTGAAATAAGATTGTTGACTCTACATAAGTGATACATAAAAGATGAGTGAAGCGACGGGAGCGGTTGGAGCGATGCGAAACCGAGAAACAAAAATAGTGAAACAGGAGCGTCGTGAACGAATAGGTACGACGTGAACGCGGAGCAGGAACACGACACGACACGACATGCACACAGGCAGTGTGTGGACATCACGAGAGGTAGCAAAAGAGCGAGCAAGTGAGGGAGGGAGGCTGTCGCGGCCCTGGAGAGCATGCTTGTTACTACACGTGCACTGGGGAACGCAATATTTATATATACACCAAATAAGAATTGGCAACGAAAAGAAACGCGGAATAGTGCCCAAATCAAGTGCGCACCCACCCACCAAGAAAAAAAAAAGGGGCAGGAAGGGAGTGACGGTTTGTGTGGGCAGCATCCGTTTTGCAAATTAAGAATATTAACGTGTAAACTTTTGAGAACGTTTATTGAAAGGCACTTGCGAGCACACAGAAACAGACACCTTCGTGAATGGTTCGTGGCGTTCCCTCTGGCGAAACTGGATTCACATCGGAATGTGCTCGTCTACAAGCGGAGGGCCATTTTCAGGGAACGAAATCTTTTGAGGTTGGGGGGAAGAAGAAAAAAACCGGCGACCAGACGAAAGACAGAACAAGATGAAGTGATTCGCGCAGAACAATGAAAAAAAAAGAAACCTAAGGGAACAAAGGAAGAAAGAAAAGCGTTTTCAAAAAAAAAGTGCGAGTACGCGCTACTGCTTCGTCGGCGTCGTCATCACCTGTCACAGCTTGCTGCGCTGTGGAAGGTGCTTTTGAATGGTGTTGCGCAGGATTTCAACGCTCTTCCTGCGATCAGCTGCCTTGAAGACCGCCTGCCCTGGCACAACGACATTCGCACCAGCAGCTGCCACTGTCTCAATCGTGCCCAGGTTGATAGCGCCGTCAACCTGGATGTTGAGGTGCGGGTAGCGCTCGCGAAGCGCACGCACCTTGACGACCGGGCCGGGCATGAACTTCTGCCCCGCAAATCCAGGCACGACCGTCATGATCAGCACCATATCGACCTCGCCCGCATCGATCAGCGGGTAGAGCACCTCCACCGGCGTGTCGGGCTTGATGCTAATGCCCGCCTGCATCCCAGCAGCGCGGATCTTGCGCAGCAGGCCTACAGAATCGCTCGTGGCCTCGTGGTGGAACGTGAAGCCCGAGGCACCCGCCTTGGCGAACACATCGATCCACTTGGCCGGCTCCGTCACCATGAGGTGGCAGTCAAGAAAGGCGTGCTTCATGTGCTTGCGGAGGGCCGCCACGGTGTCCGGGCAGAAGCTGAGGTTGGGGGCGAAGTGCCCGTCAATGACGTCCACGTGAAGCCACTCAACGCTGCCACCCTCAGGAGACAGCACGAAGAGCGAGTCAGACAGCAGCTGCGTTTGATCCGCAACCATCAGCGACGGTGACACCACGGGCACGAGTGGGCGTGTCTTGTCGCGCCCGTTCATGAAGGTGGACTTGTTTTGATGATCGAACAGCATTTGCAAACGTGCTCTTGTGTGACAAGTTCTGCGAATCGAGACAGAATTCAACGTATGTGCTTGAATCTGAGCCACCAACGCGACCAGACAAGTGAGAGGGGAACAAAAAAGACGGAGTAGCAGAACGGTAGTTGATGGCGGTGGGAGATGGATCAGCGCACACACACACACACACGGATAGACACACACGGATAGACACAATGTGTGCTCAGTACAAGATGTAGCGAACAAGAGGGTGTCTTCCCAGAAACGCGTGAACGTACCTTGTATACCGTGGATCTGGGTGTCTCGTTTGCAAGTGCAAAGCTTTCTTCGCAACGTCATGTTTCAAGAGCGTGTACATAAATGCCACACCAACTAACAGTGACGAATGCTGCTTGAAACGCATTTATGCGACCTTCTCACAACGGGCTCTCTTTTTGTTGTTGTTGTTGTTGTTGTTGTTTGCTCTTGACTCTTGTGGATTGCTTGAGTGTCACGTGAACACCACGGCAATGAACGAGAAGTGAAAAGAAGAGAAGGGGGACAAAGAGGGGGGGGCAGAAAAGGGGGAGAAAAGGAAAACAGAGCACGCCTCATCCGTAACGTGAAAGCGTTGCTGTGAGTATCAGCTTTTCCCCCTGTTCTCAATTCTCGCACACCCCATTTGTTCCTCATTCTATGCAGACAGTTGACGGACAGGAGGAAAAAGTCACTACCATAAATTAAGGAGCTGTTCGTTCCGTCTGCGTCCTGTTGTTGTTGCTTTTTTCGTTTCTTCTGTGACGTTTTAGTTAGACAAAGCTTTCTTCATGCGTTCTTAGGCACATTCCACAAGCTCATCACTCTGCGGCGTTCCATTTTGCCTACGACCGCAGTAACGGAGGGCCACTAAAGTCAACGATGGCATGCTCCTGTGAGACGATAGCATCTCGCATGAGACGGTGTCTAATTGAGAAGAGGACAAAACTGGAAAGGACCGGAAAAGAGAGAAGTAAAGAGAGAAATTAAAAAGAAAACAACCACTTGTGCCAGCGTTTACGTCATGACGAGGCAACAGAAAAACAAAAACAAGAACGGGAAAGAAACAAAACAAAAAAGAACGAAACAAAGAGGGTCCGATTACAAAGAACAAAAGAAAAGACGGGGAAGGAACAACTGGATAACGACATACTGGATCAAACAGTGCACAAAATTACCTTCCCATGCAGAAAAACACGCAACAATATATAGAAAGCGAAGCGAAGAGCGAAAAAGGAGCGCGCAGCGTCATTCCATCTCGTTGACTGACTTTCGCCAATGTATTGTTCGTCGTTTTTTACTGTCATGACGGCCGCTAGTGTTGTTGTCACACTCAGTGCGTGCGTCTAGCATGCCCCCTACATCAGACTGTTCCTGAAGGCGGGGATGGTGGCGACGATACCGAGCACACCCTGCGGGGACGTCGGCAGGACGAACACCGGTGGCGCGAGAGCGGTGAAAATCTCGAGGATGGAGCCCGACTTGATGGCAGCCGCCATGTGGCCAGGACCCGCCGGCACGGACGCCTTGAGGAGCGTGTAGGCGAACATGGTCTGAAGAATGCCATCCATGAAGTTGTTGTTGTTCATCTGGTTCTTGCGCACCTTGGCGGCGTCGTTGCCGTCCTTGGCGGCGTCGAACTTGCTCTCCTGGATCACAATGTAGTTGTGAATCGTGCGGAACAAGTTGGAGTAGAAGACGCACACGAAGCGCACGCGGTTGAGCTGGTTTGCGAGGTTCATGGAGGCCATGCCGTGCTTCGCGAACAGGCGCAGCTCCTCAGAGAAGAGGAAGACGGTGAAGAAGGCGGTGTACACAATCTTCAGGATGCCAGCGAGAGGCGTGACGCTGCTCTTCAGGGCCGCCTTCCAGTTCATGGGGTTGAGAATCGGGAGCACAACAAACCACTGAGAGAAGCGTGTGACGCAACGGTACGTCGAGGCAATCTCCGTAACCATGCGGCAGTTGTGGGCCATCTGCTTGCAGCCAGCGCTCTCCGCAGGCGTCGCCAGCACCATACCCATGAACTGAAAGAGGGACGTCACGCGATCGCGGTTCGACACGTTCGCGATGTACGCGTTGAAGGCCTCAAACGCCTTGTTCATCTTTTGAGTTGCGTCAGCCATTGTGAACAAAAGAAAAGGAGAGCACGCTTTGGGGTTTTGTGTGGATGGAGGTGAAGGAGGTGAGCTCACTGAAGGAGAGGGGAAAAACGGTAACTGACGGAGGCGGATACTAAACGGCTAAATGTTCAAGAGGGGGGAGAGGGGGGGGGCATAGAGTGAAGAGAGGAGAATGTGAGAAGCGATCGATGTGCACAAGTCAGTTGAAAGGCGGAACAGGACGGATCACGAAAGGGAATAAGCGTATTCAGCCAATCGCTGGGGCACGTGAAGAGACAACACGTGACCATCGACGGCAACCCGACGGCGTTTCTTCCGTAAAACAGGAGTTGCATTGCGGCAGTACTGGTGAAGCCCAGCTGCTAAGCCAGATCCTCCCTCCTCCTGTTCTTTGGTGTGTTTCTTGCTGCTGTCTCTTCTTCCGTCCCTACGGAGGAGAACGAAAAGGTGTATGTCATCTGTTTGTGTGCTGCTTTTCTTTTCGTCATTTTTTTCTGCATTTCAAGCCCCCGACAGTGTGGGCTCGCGTCTCACACACGACTAGCGAAGCACTCATCTGTCAACACGGACGACTGAAAAACAAGAAAAAAGAGGAGGGAATAAAGAAAAAAGAGAGAAAAGGCGTTTTCTTGAACTAAAAGTGTCTTTTGACGTGGTTTCTCCACCAGGTTAGTGGGTGAGTAAGCCACAGGAATCATTTGTTTTTGGGGTTTTTTCGTTTTCATGAGCGTTTGTTTCAAATGAGGAAAGACTACACAAAACCTCACAGATTCGCGCGTTTGATGTGTGGGCATGTGTGGGAGCTTGCATATTGAACACGCTACAGCGGCATCCTGACATGGGTGGGAATGAGGGGCGGGCACAGGGGACTGGCGAAAGAAAAACTGTGTGCGTGTGTGTGACGACTGGCCAAAAAAGAAAGAAAAAGAAGAACGAGCAAAAAAAAAAAGAGAAAAGAAAAGAGCAAAGATAAGACGGTCAGCGAGAAAAAGGATCCCACTCTCTTCTCAAGTCACATCAACGCACACAGAATATGCGTGTCTGATGTGCGAGCTCATCGAAGAGGAAGACTTTTTTTTTGTGTGTGTGTGGAGCTGTTTTCTGTTGATGCTATTGCTATCCTTCTTGCTCATTTAGTTTTCTGTTTGCTTTGCCTTCTTCAGCGTTTGCGCCTGTCAACAGCACACAGCATTGCGTGCCTGACCTCGGGAAAATCAGAAAAAAGGGGGAGAAGGTCATGTGTGCCTCTGTCTGTTGTTGTTGTTGTTTTTGTGGTCACTGCGACACACAGACACCGAAGTAGCACATGTTCTCTCTGCTTTTTCAGAGAGTATGTTTTTTTTTTGATGATTGAAAGGAATGGACGCTCACAAAAAAAAGGAGGAAAACAAGAAAGAAAAGAGAAGGGGGAAAAAGATAATTATGATGTAATTGAGAGAAGGCGTTACTTTGGTGGCGCCCACTACCTCGCAAACGACGACAAGCCAGAGAATGTGGCTCTACGGTTCACGTGACAGTGGCCGCACAGAGCGTAAGTGGCGGAGCGAAACAAGAAACGAATGTTCGTCAACGTCCTTAGTAGAAGTCGCACACGGCGGCCACGAAGCCGAGGGAGCCGCGCAGGGTGTCGCTGAGGGGGAGCTGCTTGGGTGCGATGAGGCGCAGCGCCTTGTGCAGGGGCACCAGAGGGCCGGACACGTCCGCGAGGAGCTGGGGGCCGTCCTTGGGCATGCACGTCAGGGCGAACACGAAGAAGCAGCTCAGCTTGAGCAGGTTGATCTGACCCTTCTTCTTGTCCTCCTCGGAGGGGTTCTTCTGGGACAGCACGTAGACCTGGCGGATGATGCCGAGGACTAGGGTGTAGAACCAGCACACAACACCGCACGCGCCAACGCGGCTGAGGCTGCTGGGGTACACGCCGTGGCTGGAAAGGACCGCGGTGTCCTCGAACACACGGTGGCCAATGTGGAAGAAGTGGTTGAGCTGGTCCACGCGGTCGAGCACGGCGTCACCGTGGCTCTTGCGGAGGGACTCAAGAGTCGGCTTGGAGAGCGCGTTGAGGATGAGCGAGAGACGCGTAATCGCACGGTACGCGTCAGCCATGTTCGACAGGCTCTGGAGCGACTTGCTCAGCGCGGGGCAGCCGGCGTTCGCCACGGGTCCGTACAGAGCCAGGGGCAGGAACTGCGCGACCTGCATCACCTTGTCGCGCTGCCACGTCTGCATCAGGAACGTGTTGAGGCAATCGCACATTGTTGGGAATGTGGGTGAGGGGGTGGGTTTTTGAGGGGAGTAATGTGCTTTTTGTGTGTGTGTGCTAGGAGAGCGTTGAAGTTCTTTCGCACGAAACAGAATATAGGGAGAGACGTGTGAGGAAAATGTGGGGAAGTGAGGTAGTAATACAGTGAGAATGCGTTGACACGCACAGAGAGGGAGAGTGGGTTCTTTTTTTTTGCCGCGAATAAGTCAGTTAGGCATGAGCAGTTTGGCGCAACGCGCTAACACTGTGATGCAGTACGGTTGAGTACCGCACAGCGCCTTGTGGACTGCGCAGTTTTCTCTCTCTTTCTCACGATATGTGGTTTCAATATGTGTTTTTTTAGGGGGGAGCTGTGTTTCGGCGTCTGTATTCTTTCTGCGCCTCACACTCTCTGTCTTTCAACGAGAGTGACGAGGAAAAAAGACAGTGGGAGTGTTTCGGAGCAAATAGGAAGAGGAGGGAGAGTCATGAAAATAAAAGTACACACACACACAAGAAAAAAAAGTAAAGTGAGATGATGAATAAGGATCTACGCACGTCGTTTCATGCTAGTCCGCATGTGTTTGCAGATGAACTCCCTCTTCGTTGGCCTTCTTCCCTCTCTGCTCACAGCATCACTCTTGTTGTTTTGCTTTGTCTCGCTCTCCTTTCTTTCTTTCTTTTTTTGTGTGTGTGCACGTTGCACCTGTTTTCTTTTCGCACGACGATTTCGAATGTTGGAAAACATTGGTAGACGCACGTTGAATCAACCGGAAGGAAGACGAAGGGTTATGCGTCGAATTGTTGAGACAGAGAAGTGAAGAAAAAACAGAAAGTAACCTGGCGACGATGTAGGACACGTGATGACGACGGCGTCGATCATGATACACACAGTGAGGTGTCCAGAACAGAAACAAAACAAAAAAGAATCAAAGCAAATAAAATAAAACAAAATAAAAAGAGATGCGTGTATGTAGTAGTGCGCAAGTGAGTGGCCTCCTCTCGTTTCTTTTTCGTGTCTGCTCACCCACTCGCTCTGATCACTTTTTCTTCCTCTGTTGTCGTTCACAGAACGACGGAGACAGAACAAAAAGGGGCCTCCACGATTTCCACCTTTCGTCGTGTGTACATCTAAATACGTAAAAAGCAAAAAAAAAAGAATGAAAGAAAAATGGAAAGTTGTGGTGGAAAAACGGGGTTCGTTGCGAGATTTTTCCCTTTTTAACGTGTTGCTTAGAGAAACGAGGCGATCGTGCCGATCAGACCAAGCAGGCCACGCGTCGTACTGCCGAGCACGAGGGGTTTCGGCGAGATCATGCGCATGGTGCGGTCCAGCACCACCAGCACGCCTCCAGACGCGTGTGTTGCACTGCTGGTCGCGGGGTCCAGCACGTGCGCGCCGCCCTGTGGAATGCATGTCATGGAGAAGACGAGGAAGCAGAGCGAGTGAATGAGGCTCAGACACTCTCGCCTCCGCTCCTTGGAGGTCAGGCGGCCTGCAGGAGTGCCGCACAGCAACAGACTCGCAGAACGCACGGCATCGAGGAGAAGGTTGTAGAACCAGCACACCACCGCGCAGCCATCAAGCCGCGTGAGAGAGTTGGGCAGCACATGGAACCCACCCAGGACGGCGAGATGCTCGAACACGCAGTAGGCCACCAGGACGGCATGGTTCACGATGTCCAGTGAGCGAACTATAGGGAACCGCGTGGAGTGCCTGAGGCCGGAGAGGACTGACGGAGAGAGTGCCTCCAGAAGGAGTGTGAGACGGGTGACGGCACGGTAGCTGTCCGCCGACTGCGAGGCGTTCGCCAGCGACTTGGCGAGTGCAGCATGCCCAGCCTGTCGCGCCGGGTGCACCAAGGAGAGTGTGGAGAACTGAAGTATGGACATCGTGTTGTCCAGTCCCTTCTCGGTACTGACGAGCTTGTAAAGGTAGTTCATTGTCGGTTCTACTGGCTGATGAGTGTGGTTGTGTTTGTTGTTACTCTTGCTGTAAAAAAAAATTCCTGCCAGTGGTGAAACGACTGTGGTAAATCAACAGAGACAGAGAGAGATGGTGGTGACGCTTCTCACAGCCAATAGGTTTCCGCTGTGTGCAGTTGTGCGAAGCTTGAGCGTATGTTCAAAAGAGAGAGAGAGAAACAAGCGACGACAAAAATGCCAAGGAGTGACAGAGGTGACGACGATGATGATGAAAGAGACGGGAAATGGGATGAAGTACGCAATCGGTCTTTTCATGACCGCGCCAGCTCTCGTGTGTGTGTACGCGTCATACAGCGAGGATGGGCCCAGACGCAGGTGGCGGGATTGGGGTGAGCACATAGTAGTGGAACAGGGTAGACGTCATTTGTTTTCTTCAATCAATGTATGTGCACCGTGCTTTTCTGGCGTTGTTTTTGCAGAGAGAGAGAGCTATTGCCGTTCTCTAGTTCTTCTTTCTTCTTATTGTGCAACTTGGAATGAACCACGCAATCTTATGCATTTGTGAATGTACCTCCGTCCTCCCCTTGCATCTGTGTGTTTGGTGTGATGTGTGAGGAGTAGAGTCCAGAGAGAGAGAGGGGGGGAGGCGATGCTACACGAACTTGCCACGAATCAGTGAAGGGCCCTCGTCGCGGCGGACGCGCAGATTCCATGGACGCCAGTACGGGTCATAGAGTGCGTGTTGTCGCGTTTCCGCAAAGGGCTTGTACACGCCGTAGCCAAGCACGAAGCCTGCCGCGGTGCCCACCGCCGTGCAGGCCAGCGTCCCCATCTGCATTCCCCACGGCGAGAGCAGCGTGTAGTGCATGGCAGACAGCGCCAGGCCAGCGAACAGGCCGGACATGAAGCCGCTCGCGACCACGTTGCCCCAGTGCCGCTCAGGCCTGGACACATCCTTGGACGTGATCACCGTCAAGAGCGCCGCCACAGCGTCACCCGTCGTGAGGCCCAACGTCGCGGCCACAGCCGTGAACCCACCCTTGGCGACGCTCAGTGTGACCTCGTTGAACGCGATGCGGCCGAGAGTGACGCCGTTGAGCTTGGCGTAGACCTTGTCCATGGTGCGGTAGAGGTACATGGTCCGTCCCGCACCGTAGAAGAGGCCAGCTGTGGTGAAGACACGCAGAAAGTAGACGAGGCCGTACGTTGGGCGGTCGATCATGGTGTCGATCCAGTGAATCTTGAGGCGGTCGTTCACCTGCTGTTGATCCTTCTTCCACTGCTGAAAGCGATCATCGTTGTCGTAGTCGTACAAATTGATCAGCTTTTTGTTCTTTTCGCGGTCCTGCATGTGATGCTCGGCATTCCTGAACTCCGTCGAGAAACGGTGAACGAGGGAGTCAACAGAATCGGTGTCGATGGCGATCGCACGCATGTCCTTCTTGTCGACCGCCTGTCGTCGTTGAAGGAAACCCTCCGTTTGGTGAGCGCCGATGCCGCGGGTGTTTTCCTTGTTCTCTTCCAGCGTGCCATCCTTAACGCCGCGAAAGGCGTCAGAGTCGGCGACACTGCCAATCATGGGAACAGTGCCGTTGGCATGGCCAACCGTGCCAGTGGCTCCCTTGTCAGAGAACGGCCACCAGCTGGGCATTCTCGATTCCGCGCACTCGTTTCCTTGACCAGTCTGTGCTTCAGCGTTAAAAAGGCGTTTAGAGGGGGGAGAATGTGCATTGGGGGAAGGAAAGAGAAGGAATGGGGGATCTATTTGGTATTCACATACAGTGTGAAACGCTGTTTGAGTGTGGGATGAGACAGTTGTGCTCGCAGTCGGGAACGAGAGGGGCACACGCAGCAAGCCTCAACCTGTGACTGCCCTCGGAGAAAAAAAGGAAAACAGTGAAGCCATCTGCGAAGAGGTGTACTGACTACGGTGCCAGTAGCGTGTTGTCTCTGGCATTCACTTGTGGGTTCTGTTCTGCTGAGTCAGATTGAAACGTTAGCAAGCGCCGCGGGTGAGTGCACCTAGCCATGTCGTCACAGTGGTGTTCAGCTTTTCATCTGCTTTGCAATTTGGTGAGTGTATGTGTGGTTGATGATGGTACTTGATATTTGATATCACAAACAGAGGGAAAACGATGGGGTACACTGAACAACAATCAGTAGAAGATTGAACGAGAACAAAACAAAACAATCACCGCAAGGAGTGGTGGTGGCGGGGGGAAAGCATAACGCCAACTAGCATCGTTCAGTCAGGCTGCATACAACGAGTTCAAGCTAAACAAACAAAAAAACGAGAATGAGCTGTGCGGAAAGAAGGAAGCAAACATCGTCACACCCGTTCCTCCGGGATCAAGTTATTTGCACTGGACGGCACTTTTTGCGTCACGTTTACATCACCTCCGCGTTCCTTCGATTCTCATCACTTGCCCTATTCATTTCGCCTCACGTTTATTCCTTTTGTGTGTGTGTGTGTGTGTGTGTATTGGGGGTGTATGTGGGGAGTGTTTTACGTTCGTCGCTGGTGTCATGCCGATCTGGCTAGCCATGATTGTGCACGGATCACGGCACAAACACAACCGCATCGGCACGGCGAGTAGAACGAGTGAGCGAGACTGACAAAAGGCAGGCAGAGAGAGCATGCATGCTGTTTACTTCTTGTTGAGCGACGTCACGGTGGAGCGGCGGCTTGGTCTCTTGGAGGACGCTGCTGCCTCTGCCTGTGCGCGTTGGCGCACCTCCAGACGGAGCGCGCGGTTTTCACGTTCGAGGGCTTCAAGCTCCGCACGGTTCTGCTCCTGTTGCGCCTCAATGTCCTGAATGACGCCGGTCAACTCGGCACCCTGCGCGCCCGCGATGGCGTCCTTCTGCTCCGCTGCCTCGTTGTGACTCACAACGTATGTTTCTAGCTTGGCCTCCAGGGCCTGGATGGCGCTTTCCTTCTCCAAGACGAGCATGTTTTTGCGCGCCACACTCGTGCGCATCATCTCGTTGTTCTTGTACAAGAGGCGGTACGTGTCGATCGGAATCGTCTCCGCGGCGGGCAAAATCTGCTCCACGTCTTCGGGCTCCTCGCGTGACGCGGACGGCACCAGCGCCGACTTGGCCGCATTACGCTCAAATTCTTTCTCAAGCTTCATCTCGCGCAGAGACTTGACGACAATGTTGAGGCGGTCCTGCAGCTGTTGCTGGCGTGCCATCTGCGCCTTGACGACGGTGTCCTGGCGACGCGACACGAGCTTCATCTCTGACACGGCCTCGCGGAGGAAGTCCTTGTCGCTCTCCATGTAGGTCATACTGTTATCGAAGGCATTGGTCGTGCCCTCCAGCTGCACCAGTGCATGCTCGAGGTTCTCGTCGGCCTTGCGAAAGCGGGCCAGTTTGGCCTCGACCTCGCGGCACTCGCGCTGCTTCACCAGCACGTCGTTGCGGCGCTGATTGAGCAGGGCCTCTTGCTCCGCGAAGGCGTCGACCTGCGCGCGCAGTGTCGCAGCCGTCGACTCCAGGCGTCGAATGAGCGGCTCCTCGGTCTTCATCTGCCGGCGAACGGTCTCATCGGCGAGCTTCATGGCGCGGATATCGACGTTCATGCGCTTCACCCCCTGGAAGTCAACGTCCTCGATGTCCTCATGAAACCCGGTCGCACGCTCGACCACGGCTGTTTCGTCCTGGATCTTGAGCAACGCCTTGCGTCGCGTCTCGAGGTGGCGCTTCTGGTTTGCCGTCTCGCGCTCCATCATCTGGTTGCGGCGCTGCGCAATCTTGAGCTGATTCTGCAGACGAATCAGGTGGTCTAGCACGTCCTCAGCGGGAAGGTCATCGCCGGCATCATTCATGGCGTCCTCGTACTCGGCGATCTGGCGCGATGCGTCGTCGGCCTCGATGGCCTTCTCAATGGTGGCGAGTTCGCCGTCCACCACCTCGAGGCGGTCCATAAAGACCTCCACGGTCATGACCATGCGTTCGAGGTCACCGCGCAGGGCAGCCTCCGCCCTCGCTTGCGACAGTGGTGAGCGTGACATGACTCGTTGTTGGTGTCGTCGTCGTCCTTGGCGGGGAGTGTTTGCGCTGTGGTTCAAAAAAGTAAACCAGAAAATGGACAGATTGCGCGGCCTCACGCACACTTGATCAATAGAAGGAGAGAGGGAGAGAGAGAGAAAAACTGCAAGAGACCTACAACGTCTTGTTCGATCAGTGGCAAAGTCAGGGGGAGAGAGGGAAAAAACACTGAGAATGGGCAATTGGGTTTGTTTGCTTGTTGTTTGCGTTTTTCGTGCTTCTGTGTGAACGTGTCACGCCAGTGTACAGGAGTGAGAAGACGGGGGGAAGGGAGAAGTGAGGTATGTGTGATGCAGATGACAGTGAAACATGGTAGAGCAGCAGCAGCAGCAGCGTCTTCTTGCAACGATGAAGACGTCAAGTGAAAGGCACGTGGCTTCCAACGGCACAGGGAGTTGCGCTGTGCCTGTGAGCAGTGTCGTCAACACATGGTGGCACTGGTACGGAAAAGCGAAGAAACACGACAAGGTGGTTTGAGTGTGTCAAGCAAACGGGGGAAAAAAAACGATCAGACGGCTGTTCGTTCAGGCGGGATATGGCTCTGTGGACCCGAAGGTGCGTCGCTTCCAGAGAGAAAAGAGGCGCAGCACGCAGCGCTCAGCCCGCAGCTCCTCGAAGACCTCCGCCGCACGAAGACCGTGACGACGGTCCGCACATCGGGCGCTCCACAGTCGCACGCAGCCAAGAAGCAGTGCCGTCTCGCGCAGAGTGTCAGCGAGTGCCAACATGACACGTCGTTGGCGTGTTTGTGCTGCGCGATGTCGCCATTGGAGGAAAAGCCCGGTTCGTCGCGTGTGTTCAAGAACCGGTACGGCGGCCCGCAGCGCCGCACGTTCCCACCAGTAGCGAAGACACGATTGCGTGAGCCGCCACTCCCGCAGACGCTTGGCCTGGGTCAGTTTCTGCCAGTGCGTCAGTACACTGCGCCGCACGTGCGTCTCGTGCACGAGGCGAAACGCCTCTTGCCCCGCACTGCGTTCGACGAAGCGGCTGCGCCAGCGTCCCCACACCA
Organism: Wallacemonas sp. MBr04; assembly: GCA_030849635.1. Classification (NCBI taxonomy): domain Eukaryota; phylum Euglenozoa; class Kinetoplastea; order Trypanosomatida; family Trypanosomatidae; genus Wallacemonas; species Wallacemonas sp. MBr04. Next base: position 51,670 of record JASANR010001591.1, on the reverse strand, counting down.
CTCGCAGTGTCGCGTGCGCTTGCTGGCGGCGACTCGCGGCACACAGCCAGACCTGCAGAGCGTGCAGACGCACGTGTCGAGCGTGGAAGCGATGCGCAGCGCGGGTGTCACTGCGGCTTTGCCACCGCGCAAAGGCACGCTGCAGCAGCCGCGACTGCGACACCCGCGACGCGCACGTTTCCTTGTAGGCCCACAGTGCCTCGGCGTTCTCTGAGTGCGCGACGTGAACCGCGAGAACGCGATTTTCGACGCGCTGCGTGAGCGCTGGACGCTGTCGTGGATTTGCTCGCGCGCGCTGCAAGGTTGTGACAGCGACAGCGCACAGTCGCCGCACGACCAGGCGCAGCTGAGAATCGCGATAGACGGCGTCTGCCTCGCGCAGTACGGCCCGTTGGCGGAACCGGCATCGCCAGGTTTGAAAGTGGCACCCGAGTGCGTAGCGGTCGGTGATGCCCGAAAGCACCACGATGGCGCCATTCGCAGAGGCTGGACCATTGAGGCGTGCAAGAGAGCGGGATTGACGGCGGCGGTGGGCTTGTTGAAAAGCCGAGGCCGTCGCCGCGAGTGAGCGCTCGACGCGTTGGTACGTGAAGGCGTCCTTCCAGCGTTGCCAGTAGCGTCGCGTTCGACGTGCACACAGGACAGCGTAGAGGGCCGCCCGGGTGCGAATCCCCTGCGCGAAGCTGTGCACAAGGGCACGGGTGCACTGGCTCTCCCGCACCGCCTCCTGCCACACCGCGATGCAGACACGCACAATGTCACGTGCACGCACCGCCTTGTCTCGTGCAGCCTCGTGCCAACGCGTCAGCAGACGCCGCTGCAGGTAGTAGTCGAACCGCATGTCAACCTCTGCCTGCTGAAGCCGACGCGTGTAGATGTCCAGGCGGAGCTTGCGCAGGTACAGCGTGGCGATGGCGCGCCGGCGAGCGACCTGCAGAATGATCATCGAGACGGAGTGCAGTGGTGGGGATGGATCTGGTTGCCCGTACGCGGCGCCGTCCTCGTGAGTGTGGGCCGTTGCGCGCGCCGGTACCTGGCTCGTCGACGACACCACTGATGGTCGGCGCTGCGCCTCGCGAGGTGCAACGGGTGCGGTGGCTCCGCCGCCGCTGTTGCTGCGCACACGACGCGGCGACTGTCTCTTTGCCGCTGACGGTGGGAGAGCCTCTGCGGTCATCTTGAGCGCGGCGGTCCGAAACGATGTCGACACCGACGTCGCACTGTGCGAGGCGTCACCCTGATCCCGCCACCCCGTGCGTGGCGTGGTGGTGGTGCTGCGATCGTGGAGGTGGTGGCTGCTCCCGCCGGGAAGAACACTCGTGCTCGCCGACGACGCCAGACCACCATTCTCCATGGCGGCACTCACAGCACGGTAGAGGTGGTGGTGGATGCGCTGCAGCTCGTCGTCGTTCAGCGCGGGTGTCACGGGATACCGCGCGGGTGGCAGGAACGGGGGCTTGTGGCCACTGCGGTTGTTGACGCTCGCGTCCATCGCGTGGCTGTGAGTGGAGAGGTCCGCCAGACCGCTCGTCAGCCCGAGACGGCGACTCTTCGGCGGTATCGCCCGCAGTTGCGACCGCCTCTGATCGACTGTCAGTGGCAACGAGGACTGAGGTGTCGATCTGCGTGGGAAGCCACGCTCGTGTTGCGCGGTGGCGGCACGTCGTTCCACGACAGCGTGCCACACGGCTCTCAGAAGCAAAAACCACAGGTGTTCAACCTCCCGCCGTGCCTCCTCCACATCTTGCACGAGTTGCGCAAGCGAGACCTCTTCCACATCGTGTGCTTCGTGTACTTCGTCAGCACGTGGTGCGTGAGAGCTGTTGATGAGTGGTTGCTCGTGATCTGGCTCCATCACCACCTCGACCACCTCGGCATCATCCGCTACTCTGTGCCGTGGTTCGTTGCCGTGGCGACGCGGAGGCAGTCCGCTCATGTGTGCGTCACCAGTGGAGAAAGAAACACGGCAAGGCGGTGCGCCTGATAATACTGTATGAAACGGTCTAGGTGTCTATAGTCGTCGTCGTCGTTGAGTGTGCCGCCGTTGACTCCGCCTCACTCTTTCACAAAGATACACGTTCTATCAATTGAATAATCTATCTATGTTGAGTTCAAATCGGGAAAAGACTGTCAGCCGACTGTGATTGGCTACCACAACCCGAGCTGTCGAGTGAGCATGAGACAATCAGAAGACAAGAGGGGGGGGGAGGGAAAGGTGTTGACAAGCTGAGATGCGAAACACTGTTGGGAGAAAAGCCAACTGACGTACAGCCGAACCACACCAACGCCCTTGGTTGGCTCGTTGCGCGTACCAGAACTACAAACTGCGTCTGTATGCGCCGATCACAACTTCTTTTTCTTTTTCTTTTTTGCATGACTGTTTTTTTTTTTCGTTTCTTTTCGCTTTCGAGGCAAAAATGCTCACTGTTATTGGAGATGAGTGGTCTGTGAAGTCGTCCGTACCGCATATGGTGTGAAGTCATAGGTTGGCGAAGACGACAAAAGGAAACAACAACCGACAACCGCACGACGGAAAGCGGGCTCTCGGAACCTACGATTGCGCGGTTGCGTTGGCGACGGTGGTGGTGTACAAGGGCGGGAAGACGATGGGAGAGGAAAAGTTCACCTCGTGCGGCATGGTGCGCCATCCTCGAATCCACGACGGGGATTTGAGGAAGACTGGGGCGCGCTCGCTGACGACGTTGAGGCGATACACGACCTCCCTCTGCGCAGTCAGATTCGGGCCAAAGCCCATCATGAGGTGTGGGTCGACGACCATGACGGTGCCAGGTCCAATCGGAGCACAGCCGCCCGAGTCCATCACCGAGTGCGCGACGACACTGTCATCGAATTGAAATTGCTGCAGCTGGACCGGTATGTGTGACTCCATCGCAACGAACTCCGAGAACAGCTTGTGCGGCGGCACCTTGCGAATGTACTGATCGCGCACAAAGCGGTGGGAGCCCTCGAGGACGAAAGGTGGCAGGCAGAGCGGGGTGGGCTGGTAGGTGAAGATGAGGAGGGTGACGGCTGGTGTCGTCGCAGAGGCGTGCGAGAGGTTGGTGCGAACACCAATCTGCGGGGCCGTGCAGTGGTAGCCAACTGGGTTACCGTAGGCCTCGCGCAACAGCGGAACATCGCCAAAGATGACGGGTGACTCCACGCCACCGACGAACTCGGCCAGCAGGTTGAGCGGCTCGATGAACTGCTTTTCGTCCTTGAAGACGACGTCGCGCATGACGTCACTCGACATCCACGCGTTGGACCGGTACTCGTTAATCGCCTGCAGCATCTGGCCATCGTTGTGTATCGTGCTCGTGCAGCGGCGGCCCGATGGCCTTTGCGTGTGCGCCGCGAGGAGCTCGCTCAATTGCCACATATCCTCCGCGCTCAGCTCGCCGCGTGTGCGGCCGTTCAAGAACTCCTTCGCCACCTTGCGAAGCGCGCGGCGATCGCGTTTTGCCTGGCGGTAGTACCGCAGAATGTACCGACGCTTCTCAATCTGCGTCCGCATCTTGTCGTATAAGGGGTCGGAGAACTTGGATTGCGTGCGCAAAAAGGTGTCGATGGCGGGTAGATTGGAGAAGTACCGCCGTCGCGAGACCGTGGCGTCGGCCACCGCATTTCGCAGTGTGTGGACGAGCGGGAGTGGAAGCGCATTGGGCAGGATGGCATAACCACGTTCAAGAAACTGCTGCCGCGCGGCAACCGGAAGTGCCATTTGTAACCTTGTAGCGAGCGAGTGAAGAAAGGAAGACAGAAAAGACGTGAACCAAGGGCGGGGGGGAGAAAGGGAGGCAGAAGAACACAATGAGCTCATATTCGTGGTGTTGAGGCGCAAAAGAAAAGAAAAAAAAAAGAGATGTCCACATACAACAAGGACGCTTACTCGCATGTGACGCAGTGGATGTATACAACGCGCTTAGAGAGACTTGAACGTGAAGGCAACCTGGCAGGACGGCGCGTATGCACGCGAAGTAACTTTTCTTTTTTTTTTCTCTTCTTTTTCTTCTAGCAAGTGGAAATCTATGCATGGAATGCGCAAGACAATAAAAGACGAGAGGGGGGGAATGGAGATGGTCGAGACTCCAGCTATCGCAGCGAAGCAAAACAACAGCAACAACAACAACAGCAGCAGCAGCAATCGAGTGACGCGTTACTCACGGAAGGGTGTACAGTTTGGCGTCGTTCATCGCCAAGACGTTGAGAGAGACAAAGTGCTGCAGTAGCTTCTTGGCATCCGCCAGTGTCCCAGTGAAGCCACCGACGATCTTGATGCTGTTGAAGACCTCGTTTGCGGACTTGGGGCCTTGCGTTTTGATCATCGTCTTGAGTAAACGCTCGTACAGTTTGAGCTGCTCTGGCGGGAACCCGATCGCCTCCTCCTTGGTCGTGGCAGCCGCCTCCGCCTCCTCGAACGCAAACGTCTCGCTCTGGACGATGCTTGTTTGGAGTGCAATCGTCGGCGTGTTCGAGGCGGCCGTCGAGGGGGAGAGAACGAACAGCTTCGGCGCCCACATCTGCACGTGCGGTGTGACCTGCTCCACCGTGACGTTCACACACTTTGCGAGCGCAGCCACAGAAACACGCGCCGCAGGTCCGTCAGACGCCGCGCTCGTCAGCTCGCGCAAAAAGAGCACCAGCGACGCAACGAACACGCTCAGCTCGTACTCGACGGGCACCGCCTCGGCCGCTGTCTTGCTCGTGTCCCGCTGCCACACATCAATCTTGACGCGGCTCTCGGGCAACAGCCAGACCAGACGCCGGTTGGCACGGAGCTGCTTGTAGAGCTCCGCGACGCGATCCATCTCGCCTTGCAGGGCGGGGTGAGGCGTAAACTTGTCAGGACTCACCACCACAGCCAGCGACGTCGCCGCTTCCGCTGCCGCCGCCGTCGTCGTCGTCGCAGACGCCGTGGGCGCAGCCCGCTGCAGTGGTGGCCAGGCTGTCAACGAGAGCACATCCACGCCGAGTCCTTCTGGCACGGTGAGAGGCGGTGGCAGCGGCTGCTTTTCTTTTGCACCACCACGGCTTTGTCGGGTCGAGGAGGTGACCCCGCACATCTCGCGCAGCTGCTGCGACAGCCGACGTGACATTTGCACGTCGCGAATCATCACCACACACTGTGAGAGCGGCTCTTCGCCAAAGGTGCACTTGAGTCGCTCCAGGACTTCCTCCTCCGGCGTCGTGTCAAAGTTGCCCATCGCCTTGGACAGCAGCTGCTGTGCGAGTACACGCTGGTACTCCTGCACGAGTGACTTGAGGGGAATGGCAGACAAGAGCACGCGAAGAATGTCAGGCCGTCCGCGCGCACCGCTCCGCAGCGAGTCCGCGACGTCGCCTCCGCCCTCAGCGTCCTCTTCCGCGTGCGCACCACTTGTGGCGTGCTGCTGCTGCTGCTGATGATGATGCGCACCACGTGACGCACCGCCAGCGATAGCCACCGATGGCGCGGGGCGGCCACCACCAGTACCGCCGAACGTCGAGGAGGCTGTGTAGGCGGCGGCGGTCGGGAGACCACTTTCCGCGAGCGCGGCATCACCGTGACCCGCCTCGCCATCGCCGCTCCACTGCGTGATGACCTGCACGATGGCTGCCACGCTGTCCTTGCGTTTGTGCAGGTGCACGAGTGTGTCGCCGACGACGGTGAGAATGACCGTGTTCTGATCGTTGCGAGACAAGAGGACGCCGAGAGAGTGGATGGCTTTGATGAGCATCGCGAGGATGTCCTCCGTGCGTGTACCCGCGCGATGCAGTCGAGTCGCGAGAAGGCGCTTCAGGCGGGCGATGAGCTGGTGCTTGAGGGCGTCGTCCTGGCTCGCCTCGAGACAGTACCGCACGTCGACCAGCGCGGGAACTGAGTCAGGGTATTCGGCGAGAATGTCCCAGAGCGGGGCCAGGCGGCGCCGCGTGTAGCACGAGAGCAGCTTCTGGCGCATCTCACTGCACCAGCTCTCCTTCTCTGAGCGCGCGAATGCGTCGAAGCCACCGAGGCGGGAGCCAGTGCTGGCACCGGGTGATATCCCGCCCCCACTCGGCACGACGTCAGCGGACGGCAAGGCCACGTGCACGAAGCTGGTGATGGCTGTCTCCTCCCACTGCAACAAGGCCGCCAGCTTGTACTCGCTGTACACCTCGTCCTCAAGCGCCTCATCGACGTGCTCCACAATGGACTCCTCGAGCAACTCGTGCCAGAGACTCTTCAGCTCCGCGACCTCGCTCAGCGTGAGGTGGTGCAGCGCAGAGAAGACGGGGTCGCACCGGGCCATGTTTTTGCGCGCAAGGTGGCCAAACAGCTGCACAGTGCTCGAGTCCTCAGAGCTGACGGACGCGGCAGCGGCAGCGGCACCACCACTCCGAAGTAGTGTGCGGCAGTGTTGGCGAAGAAAGGCAATCAGGTGGGCCTTGCCTGGGGGAACCTCACCGGAAAGCAGATTCGCTTGCAAGATGCGGCAACGAATGTTCACGGCAAACATGAGCGCCGCGTCTGGCACGCCCAGCCGAGTGCACCACCCCGTCACAAGAGGCGAAAAGTCGTCAAAGTGATCACGCAGACACAGTAGAGCTGGTTGCACCTCATCATCAGTGGCGCCGGAACAGAGGGTCTGTTGAAATCGCTGGAGATGCGGTGCGAAGGCAGCGACAGCCTTGTCGACGAGGACTTCCGCGATCATGCCGCGGCTTGACTCACCGGAAAGTGTCTGGAGAGCCACGTGGAGGTCGCTTTGGCGCACGCACAGGTGATCGGCCATGCGTCCTTCACCATCCCACGCCTCTAGTGAATCCAGCAACGCCGCGACCGTCTCCAGAGCGGCATCTTCGTTCATTCTCGGCCGTTGATGCGAAGGAAGAAAGGAAGTGGAGATGGGGAGACACAGCAGTATCTGAAAAAGGAACGGAAGTAGGTGGTCAATCTATCTATGGATAAGGAAAAGAAAGCACAAAACAAAAAAAAAGAGTGTCGAGCAGTGAGTAGACACCTTCGAGGGAGCAGATGGAAAGGGAGAATTGTCAGGGAGAAGGACACGAGTGGAGAAGTGGTGAACGTGTAAAGCACAGTGTCATTTGCTCTCGCATTTGGAGTACACATTTGATCGAAGACGACCAGGAGGTGTTGCTCGTGTGATTGCACTCTAGCGTGCGGGTACGATGTGTCTTTTTTCGCAGCTCTGCAGTGCATCAAGTGCCTGTGATATACACCAGCGGGAAGTCGCGTGTGGTGTCACGGCTACGACGCCCACGCACACTCACTCGGTGCAAGTGATGCCCTGTGTGTGTGTGTGTGTGTCTTTCCACGCTTGTGCGCGTGAACGGGAAGAGATCTGCTTCGTTGTGACTGCTTCGTTGTGACTGCATCATCTTGTGTGGCTGCAGTTCAGCGTTGGCTGCATGTCTTTTGTTTGTTTGTTTATTTTGTTTGGGAGAAATGAAAGAAATCAGGAATGAATCAAACAGATCGGTTTGAAGCCATCACAACACCAAGCCGGAATCCGGTATGGAACGGAGAGGACATGGTGATTTAAGCCTGGAGCACGACGGCGCCGCCAGCCTTGCGGATCTTCTTGTCCGCCAGCTTGCTGACGTAGCGGGCCTTGACGATCATCGGCACCTGGATGTGGCCGTTGCCGAGCAGCTTGGCGTAGCCCTTCTGCTGCAGGTCAACCACGGGCAGGGAGCCGCCCTTCTTCGCGCTGGACGCCTCGTCGGCGCTGATCAGGCGGGTCAGGTTGTTCAGGTTGATCGTCGGCTTCCACATGGGGCACTTCTTGCGGTGGAAGTGGTTCATGCCCAACTTACCGAAGTAACCGGGGTGGTACTTGTCGAAGTTGATGCGGTGGTGGTGCTGGCCACCGGCGTTACCGCGACCAGACTCATGCTTGCGGTGCTTGCCCACACGGCCGTAGCCGCAGAACGTGGAACCACGCTGGTGACGGGTCTTCTTCAGGCGGGTAGGCATCTTTCTTTCAAACCTATCGGATCAAAAGATGAAGGAAAGTGCGCGTATGGAGTGTGTGTGGGGGGGGAGCAGGAGAGGAGAATGGAAGGGGACAGAAGAGTCGATGTGGACGATGGTAACAACACGTTCATGAGAGGGAGAGAGAGAGAGCTATTCATCGCAGAGGAACTAACATCCAGCATTTGGGCATCGCACGGCTAGCGAGTCGCCGTGTCCTCCCAGTGCACTGGGGGCAGACTGAGAGTCGGTCTCGTCGCAATGCGTGCAGAGATGAGCACAGTCGTCGCAGGACGAGCTGCGACGTTGGAAGAAAACAACACCAGTCTGTCATCATGGCCGCGCGACTTTGCGAGCACTACGAACAGAAGAACGCTGGTTTCGCGCACTTCGTCCAAGCTGTTTAAATTCAAAAGTTGTCGTCAATTTGTGCTGCTCAGTAAAGAGCCAGTCAGAGAGAGAAAAAACAAAGGAGGGGAGAAGAAAAAGTTGGACAACACAGAATATCAAGATGCAGGAGCGAACTCGTCAATAAACTTCTGTTTGTCTCATGGGTGGAAAAAAAAATGCAGCTACCAACAAAAATCAGAATCGACAAAAAGCAACGGAAACGGTACTTGTTTTTTTTCTTCGCTGTACTCAGTTTGGTGCCTGTTTTTCTCTTGTTTGTCTACTTCACCATCTATGTTCGTGAAACAGGATGTGAAGGACCATACTACGTTTGGTAATCGACGCGAGTTTTTAGGGCGATACTGCGGCACACGGGACGGCTTCACAGAAGAGAAAAAAAAGGAAGATAGATGGGGTTGGGAAGAAAAAAAGAAAAAGTGGGAGAAAGCAAGGGAAAGCAAGAGGAAGTACGTACACACATTCCGATATTTCAAGCAACAGCGAAAGGGTGAAAGCAAGAGGGAAGCGTGCTGCAGTAGCCAGGGAAAGGAAGACCACTACGGACGAGAAGGAATCCGCCGGTTGTTCGCGGATGTGTCTGCGGAGGCGGGTGCCTCGGTCGCAACGGCGGTAGTCCCTGCGCTGTTGTTGTTGTTGTCGGCGTTCGGCTCGCCGGGCTCCTCACGCAGCACCTGGCCTGACAGCAACTCCTTGGCGAGGCTGACGTTCATCTCTTGGACAGTGCGAATGGTTGGCGCCAGCGTCATCCACGTCACACAACCGCCGAGAAGAAGGCACACGAGCGCGACCATCACCATCAAGAGAGCGGTCGCCGCACCACCAGCGCTCATCTCGCACGCGTAGCTGGGGTACGTCGAGGTGCGCACGTTGCTCGCCGTGCAGGTCGACGGCAGGGTCTCGTCCGCGTAGCGCCTGTACGGGACAAAGCCCATAATGTCGTAGATGAAGAAGAAGCTGCCGTCGAGGTCAGAGCAGCCGGGCAGGTCGGTGACGCCGAAATAGTAGCACGCGCTGAAGCGGTCCCGCTCAGGCATCGCGTAGCCCTTCTGGAAGAACGGATGATGCACGAAGAGTGGTGCACTCAGGCCCGTGCCCTCCACCGTCATCCGCACGAGGGTACCGTAGGTCTGCTCGAACCCATCGCTGGGGTTGGCGATGGTGGTGTTGGTCTCGCTCGCCCAGAACCACGTCACACGGGCACCGCTCACGATGGCCGTCCACACGCGGCACGGGATGTTGCGCACGGTCTGGTTGCCAATGAACGATGGAATCACCGTGGACGAGTAGAGCAGCACGGAGGAGGTCAGCGCCTCACCCCCACCATACCCAATGTACGCACGGCGGCACGACTCGGTGTCGGGCCAGAAGTACTTGCGCAAGGCGGTGTTGGAAATCGTCGACTTGTTCGCCGTCACGCCTTTGGATTGATAAAAGTACGCCATCTGGGTGCTGCCGTCGACGTACCACTCGTACTCCGTTGTGCGGCCGATGTTGTCCGGACGGACGGACGCGACGCTCGCCTTGGCGCTGCCAGTGTAGCTGTTGTAGCTCTCCGTCATCGTCCAGATCTTCTTCTTGTTGGGCATGATCACCTGGAAGTCCGCCGTGAACTCAGGGGGAAATGACGGCATTGGGTTTTCGTCGTCCTCTGTAGTGTCATCGGTGATTTCAGGCTCGGAGCCGGTGTCGTCGCAGGTGGTTGGCAGCGTCGCCATCTCCGTGTCCTGCACGTCGATGCCAAAGTAGGCGAAGTTGAAGTCGCACTTCAGCGTCTGGGATGCGGTGTTGCTGGTTGCAGACAGCTGGATCGTGAGAGGGGTGGCGTTGACGGCCACCGTGTTGAACGTCCAGTCGGTCGCGGCCGTGGAGGTGACGACGCTCGCCGTCACCTGCGTCCCGTCACCGCCAAAGCTGGTGGGAATCAGGGCACTCATCGAGCTCGTCCCCCACGTGAGTGTGTTGATGTCGCGAACGACGTCGGACGTGCCAGAGCCGGTGGCCTGGAAGTTCATGATCCACGTGCGCAAAAACTGCCAAATGTACGTGTAGTCGTTCACGCTGTTGTCATTCGTGGATGTGGTGCACCACCACCCAAGCTCTGTCGTGTACAGCAGTGCGCTGTTGACGAACTGGTAGACGCCAAACTTCTCCTGCTGTAGCTCCCTCACGTAGAAAGGGTAGATTGAGTTGCTGGAGTTGGTGTTGCCGCTGATGCGCAGCGTGCGCACGGTTGTGTTCCCGCTGGACACCAGAGTGGTGCTGTCAACGTGACGGCAAACGGTCTCCACATCCATGAGAACGTTGCCTGAAAAGGGCAGCATGGTCGTCGTGGCGCTGGCGGTGAGAGCCAGAGTCAAGAGCACCGCAACCACCAGAGTCATGGTGGAAGCGCGGGGTGAGAAGGGCATGGCGAAGTATTGCGATAGTCGACAGTCCACACAGACAGTGGGAGGAAACAAACAATTAAGCAAGAACAGCAGGACAAAAGTGCTAATGATTTTGAAAGAGTTTTTTTCCTCTCTCTCTCTCACGTTGGGAATGCAAGATGAAAGCTTCGTTTCGTGCGTACGGGGTACAGGGTGAGAGTGGGAGTGGGGAGGGAAGAAAGGTGGAGATATGCGGGGTGAGCGATGTTGTCACTGTTGTGCAACTGGTAACCAGCATGGGGCATCAAGTAAAAACGTCAGCGTGTAGGAAGCAGAGACACACAGACGCGCTTGCCAGAGTGGGTGGTGTGGGTGTGTCAACAAGTGCAGAGCGCAGGACGCGGCATCGGCCATCGTCGTCACGCTGTCAAGCCTGACACGCTGATCAGCGAAATAACAGAGCCTAGCACTTGCAGAAAACAAGAGCGGGTGCTAGGATCCGAAGAGCCCACAGGCTACCACGTCAGACCAAGGTTTTCAGTGCCTGACAGTGTTGGCATCGTCTTAGGGGGATGTGTGCGTTGTTGTTGTTTTTTTGGATGGTTAAAAGGAAGAAATGAAAACAAAGGGGACAATGTCCTTCAGTGAAGACGAACTGTTTAAGCCTGGAGCACGACGGCGCCGCCAGCCTTGCGGATCTTCTTGTCCGCCAGCTTGCTGACGTAGCGGGCCTTGACGATCATCGGCACCTGGATGTGGCCGTTGCCGAGCAGCTTGGCGTAGCCCTTCTGCTGCAGGTCAACCACGGGCAGGGAGCCGCCCTTCTTCGCGCTGGACGCCTCGTCGGCGCTGATCAGGCGGGTCAGGTTGTTCAGGTTGATCGTCGGCTTCCACATGGGGCACTTCTTGCGGTGGAAGTGGTTCATGCCCAACTTACCGAAGTAACCGGGGTGGTACTTGTCGAAGTTGATGCGGTGGTGGTGCTGGCCACCGGCGTTACCGCGACCAGACTCATGCTTGCGGTGCTTGCCCACACGGCCGTAGCCGCAGAACGTGGAACCACGCTGGTGACGGGTCTTCTTCAGGCGGGTCGGCATTTCTATAAGGACTGTCGAACAGAAGGAACATAGTGAGAGAGAGAGAATAAAAGGAAGAGGAAAGATGGGGAAGTGACAAGCTGCTGAACGACGCGGCCAGTTGAGAGAACGCGTAGGAGCTCGTTAGCCTCTGATAAAGCGTGCTGGAAACAAGTTCGTCACTTGATCCCACTTTCGTCGAACTCACCAACCGCATCGCGACGCTTGTAGGAACAAAAGCCTACCGCCCTCTCATGAACAGCATTTTCGCGCTGCGCGGGCAAGTGCAACGTGCATAGACTTCGCAGAGTCCTTGTCGGATACGGTTTTGTCTACCAGAAGGATCTGGTACGCTTGCGTTGACAACAACTAATTGGGTAATGATGATTCTTTTTTTTTTTGTAGTTTGAATGAAGAAATGAAGAGAAAAAACGGAGAGTGGTCGCAACCGCAGACAGTTTGTGATTAAACAATAGCGGGGGCGTGCGTGGAGATCTTGGGCCAGAGGTCGGCAGACTCCTTCGCGACGGGGCCGGCGATACCGGAGCCCTTCATCTCACCCTTGGGGTTCACGATGACGCCAGCGTTGTCCTCGAAGTAGAGAACGGTGCCATCCTTGCGGCGCCAGCTCTTGCGCTGACGGATGATCACGGCGTTCAGCACCTTCTTGCGGAGCTCCGGCTTGCCCTTCTTCACGGAGCACATCACCATATCGCCGAGGGCCGCGGACGGCAGACGGTTGAGACGGCCGTGGTAGCCCTTGACGGAGATGACGTACAGGTTCTTGGCACCGGTGTTGTCAGCGCAGTTCACAACAGCGCCGACGGGAAGCGCCATGGAGACGCGGAAGCGGCAGCCCTTAACGTTGGCCTGGTCCTTACCCATGATTGTGACAACTCTGCGTCAAGTGAAAAGGAAGAATGCGTGTGTGCGTGTGCCGAGGAGTGCAGACACACAAGACAAAAAAAAGTATGGAGTATCAGCAATGTGCGAGAGGAGGAGAGGCGGAGGGAAGAAAGGGAAGCAGTAGTTGAATGAGTCGTTGCTCGGGTGACGGAGAGTAAAGCGAGGATTTCTAACGCAGTCTTGAAAAAAAAAATGTAGACTTCAGGTGCTGCCCACCCGACGAGAGTTGCGACAACAGTAATGTAGAAGCGGCGTCCCCACATCACGTCAGGGATCACAGCAAGCGGGAAAGGCAACGTTCCAGTGCCTTATCGAGTACGCACTGATCCCAAAGATTGCGCCGCGGACCACGTGGTACAGAGGCAGCGAACGCTGACGTGCAACAACAACAACGAGGCTCACATGCCTGATGAGCCTTGTCTTCTTTTTTTTCGTCGCTTTTCGGTTTGTTTTGCAGGTGTAAATGAAACAAAAAGGGAAAAATATGGCTTTGCAGAAAGCAAAAATAAAAGGAGATTCCGATCCCACAGCTATTAGACAATAGCGGGGGCGTGCGTGGAGATCTTGGGCCAGAGGTCGGCAGACTCCTTCGCGACGGGGCCGGCGATACCGGAGCCCTTCATCTCACCCTTGGGGTTCACGATGACGCCAGCGTTGTCCTCGAAGTAGAGAACGGTGCCATCCTTGCGGCGCCAGCTCTTGCGCTGACGGATGATCACGGCGTTCAGCACCTTCTTGCGGAGCTCCGGCTTGCCCTTCTTCACGGAGCACATCACCATATCGCCGAGGGCCGCGGACGGCAGACGGTTGAGACGGCCGTGGTAGCCCTTGACGGAGATGACGTACAGGTTCTTGGCACCGGTGTTGTCAGCGCAGTTCACAACAGCGCCGACGGGAAGCGCCATGGAGACGCGGAAGCGGCAGCCCTTAACGTTGGCCTGGTCCTTACCCATGTTTACTTTCTAGCTTTTCAGTGCACGAACGCGAGTGTGTGTGTGTGTGTGCGCGCAGGTGCAACAACAGGAAGAGTGGGAGGCAGTGGGAGGGGAGCGAAGTGGAAACAGAGGGGGGGGTGAATGGAAGAAAGAGGAAAGGTTTTGCGCTGTTAAAGGGGGCAAAAGACGACTTTTGTTGCAAGTGGCAAAAACACAGCCTTTGCGCAGAGTGCGGTGTCGGTACATGTTGCTATTGTCTGTGCTGTCGTTTAGATTTGCGCGAAGTGACGCATCATGTGAAATCGAGGCAGCTGATGTGTTATTGTTGTGACTGATTGTTGAGATTGGTTCTGGTCTCGGCACACACTTGTTTCGTGAAGCACTGGGAACAGTTGTGTGCCTCTGTGAAAAGGCGAAAGGACGGGGGAAACAAACAAAATCCCTTGACAGGATCAACAACAAAATACAAAAAAGGAGGACGCAAAGTGGCAAGAAAGGAGGGTGGCAGATAAATCTCGACACCGCGAGGGCAGCTCCGTGAACAGGGAGAGAGAGGGAGGGAGGCCACATCACCGATTGGAGACACGGTTGTTTCGATCCACGTTGATGGCCGCGAACTCTCGCAGCTCCCGTTCGGATGGCATGTCAGTGCCCGTAAAACGCCACTTGCGATCGTTGGCCTTCCATTCAATGGAGCGACGTTCGTCTTCGAACGCGGGATTTAGAGCCTTGACCGTGTCGTGGCGGAACATGCCATGGTCGGCGAGCCACAAGTGCAACGCCGTGAACACGTTCTCCTGGGGGTTGTCGCGTGTTTCGAGGATGGACCCCATGACAACAACCGGAACGAGAATGAAGGGTACGTAGCGCATCCAGCGGTACGTGCCGTACGTCATCATACCAACGCGAGAGCGGCGCTCCTCAAAGGGAAGTGGAAAGACACGGTTGATGGTCTCAAGCACACGCGAGTGGCGCGTCACCTCCGCCTTGGCGCGCTTCACCCACAACTGTGACATGGCTAAGTTTGTCTGATACTAGTGTACACTCGGCGAGCGAAATCGAGGGAGAAGAAGCACAAGAAAAAAAACACGGAGAGGCAGGAGAGAACGAAGTGAGAGGGTGAGACACAAGACAACAATGAGACGCCCAGCGAAGGAATGCGCGTCAAATCGAACAAGAAGAAAAGAACGATGCAGTCACAGCCGTGGCGACAAGAACAAAGTCATACAGGTGTGGGGAGAGGCCACCCGATGTAAAGAGGCATCTATGCCCGCCGTGGCTTTTCCTTTTTTTCTTTTTGTTTTGTGTATGCGTGTGTGTACATCGTCGTGCTGATGTGCAGCAAGGAGACACGTAGTGGAAGCAAAGTGAGTGGTACAACAACAATAACAACAACAACAAAAGAACTGGCAATGTCAGTTGTCGCCAATTCTGGGTCTGCGCAGCTAGCCTCGAAAGCCGATCAAGGACTGCTACCGACCCTGTTGGCCAGCTCAGCACATCGCATCTCGAGCTCCGCGATGGTGGCGATAAAGTGTTTGTTCTGGGCGACGACGTTGCCAATGCGGCGGGTTAAGAGGGCATTCTCACCGTGAAGTATCGCCAGAGCCTTGCGCATCTTCTCCTCTTCGGCATCAGCATCACTGACATCGCTGACGGTCAGTGTGCCGTGGGAAAGGCGCTCGCTTCCCTGTTGCGCCATGTCCTGCATGATGACCGCTTGAGAGGAGGACAGCTTACGACTGTCCCAGTCACTGGCGACTCGGTGAGGACGGGACTGTACTTTGGGACCATGCGGCTCATCCTCCGTACCGGCCTGGGTGTCATCGTCCTCATCATCCTCATCCTCATCGGCGTCATGATGCTGCGAAAGGTGTGGTGATGGGCTACGGTGGTTGACACCAACGCCGCAGTCCGGAAGCGAGTCGGTGCCGATGGAGCCATGTGAGTGGCGCTGTTTCGGGCGTCCGTGATCGATGTCGATCCCTGTCTCTCCGGCGTGCTGTCTGCGACGTGTGCCTGCTCCAGCATTTTCAAGCAGAGAACGGTACTCCGCCACCGTGGCGAGGGCCTCGTCGCAGCGTTGCTGACAGGCAGCGTAGTCGTTCTGTGTGTCGACGAGTCGGCCACGCAAACGCTTGGCGTCCTCGAGTGCCGCGAGTCGCTCGCCCTCCGCACGCGCCGCATCGGCCTTGTCGGGGTAATCTGAGAACTTGATGAGTGTACGGAGGGCATAGGTTTCTTGCTGAAACGCGCGCAACAGGCGCGACGTCTCCGCCAGCTCCGACTCAGTGCGCAAGTTGGTACTCTCCAGGTCCTTCACGCGTTGGCGCAGGGCGGGAACGAGATGAGCATCCTTGTCATGGTCGTGGTGTAAATGTATGCGGCTCAAAAGCCCGTCCTGCCGACGCAGGCGAGAGCGCAGCGCGTTGTTTTCTTCTTCGACTGCCAAGATTCTTGCGTCATTCATCGGTACACGCACGTGGGGGTCCGTTCGGCGTCCGGTTTTTTTGTTTCAATTCGTGAGGAGGAGGAGGGTAGATCTGGGCCAGTGCATCGCAGGCCCACTCCCTTGTGATACTGTTGTGAGAAAGGAAAGCAAGTGATAGAAAGAGGGAGAGAGAGAAACGGCGAGAGGGTGGAATATGGTTCGAGGTTCGCTTCTTTTCTCCCTCTCTTTATCCGTGCCTCCCTCTCTCACACACACGCAGGTGAACACGAGCCAGGGTGACGGAGCACGGAGTTGATAGTGTTGTGCGAGACGGTCCGCGTGATAGGATGTCTGGAGCGTCCTCGTCGCGGATGGTGAGGTGTGGTGACGAACCTCCACTCGTGAGGCAATGGGCCTACGCGTCGTAACCGCACTGATAGTTCACATGTTTATTGTTTTTCCGAAATTCACGTACTTGTATTCGGATTCGTTTTACGCATATCAAAGTACGTGTGCTTCAAGTAGGCAAAGTGAAGTGTGACAAAAGAACAACAACAACAACAGCAATGGAAGGAAGCAGCCACCTCTTCCTGCGTTAGGCAGGTGGGGAAGAGACGGGCGACGAAGAGGAGGCATCCGCTGGGGCAGCCACAACCGGATTGGAAGAGGTCGCCGTGACCGGTTTTGGTGCCTTGCCAGCACCACCGGTTGTGGTGTCCTTTTTCTGCTGCTCGCTTGGCACCTGCGACGCGTTGGGGAATCCAAACCACGCCTTGAACGTGTCATCGTCAAAGTTGAAGTATGCGTTCTTGTTGACAGAGACAACTTCGCCGGCCTCAATGTCGTGCAGGGCTTGCATGACAAAGTAGCCCTTCTTGGGGGACACGCCCGCCTTCTTTTCCTGTGCGAGCCACTGCAGCATCTCATCATCAGGATACCCGATTGTTGCATTCGGCGTCGGTGAGTGCAGTGCGAGGTCAAGCACGGGAACCATCCCCATAATCTCGCCGTGCCCCGTCGCGGCGAACGGGGACGATTGGAAGTACGGATGGCCCGCGCTCCAGGTGCCTGTGGAGGTCCAGAAAGGGATGCCGTGACGGCGGAAGAGACAGTACGCGTGGCGAAACGCGAGGTCAAAGTTGACGCGATCGGCTTTGCACTGCGCCACAATCGGTGCCGTCCACTCCTTGTAGCCGTCCGTGGCCTGGGCAATGTCGGCGAGCTTGCCGATGGGCATGCTCTGGTCAAAAGGGAGGACATCCAAGTAGCTCTGCACACCACGCGGGTGGCCGGTCACGATCACTCGCGCCAAAAAAGCAACGAGGGCAAACGAGCCACGGTTGAGGTCTTGCCAAAACGGCACCTCTGTGGCAAAGTTGTCCGGTGAAACCTTCAGTGGGAACGATGGATCCTCGGCGACAGTCAGCACGCTTTGGGTGGCCTCGATTGGTACAACGGCGACAAAGTCATACTCAGGGATGCGTTCCGTCGTGACAAGACCCATCGGGGTGATGCGGACACGTTGGAACAGTCGTGTGCCTTTGAGCACCGTCCAGGTCACAAAGTCCAGCAGCGTTGGGCTGCAACGCGCTACTCGAACGCCGGGAGCCATGTGTCGTTACAGCGTCACGAACCCAAATGGACTGCCAAGAAGAGAGAAAGAGAGAACGTAAGGGAGAAGGGAGCAAAGAAGGAGGGAGGGGAGTTTGGTGTTGAATCAGTGAAACGATCTGCCTATTTTCGCAAAAACGAGAAGCCAAACTGAAGCAGGAAAGGCCTTTCCCTCGGCCGCATAACACACGCACACAAAGTGAAGGAACGAGTCAGGAGCGGGGATTCACTGCCTCGATCCCGCATGCGTTTATTGTCGCGAGGGCAGGAGGCGAGGCGCTGTACACAGGCACTGCCTCAACAACCGCCACGGCCATGACAGAAGGTGTGCAAAACGCAGAGAGAGAGAGAGAGGGAGAGGTGAGAGAGCGTATGGGGGCGGAGTCCCATGCTTCCTCGTTCTTCATTTACCTTTTGTGTCGTGTGGTGCTCCAGGGGTTGTTATTTTTTTTGCTGGTGTTGTTGTTGCTCGCTTGTTTGTTCACGCCTGTGCGTCAATAGGTAAATAGTCTGAAGTGCGATATCAGAGCAACAAGTTTACTCCATCTTGATGGTGAAGTCAGAAAGTGCGAACGAGGTCAATAATCGTGAGCCAGCAACCACCCCAAAAAAACAAACAAACCAAGAGACAGAGAAAAGGAGTTGTCAAGATTCCAATAAGTGAGTCAAAGGGGATGAGGAAGGACACAGATGACGTACGCAGCAGTGCGCTTGCTTCTCCTCATCCGCATGTGTGATGCTGGTATGTTTGAGCGTGACCATTTTCTTGTTTGGTTGGTTGTTTCGTTGCCGCTACGCCTCTGTTGCTGTCGCGGCTGTGGGGAACTGAAAGAACGGGGGGAAGGAGGGTACATGTTTGGTTTGCTTGTTGCTCACATGATCCCACACCATTTTTCTGCGACTACAGCTCGTCCACGGACACCAGCTCGCGAATCTCCGTCCGCAGAATCGGCGTCGTTCCGGGCGGCAGAGAGACGTTCTGCTTCGGGTAGGTGCGCTCGTTCGGCTTGTCGTAGCCAATGATGAGCTCGGTCTTGTCCTTGGTGATGACGCACACGTCGACCTGCGTGCCACTGTAAGGGTCGTTGAAGATACCCTTGCGAATGCACGATGCTACCAGCTCCTTGGCCTCCTCGCATGTCATGTTGTCCTTGAAACCCGTCTCCATGGCGGCCATGGCGGCAATACTACCACTGCCCATCGTCACGTACGGCAGGCGGTCGGTGCTACCGTGCGGGGCGATGGTAGCCAGGAACGGGCCCTCCACATCCACACCACCGAGCACCAAGGCGGCGCTGACGTGGCCCTGGTACTTGTACAGGTGGCGCTTGAGCAGCGTCAGAGCCTCGATCACGCGCGATTGCCGGCCAGACTCCAGGCGGTGCAGGGCGAGCTGGGAGGACACCATGTTCGTGACTGCCTCCGTGTCCGCAGCCGTACCGGCGCCACAGCACATCATGTTGGGGGCCATGTAATGAATCTTGCGGCAGCGCTTGTCAGCGATGATGCTACCCTCCGTGGCGCGAGTATCGGCAGCAAGCACGACACCGTCCTTGAAGACAACACCAACAATCGTGGTGCCCGTCTTGAGTGTGCGCGGCGGCTGGAAGCCATTGCTCTGCAGGTTCAGGTTCCGCTGCACATTCTCAAAGTTGAAGCCGGACATGGCTGAATTGAACGTGGCAATAACGGATGTGGAAAGGAAAAACAAAGAGAGCAAAAAAAAAAGTGGCGGCAAAGACGGCGGCAGCGCGAATAAAATATGAATGAGCGCTACTAGTGTGTGTGTGTGTGTGTGTGTGTGTCTTGTTTCCTGTGTAGACTACGCCACGCAACGCAGACACCAAAAAAAAAAAGGATAGGCACGGAGGGGGGTGGGAGAAAGGGAGCGCGTGTGAAAGAAAGAGGAAGTACGCGAAAGGGGATGTCACAGTGTCAGTCTCTCGCTCGCTAGCTTGTGCTGCGTCTGATTCTCAAACAGCTATCAAACATCAGCGCGGAGGAGGAAGCCAGCGGTCTCACTGTGGTGAACTGCGGTTGAAACATCAGGGAGTATGAGAGAGACAACAGCTGCCGAGCTCACGACAACCCACGGGGCCAACAACTTGGTGCACCAAGCTGGGCCGCGTCCACTACACTGCACGCAGGTGAAACGATGTACACTGCTACACGGCAAGGGTGGCATGGGGTGGAAGGTACGGATCATGTTGGTTGGCTATTGGTTGAAGAACACGAGGGAAAGAGGAGAGAGAAAAACACACAAACAGGAAAGACTCGACGGCACCATAGAGGGGCTCAGCACATCCAATCACCTCAAACTGCAGGTGTGGGACGAGTGAGCAACAACAGAACGGCGAGATGAGAGCGCCACACGGGAATGGAGAGTACGAGGCAGCCACGCGTGGGAGCGTTGAAGTGCGTACCACACGTCACGTCGCCCCTACCCGTTTCTCACCAGCTACCTCGACACCTGCCGCTCACGACCTCGTGCACAGCCACAACGCCATCCACAACCACAGCAAGTGAGAACGGGCATGTTACGGCGACTTTTTGAGGTTCTTAAAGTCGTACTTGTCCTTGGGCTCCAGGTTCATCCAGTAGTCCTCGCCCTTCTTCTGGCGGTCGTCGTGGTCGACGTCGGTGTACTCCTCACTACCAGCACCAAGGACGCCGGAGTCGTCGCCAGATGGCAGCGCCGGGGACTGTGAAGCATTCGGCGCAATCATCTTGTTGGCTTCGTCGAACGAGGCGGAGTCCGTCAGGTTCGCGCGTGGCTGGTCTGCCGTTGTGCCAGCGAACCGGTACGCGTCTTGGACGTGCTCCTGGATGGACGCCGCGAGCTTCTCCTTGGTGCTCTCGGACTTGGTGAGATTGAGCTTCACGACACGGCGTGAGACGGGGTAGCCAAACAGCGGGGGTGGCACAGCGGGCAGACCGAGCTTGAGACGCTCGCGTCCTTCAATGTTTGGCTCCAGGATGCTGAAAACATAGTAGTGCTTGTATTTGGAGATCTTGCGG
Organism: Wallacemonas sp. MBr04; assembly: GCA_030849635.1. Lineage (NCBI taxonomy): Eukaryota > Euglenozoa > Kinetoplastea > Trypanosomatida > Trypanosomatidae > Wallacemonas > Wallacemonas sp. MBr04. The sequence goes on along the minus strand of JASANR010001591.1, from coordinate 30,962 downwards.
CACTGCTTGATGTGCACGAGGTCGCCGTCCACGCAGGCCAGGTCTTCATCGTGGGCGAAGAAGCGACTCGTCCGCGAGACGCGCTGATTGAACTTGGGGTAGTACACCATGTGGTTGGCTGCCACAATGGCCGTCTTCAGCATGCTCGTTCCGACGACGTAGCCAATCTTGTCCGATCCCTGACGCGGCTGATTAAAGATCATCGAGGTGAGGTCGTACGGCCACGGCATGCGGCGCGGGCGCTGCCCCATCACACCAGTCATCGACACGGCCCAGTGATGGCGCGTGCGATTGGGGAACGCATTACGTTTGAACTTTTTAATGTAGACTCGATGGTTTGCGTTGTGCGTGTTGCTCGCACGGGCACCGCCGTACATCATCACAACGCGCTGGCGATGCTCCGTCTGGAAGTTCCACCATGGGAGACTCACAACCGTGCGGCGCAGCATTGCTACCTAAACCACTAAGTGCCAACAGCAGGACGAGAGGACCGGAGAACAAAGAAAGCATGAAAGAAGAGAAGAGAGAAAGAGAGAAAGAGAGAGAGAGGGGTGGCAAGGTTCGTTGTTGGTCGGCATGAGACAGATGTTCGGGGAGGGGGGGGGGCAAATTGCAGTTACGTACGACGGCGAAAACGCGATGAGCCCGTCGTGCACATTGCATCACGATGTGACACGAGCAAGGCAAACGCCAACTAATCCGAGATGAGATAATGTGACAGCAGAGGATGGCCTCGTGTCCTCGGCCGCGCGACTGTATCTCAGCGTCCATTCACGCGCCGTCTCGATTATTGTTGTTGTTTTCGCCTTGAATACCACCATCTCACGTCTTGGTGGTCTCTCTGCGCGCCACAAAGTAGTTTGTTCGGCGGACATCTTTGTTGTTGCTATTGCTGCTTGGGGTGTGCATCGTCTGTTTGTTTTGTTTTGTTCTCGGGGTGAATTGTTTGACTTTAATCATTACTTTACTGCCGGACGCGCATGTGTCAGCGTTCGATTTGCATCCGTTTGATACATGCGAATAACAGCAACCATTGCAGCGCGTTTTGCGCGTCACACCACGTTGCCGTTGTTGCGATGGTGCTGGCGTGAGGAGGGGGGGGGAAGATCGCACCACGCTTGCATCGGCGCCAATAACCAACCAATTCCAATCAAGTGTATTTTTCTTCTTCATCATCACCATCGTATCTCACCAAAAAGTGAGTGCATCACAGCATGCATTCATTTCTTAATAGTCTTTCGCACGTGGTCCTGCACACCTGGGAGGTACAAAGAGCGCACGTTGAGCAGTCTTCGCGTGTCGTTTAGTGCCCACTAGACACGCGCACACGCCTTTACTTGCCACGGCCACCCTTGTACTTGGTCACGCCAGGTGCACCAGCGAACATGCCGCCCATGCCAGCCTTGCTCATGCCCATGTTGCCACCCATGCCACCACCGCCAGCCGCCATCTTCTTCCCAGCTTCGGACTCGGAGTTGGTGACGGTTTCATCGATGGACAGAATCATGCAGGCAGCCTCAGTGGCGCTCTGCAGGGCATTGCGCTTCACCGTGCTGGGCTCCCAGACAAAGTTGGCGAATGTGTCACAGACGCCGCCGTTCACGATGTCGACGCCGTACCACTTGCCGTCGTCCGACGAGACAAAGTGCTTTTGGCGCAGCTTGTTCAGCGTGTCGGTGCTGTCGTGTCCAGCGTTCTCGGCCAGCTGGCGTGGGATAATCTCCAAGGCACGGGCGTAGCCGCCAATGACCATCTGCTCTTTGCCGCGGATGGTGCGCGAGTAGTTGCGCAGCAGCTTGCTCAGCTCCATCTCAACGGCGCCACCGCCACCCACGACAGAGCCAGTCTTGATCGCACGACGCACGATGCAGATGGCGTCGTGGAGAGAGCGGTCGGCCTCCTCGATGAACTGCTGCGCGCCGCCGCGGAGAATGATCGTGCACGTCTTGGAAGACTGGCAGCCCGTGAAGAAGTTGAACCGCTCCGTGCCGACCTGGCGCTCCTCGAAGAGAGCGCAGTGGCCCAGCGCTGACTCCGGCACGTTCGTGAGAGAGGACTGGACGGCGCCGCCCAGGGCGCACACGACGCGGCTCATGTCGTCTGTTGACACGCGGCCCGCGCAGAAAATGTCGCGGTCCGCAAAGTACTGCGTGGCCAAGTCGCCAATGGGGAGGCGGGACAGCACCACGTTCGCGCCGGTCTGCACGCACTTGTCAAGCTTGTCGAAGATGATCTTCCACTCAGCGTCCACGACGGACTGGTACTGCTTGGGGTCCTTGACGCGGATTTCGGCGTTGTCCTTCTCGGCCTTGAGTTCTAGTTCTATGTTGAGCATGAGCACCTTGGGGTTCTGGAACATCTTGCGCTGCTGCTCGAAGCCGGCGTACGAGAAGGTCTTCTTGAAGGCCACGCCGTCCACGAGGACGCTCTCGCGCATGCTCCCGCCAGCCACCTTCTTGATGCCGATCATCTCCAGATTCATGTCATCGTCGAGCGTGCTCACAGCCGTCACGGCCATCTCCGCGAAGAAGCGGCGCTCCGTGTTGATGAGCTTGGAGTTGAGGGCCGTCTCCGCACAGCGGATGAGGTTCTCCTTGTTGGTGGCCACGTCACCAGTGAACGGCACGCACAGGTCGTCGAGGGCCTTCATCGCCACGGCGAGGGCACTGCGGTACGCCTTGATGATGACCTGAGGGGCGATGCCGTCCTCGATGCTCTGTTTGGCCTCCTTGAGCAGCTCGCCGGCGAGGATGACGACGGACGTCGTGCCGTCACCAACCTCGTGGTCCTGAGCGCGGGCGATGTCCACCAAACTGCGCGCAGCGGGGTGGACAATCTCGAGCAGGTTCATGATGGTTGCGCCGTCATTGGAGATTTGCACATCACGACCGTTGTTGATGAGCTTGTCCATACCGCAAGGGCCAAGGGTGGTTTTGACGGTGTCGACAATGTTCATGCACGCATTGATGTTGCTGACGAGCTGTGGCTTACCCTGAGAGGTATCCGTACCCTCACGGAGAAGGATCAGCTGAGGCTGGATCATCGTGCGTGTGTGTGTATGCGATGAAAAGGAGTGAGGCTATGAGCTAGCGTCTGCGTGTGTGTCTGTGTGTCTGTTGTGCTGTACACGTCCGCTGACGGAATCTGTATGCGTACACTTGAGTTCTTTCTAGCACCACCATGCGCGGGAGATGGAGAGAGAAGAGAATAGAAGGGAGAGGAGAAATGTTTGAGGAAGCACATATGTCTGTGTGAGTGTGTTGCTTGTGTGAGAGACGGATTCAGCAGCCATGATGTCAAGAAAAAACAATGTAGTGATGCAAAAACAGAGAGAAAACAATGGGCCACATATGCGTGCAGGAGAGAGACAAGCATCAGTATTCCAGAAACGAAAGGTGCATGTTTCGTTGCGAATGCGTCTGGGTTACCTCTCTGGGATTTTGTTTCTTGCTCGCTGATGTGAGCCTGCATCACTGTGACTTCCATTTCATGTGCACGTGTGTTTGTGTTGACTCCTTGTCGGCTTCGTTCGCTTCTGCGTTTGGTTTGTGTTGTGTTGCATTGTGTTTTTTTTTTCCATTTTGTGGTTTGGTTGATTGGGGGAATCGTGTACATGCAAACATCATTTGGGTGCGCACCACGCACGGTGATGATGTGATGGGGAGTAATGTGGTAGGGAACAAAACAGGAAAGGACGAAAGCGGACGAATGTGAAACAGGCGCAGCATGCTCTTCGTGTCAAAGTCACCGAAGCCAATGCCCTCGCCGGACTGTCTATCTGCCTTGGCGTCGTGGCTACTCCTTGTTCTGCAGCAGTGAGAAGAAGAATTCGGACTCGAGCGGTCCGTCCTCTTCCAGATCCGTGCAGTGGACGGCGTTGCGGCAACGATCGATGCCGTACTTGGCCCTAAGTGTGTGGGGGAAAAGAACATGGCAGATCTCTGGGTCGTGAGGACCGCAGACCGCGCGCAGAGCGGGCACAGCGTTCTCCGCGCACACCTCCATGGCGAGGCACGCGCCGCTGGACATTTGCTCCACTAGCTTTTTGTACTCGGGCACAACGCCGTTGTACACCTCTAAGAAATCCTCTGCGTCCGCTGCCGACATCGTGTACAGGCCGAGCGCGCTGATGTAAAATCCTTCGTCGAGAAGCCGCTGAAGAACGGGGCCGTGGTAGCCGCTCGTGATGGCGTGCGGCTTGACCACGCACACCGCACAGCTCTGCATGGACGCTGTCGTCTTGCTAGGGCCCAATGCAGTGTGCTCCACATCCTGCGCGTCCTTGTCGTTGATGACGACGACCATGCCGTGGAACGTGGACGCCACCGTTCCGACATGCTCCGCCGCATTCGCGCCGTTGACAATCGCGATGATGCATCTCGACGTCGTACCGTTGCGTGTGGCGATCTCCCGAGGAATGTCCACGAGACGAAGTGCAGTGAGTCGCACCTTTTTCTCTGTCAGTGCAGTCAGAATGTCACCCGCGCGCAGGAGACCGTCTTCGCTGACGGCAATCATGAGCTGCGAAGACGTCGCAGTGAAGTGCTTGCGCGTTGCCTCGTCGGCGTAGTCAACGATCTTCAGAGGACGTGAGAAGATGGTGACGGTGGCTCCAACAAACAGCTCCGTCAAGGTGAGAGACGGGTACGTGCAGCGCTTCAGAAACAGCCGCTTTGTTTTCAGATCAAACATCTCAATCGTGTCATCTTCTAGGTAATACAGGAGCTGGTAATCGCGTGTCAGGTTCGCCGGTGCATCGTAGTACTCCGCCCGGAAGCCGTAACGCTTCAAATCTGTCATTGTTGGCGACCGGCACGATTGTCACGTTTCTGTTGTCGATTCGTCGTGCAAGAGAGCAGTCGTTGTTCTCCCTGGTGCAAAGCATTCGGGACAAAAAGTTGGGAAAGAACGCAGTGTTGTTGTTGTAGTAGTAGTAGTAGTAGTAGTAGAGACGGAGAGGGATGCAGTATCAAGTCGGTTACCATGTGTCGTGAGGTGCGGTCAGTTCAGAAAAGCCGTTGGTGCGAGAGAGGGGAAGAACGCGATGCAAAACCGTCTCCTTTGCTGTCGTGCAGTAAATCATGACGATAATAGTGGACAAGACGTGTCTGTGTGTGTGTGTGTGTGGCTTTGCACAGCCGCAATCGCGTCATGGGCTAGATTCGTGTTTTTTTTTGTCAGCCTTCCACATGCACACCTGTTTTCCTTTTCTCACGCTCCTTCTCACTCTACAACAGCGGATTGAGTGGTGGTGGTGGGTTTGGTTGATTGCGTCTTCGTTTTGCTTTTACGCTTTGTGTTTCAAAAAAAAAAAATGCATGCGTTTAATCGGGTGTTAGCACGAAAGTGACAGTTATCAGTGGGGGTGGGGTGAGTGAGAAAGAGAGACACCGGAGAGAGGAAGCAAAGCAACGCAGAGTCACCAGAGGCGTGAAAAGGCCAAAACAAAACAAAACCATGCTGTCTGGTACCTGATACCAGCAAATGCCGCTGCACGCCACGACTACTCAACGTAGTCGGCTGTCTTGCGCTTGGCGAGCGGTTTCACGTTGTCGCTCTTGGTGCGTGCCATCTCCTTCACGAGTTCGCGTCGGCCAGCCTTCTTGTGGCGCTTGCTAGCGCGCAGGATGGCCTTGGGTGCATTCCTCTGGCTGCTAATCCGCTTGACTTCGACAAAGCTCGAGTAACGATCCTTGAGAGTGCGCATGTAGTGAAAGTTGTGCTTCTCCGGCCCGCGCAGAGGACGAATCGGGCGACTGGCATCGGATTTCCAGATGCGCATCACCGCATCCTCGCTGCCGCTGTAAATGTACTGATTGTCAGGAGACCACTTCACAGCGAACACCTTCGCCATGCGCTTGGTGTGGAACATCTCCTTCGAGTCGGACTTGGTCACCTGGTTCACGTCCCACAGGCGAACGGTAGAGTCGTTGGCACCTGCGGCAAAAGAGGTGCCAGTGGGGGCAAAGTCGACCGAGTTGATGCCCTGAATGTGGCCCTGGTACACGTTACGCGGCCGTCCGGGGACGCGGATATCAAACAGGTAGCAGTTGCGATCGTCAGATCCTGTGACAAACATGTTGGGGTCCATCGGATTCCACGACAAACACGTGGACGACAGCTCCATCACAATCTTGCTGTGTGCCGATTGCGTGCGTGTGTCGTACAGACACACACCACGGTCCGCCATGCAGCACGCCAGCAAGTTGGTCTCCACCTTGTTGAATTGGCAGCACATGACCGTGTCGTCACCCCACGAGAACGTCTGGAGCGGCTGGGTGCGGTTCACGTCCCACACGTTCACGACATCCGACGAGGTGGCAAAAAGGGAGCGGCCCTGGTGGTGGTCAATCGAGGAGAAGGGGAATTGCCCGAGGTACTCGGCGATGGGCTCCACCGCCTCCTCGTTGGAGGGGTCAAAGTCGAGGTCCCACATTTTCACCGTCTTATCGCGAGACGCGCTAAAGCAAGCGACGCCATCAGGCGACACCGTGACACCATCGATGGCGTGTCGATGCGCGTCGATTGTGAGCCGCGGTTTTTTCGTCATGACGTCCCATATGATCAGGCCACCGTCCATCGCACCCGTGACGACATTGGACAGGTTCGTAAAGTCAACCGCGATGCTTTGAATGGTGTCCTGGTGACCAGAAAGGGCAGCCACGAAAGGCTTTGCGAACATGCGATCGAGCTTCGCGGCACGCACGGCTCTCGTAAATTCAACCTGCTTCGCCATTGGGTTAAACTTGGGATCATAGTTGCGGTTCGCCTTGGGCACTTCCGTCGAACGGTCCTTGGTCCATTCCAGCTCAGACCGACTGATGGTCTTCACTTTCACCATTGACTGACGTGTTCTCTCGCTGAGGGGTGCAAGGTGCCTGACAGTCACGTTGAGTGAAGAAAACAAAGAACAAAAAGGAAGGCAACTCGCTTGTGTGTTAACTTTGCTGGACGTTTGACCAACAACACAGTGGGACAAATGGAGGAGGAAGAGGCGGTAGAGAAACAATGAAACTTGTGGGAGTAGCCAGGGGGGGGGGGGCATCAGAATAAGGGAGATGGATCAGATTCACAAAAACGTTAGACGCACGCACATTCATGTTCGCCGCACCACCAGAATTGTCATCAAGGCTGGGTAACAGTGGATATGTGTGCGTGCGCGTTGGAGAGAACAAGACTGTCTTGTACTTCCTATGTGCTTGTCCAATCGTTGCAAAATGCTGCTTTACCGAACACGTGTCCCCTTTCTCATTCGTTTTTTTTTCTCCAGTCAGAGGGGGCTGTGAAGCTAGTTTTCACAACAGGCTATTCATTGTGTGTACCACTTTTTTGTCTCTGAATGAATGTGGATGTCTGTATCTTACATGCGAGACCCAACTGTGTGTTTGTGCGAGACTTGGTGTTGTCGCTGCACAGAAAGCCGACTTGTTCTTGTTTCTTTTTTTTTTCAAATCAGCTCATGTTTTCAGCTGCGCCGTGCTCGGTGAAAGGGGCGAGCATCTTGTCCACAAGCTTCTCGTAGTGAATGACGCCGTTGTCGTCGAAGCCCTGGATCAAGTCACGGAACTCCTCTTCGTGGTACTTTTCGCCCATTGTCGTCATGATGTGACGGAATTCAGCAACGGAGACAGTTCCGTCGAGATCTTTGTCGAACACGCGGAACGCTTCCTTCACAGCCTCCGCGGTATCCATCTTGTCGTCATACTTTGCCACCAGCTGAGCGTAAGCGTCCATGTCAATGTCAGTCGCCGTCGCCATGATCTCCTTGATCTTCTCCTCACTAGGGTTGAGACCGGCGGCGCGGAGGGCAGTGGGGACGGACGCCTTGGGAATCTTACCGTCCTTCTGAAGCAGATCAAATGCCTCCTTCATGAGAGCGTTGCGAGACATGTCTATTCGGTTCGGTGGTCGGGAAATACGACAAAAAGAAACAAGAAGACACACGCAGAGAAAAAAGGGGGGTACTGCTCGAGTCGAGAGGCGCGTTCAGTTTCTGGTTGGCGGAGTGGAGACTCAGGCAACCAAGAAAATAGTGAGCGACAACAGTAACAACAAAATAAAATGCAACTGCGGACTGCGAATTCTCAAGAGTAGGACGACAGCTGACGAGCGCAGGGGAGAAAGAAAACAGAGTGATGGACGAGTGGGAATCGGCAAATGAGAGAGAGGGAATGTGATGAATGGTGCCAATAAAAGGAACGAAGACTATATAAATATGTCACTGAATTGTTGTTACATGGAAGTAAAACGGACGAGCATGGAAAACGGCATGGGGGTGTTGCGCCATTGGTCAAGCTCTCTGTACAAATAGTGCAAGTGTGCACAAAAAAAAGATACTGTCTGTAGCATCTGCTTTTCAGTGATGCTACAGAAAGCAATAGCGACAGACATGTATTTTTAAAAGCATACTATGCTTCCTCTTGTTCTTCTTCTTTCTTTTTTTTTTTGGAATGCTCTTTCGTTTGTTTTTTGATCTGTGTCACACGAGTTGTGTGTCAAATACTGGTCTCACAAGTACAGAGAGAGTCAAACGCCGCAACCACGGTCGTTGCTCACCAAACAATACAGCACAACAACATCAACTGCGACTGATAGCAACAGGTGAAAAAAAAATGTACGGACCCATTGACAAACAAGAAAGGCTACTCTCTTGTGAGGCAGAAAACTCATTATTATTTATTCTTGCCTCATCTCAGTGCAGAGTTCACTGAAATGCACGCAGTGTGTGAAGATGCAAAACAAAGACAAAAATACACCCGAGAAACAAAACAACGCACGGTCGCTCAGCGGAATACTGCGGCCAATAGCCGTTGAGCGCACCAAAAAAAGAAATGAAGAAAGCAATAACAACAAAAAAACACCGGTAAGAAGTTCGTCGACCCAGCGGAATGAGTAAAAAAGAAGAAACAAAAACACACGCAAGCAGCGATGAATTAACAGAACAAAGAAAGAGTCGAGATCGCAGAGAACTGTTCCATGAATACGGCGACCATGATTTTCTCACTTTGCTGTAGAACTCCGTTCTATGTTTACCTCTGTTGAATTTCGGCTTGTGCTGCCTTTCATGGTCGTTGATATACTTTTCCTTTGTGGTCAGTCAACTTTGAGTGGTTCATTGAAATTTCTTTCTTTCCGTTACACAAGGTCGAAATCGCCAACGAGGACCATGCCCAGGCAAAACCAGAACCACCAGAAACGGCGGAATCCCGACACAATCTTCTCAACGCGCTCGAACTGGTTGTGCGCCTTTAGCCAATTGTAATCGTCGAAATTGGCAGGGATCTGAATCTCCTTCTTATCCAGATCGGCGAAGTAGGTTGACCCGGGTGGCATGATGCGCAGCTGTTGCCCCTTGAGAAACCAGCGGTAGAGAACGGCGGAGCGGAGAAGGCCGTCCAGGCACTTTTCAACCTCGTCCGGGTTCACAAAGTTCGGGTCGGTCGCACGCCGCGGGTCGTCCCAGTACGTCGTGTTGAAGTCGTTAAACTGGACGGTGATGCCGCCGCGCACCCTCAGGTTTTCAATCTTCTCCGTGAGGCGCTGCTGCTGTGCCTCCATCTTGATCTGAACAGCCTGCAGACGAAGTGCACCTGTCGAAAGGAATGTCAGGATTTCCTGCGCGGAGGCCGTGTCAAGGATTTTAACCTCGCCGGAGGTCCAATCCACCGTGAAGGCACTGCGGCGCTCCTGTGTTTTTTGAGTTGGATAGAGCTCCACGACGGCAGGCTCGCGTTCCTGCAGAACCCACCCCGTCAGCGACCCAGGCTCAATCGACTTGACAGGCTTGGGAAGATTGACAAGTTCGGATGCCGCCGGGTCCTTGACGACGTAGATCGACATGAACGAGAATGCCGATGTGCTCTTGAACATGGTGTCGTTGTCAAGCACACGCTTCGCGAAGGAGGCGTAGTCGGCCCCATCTTCCCACGTCACACGTTTCCACTTCATCGCCTTGATGAGCTCCTCGGACTCGTAGTATTGGTTCATTGTCTTGGCGGACCGCTCGCGTTCCAAACGCTCCTTTTCCTTGGCCTCCTCGGTCTTGATGTCCGCAGGGGTTGGTCCACTAAAGTTGGCAGCAACCCATTTGAACCAGTCAATGAAGCCACTCTCCAGCTTCGCGCGCTCTTTGCGCAGGTAGCCAATGCTCTGACCTTGCGAGCGCACCCATTCGACCAGATCGGGCTGGAATGTGATTCTCCGAGAGACAGACATTACGATGGCTGAATGGGGAGGAACTGGTGGAAAACAAGAAGACAAAAATAACAGTGCCGGCTGGTTGTTCAGGAGTGCTCCAAAAATACTTTTGCGTTGCTGTTTTTATTTATGAACAAAAAACAAGGGGGGTACTTTTTGTCGCGCACAAATCGAGATATTATTTTTCTCCCTGTGCTAGTGTGGTGAGGTGTAGCAACGACAACGCGTCTTAGCAGCGCTTTGCTTATGTTTGTTTTTCTTTGAAAATCTTCTTGCTTTCAAGAAGAGCCCGGAGCACAATGGAACCAAAACGCCAAATCAAAATCAGGTAAAAAAAAACACTCAACTACAAATGTTGATGTCCGCGCGTCAGTAGCAGGAGCAGAAAGAAAAAAAATAAATGTGAACGATGATAGACCAAACACAGTCATGTGAGGAAAAGAGGTATAAGGAGAAATACGGAGTCGGAATGGAACAAGAAGTGGGGGAGATTTGCATATGCACATCGCACATGTGGTAAGAAAATACATACGCATGCACGGGACTACATCTTAAGCGCACACAGCACCACGGGAAAGGGTGGTCAGGAATCAAGCGAAGAAGCGTGGCGATCGCACCGGAGGGACAACAGGCAAAACTGATCATTCATCTACTAATTGTGAAGTCTGTAGCGCGAGCTATTTGGGATTGCTCTTTTCTGGACGCATCACGGGGGAATGGTGACGCACAGGCACAAAAAAAAAAAAGAGCGAATAATGAAAGCTAAAATAGAAAGATGCAGGCATTCAACAAGCCAGTCTCTGTTTAGCGGTTTTTTTTTGATTTTTTTTTTTGGAGGGCGAGCGAAACGTGTTAGGGTGCGACATATTTTCCAAATAGGATTGTTTAAAAAAAAACATGGGGACGGTAGTGGGAAAGGAAGGACGGAGGGGTCTGGAAGTCGGCGGGTGAACATCCACGCACGTGTTAGATGGCAATCTTGACGCCGAGGAGAACGTAGAATTCACGCAAAATAGCGGGATGGCCGGGCCAGGCGGGCGAGGTCACCAGGTTGCCGTCCACCACAGCATCCGTTGGCGGGACGTCCTGGTAGTTACCACCAGCGACGGTGACATCTGGCCCGACAGCGGCGTAGCATGTGAGTGTGCGACCCTTGACGACCTGTGCGGCGGTGAGAACCTGGATGCCGTGGCAGATGGCCGCCACGGGGAGGTTCTTCTCAAAGAAGTAGCGCGTGTACTCAATCACCTTTGGGTTCAGGCGAATATACTCAGGGGCGCGGCCGCCCGTGATGTACAAGCCAGCATATTCAGTGACATTGATTTCATCGAATGTCTTGGTCAGCGCGAAATCGTGACCACGTGTTTCCAGGTATGTCTGGAAGCCACGAAAATCGTGCACGGCTGTGGCAACGGCTTCCCCGGCCTTCTTACCTGGGCAAACGACGTCCACCTTGACGCCGAGGGATTCCAAAGCCTGGTACGGCACCATGACTTCGTAGTCCTCCACGAAGTCGCCAGCGAGCATGAGAATCTTGACCATTTTCGAGGATGTGCTTTTTTTGTTGTCTGTTTGTGCGACGGCTTAGCAGGAAACAAAAAATGTTGTGGAGACAAAAAGAAAGTATATCAGGTGATGTGTGGTGTTTTCTTTGGGACGTGGCGGGGTGTGTGCGTGGTTTTGGAGTGGGTTTTGTTGGTTGGGTTGGGGGCTTGCGCGTGTTGGGGCGGGGGCGTGCCTGTGGTGCAGGCGGTGCGGCCGGGGCGGGCTGCTGCTTCGGGGACGACGGCGAGCAGCCGCCCACCCCCAACTGCCGCCCCCCACCCACGCAACCCTCACCACCACCCAATACGCCCACACCCCACACACCCCTCCCTCTCTTAAATACCATTGACAGTGTCGCACAAAGAAGAAAACAAAACAAGAAGGCTGTGCACAAGAAAAATACAAGTAGTGGGAATCATGTTCTACGATCGGGAACGCATTACAGAAATCAATGGCGTCGCATCGTTCTTCAAGCGGGTGAACTACCCCACCCAGGCGCTGCATGCGGATACCAAGGCCTATTTAGATTCGTTTTTTGGCACGGGCGCATTTGTGACATTGTGTGACAAAATATTCGGACCATCGCTAGATTTCCTTTTCCAGGACACGGATGGCCTGTGCTGGATGGACGTGGCAAATCGAAACCCCAACGGCGGTGTGGCCACAGCGCTCTACAATTTAGTTGCTCCACAGGCGCCGCTGCTTGTGTTGTTGGAGGCGTTCTCAGAACCGTTGGCAACCTTTGCGGTTCGTATTGAAACTGGCTGGAAGTCGACTGAGGGCCAGCCGGAGCTCTTCAACCGTTATCAGATTGATCTTCCCCTCTCGTCCATCTACGACAATTCATTTAAGCTGCTGTCCGAGGACCCCGAGGCGAATGTGTACTCCTTTACTCGGGCACGGTGCCCACCGGTACTGCTGGTGCCGTTTTGGGACCCGCCCCTCATGACGCGACAGGAATTCTCGCAAAACAGCGTGATGACGTCGCTGCCGTGCTCGCCACTCGCGTATTTTATTTGGCGACTTTTTCTGTACGCCACACGCCGGGCGAGTGTGCGTGGGCAGCGTATCCTGACTTTTCGTCGGCTCAACTCTCTCGGTGCGTGGATTCGGGCAGCGGAGGAAACAATCGTTGACCTCTTCTCCGAAGGCCGCGTCCCGACGGAGTTTCCCTTTTACGACAAGGTGCTCTCCGCGTTCACGCAACGGTTCGTCACGGCCGATTTGGAGGCTCGCTTGAAAGGGCCGCACTTGCTCGAAGACGTCATGTGGACTACAAGCGCAACAATCGGCACACTACTTTTGTCAGCCCCGTTCACACTTTCTCACCGCAGCATCACACAACCTCTCCGAGAGAGCGCGCGCGCGCCAATTTACGACTCGTCGCTTCTGGCGCAAATCGCCGTGACCATCCCGTACCTCACGCGCACTTTTTTGACGTTGAACGCCGTCACGTCTCCGTCAACGCGCCGCATCGGTGGCGCGCTCTCTGTAGCAGCGGGTGACGCATTGGTGGGAGACGATTTTGCGAATGATGAAATCTCTCTCGCTGCAGCGGATGTTCTCCATGCAAGGCGGGCGTTTTACAGAAATTGCCTGATCGCACTGCGCGAGTGCAGCATGTCACTGGAAGGTTTTGCAAACTGCAAGTCGATTCACTTCAACAATACACTAGAGCTGTGGCTGCGCCTCATGGATCCCAGAAAGCAGGCTGTGGGCAATGTTGAGGAGCAGTACGTCCTGCAACATTCAGAGGCATACACGTTTGTGACCGAGAGCGTCGTGAAAATGATGGAACGCAGTACATTCATAGCCTCACTCGATATTGTTGGTGCCTCATTGCTGCAGCAGTGTTTGGGTGTTCTTACGCAAGACACTGTCGCGCACATTTTGGATGCCATTGAGCAGGCGACGACGGGCACCAACGAACTTGTCAACGTCTTGTCCACATCTTTTGTTCTCAATTGGGAGGATGATGTGGGCGGCATCAGTGTCGCGAATGTTCGTGGCACAGAATGCAGTGATTGTGCGGCACACATATATGTCATGATGGAACGCATGCTCGCACGGGGTGAAATCTCAGATGACATGCAACGCACAGTGGCCGAGTGCATGAGACTGCTGCCCATCGTTTTCCCAGCAGCCACTCTTTACTTTGACAAATGGCGCACGTCGAACAGCCCCGCTGGGACTGACGCACCAGCGGTCGTGTCGAGTTCATTCACGACACAAAGGGACACTGGTGATCTTCTAACTGAAGAGGAAAAAGTACGATTTTTCAACGGCATGACGTCCACCCGTAGACTCCCCTCGCGCTGCATGAAATTCTCAACAAACCACGGCCGTATTCCTGGCGGGCACCACCCAAGTTTTGCGGCTGGACTTAGGAATGAGGTGCCGCTTCTCATTGGCGTCACACGGTTTCTGGATGCCATCATTGCAAAGGGGACGGAGGCGTACTATTCCTCGTGGATCCCAAAGTGTGATGCGGGTCACACCTTGTGGCTTCTGTATTCGTCGAACTACTGCTGCAGCCGCCACCCTTCAGAGGTCGCTATTTGGGAGTGTGCGATTTGCGAAAAAGTTTACGGTGTGTGCTGCCGATCAAGCCCACTTTCCACGAGCGGCACAAAGCTGCAGTGTACGCGTGCCGACCATGTAAGCAGCCCTTACTGCACGTCGTGTGGCGAGCTGTTTCCTAAGCGCAGTGTTGTCTACCGCGGTTCTGCACCTGACGCTATCTTGTGCCCCGATTGCGCATCACGTCCGTTCGCTCCGTTTTCGGTGCGGTGGCTTGCGAGCTACATGATGTGGGCTGTTGTGCTAACCGTGGTGGTCATCTACTTTTTTTTTAGAGTGTTTCTGTTCTAAAGCGACTGAGACCACTTAAAAAAAAAATCCCCGAAAGAGCAAGAAAAACAACAAAAGCACAGACTCAGAAATCAGCGAAGCGCGCGTGTTGTCAGACTCCGATGTGAATTTGGTTGTGCCTGATTTTGTGTTTTTTTGTTGTTGAGATTGTGTTCTCGGTAGCATCCACCAAGCACACAAGTGGAAAGACAAGTTTGTTTGTTTGTTTGTTTTTCTTCCTCCAGATTTCAATAATGTTGATTGTCGCTCCTGTTTTTTTTTGTTTACTTCCACTCCTTTCACGCGGCGCGTTGACATGGAATCCAAGAATACACAAACAAATACGAGAAGTAAAATCATGTGAAATGGAAAACAAGATGAAATACTCTGACGATTTATTTAAACGAATAAACCATACCGGCCAGCGGGCTTCATTGAAACAGCACGATCAATAAAGTAAAATAAAAATCATCCCCTATTCCCGTGACAGAGGCTGTACTGATCGCATAACTGTCTCTTCCCTCACGCGAAATATGTGAGACAAACAATTCGTGGCACACAGATATCCGTTGTGCTGCGCGTAAAACATGGGAGCAATCTTTACTGAGTGAATTCTCCTTCCAGCACGTTTTACCTTTTACACCCCTTTTCTCTCCGGACCAAATCACAATCTCTCCCTCTCCAATTTTCGTCTCAATCTGACACAAATATGAACGATCCATCTTTTTTTTTTCTTGTGTCTTCACTTGTTCCAACTCACCTCTGACATCAGAAACCGAAGTCACGCACACGCCCCACTGAACTTGAGCAGGGGAAAAGGACGGTGTGATTCTAGCGCGTCTCTGTCATCCTACCTTTTGTTACTTTGCCTCCGAAAATCCGAACCCACCTGTTCTCAGCACTTCTTGTCTGCGTTTCGCCTTCCGTTTGCATTTTACTGTGGAACCGAACTTTCCTTTTCATACTTTCGGTATACTACTGTGCCGCGACGCGAGTTGAGGCTAATTAGAGGCTACACACATACAGAGACAACACTGAGTGGGAACGGCAAAGAAAGAAAAACAGTAGAGAGTAAGAATAGTACAAAGAGAGGAAAGCGCTGGTTTCCACGTCATGATGGATTCAGGCAACAGTCCTAGGGTTATGCAGGAGCTTCCGCTCATCCGCGCAAAGGTCGGCGGTCTCGAGGCTATTGGCGGCACGGGACCTGATGTGGGTCCTGGCACATATGACCTTGCTCACGCCCGGTCATACAACGAAAGCCGTGCACCGTTTAATTCCACCAGTGTGCGGCCACCGCTTTCCCTGGCAGACCCTCTTGTGCCTGGCCCGGGTGCATACACAACCAAAAGCGACGAGGATGCACGCCGCGGGATCGCGTCGGTGCCATTTGTGTCGGGCTCAACTCGGTTCCAGTTGGAGAGGAACGACGACGCACCTGGCCCTGGCAGTTATAGCTCTGGGCATCCATGGGCCACAAAAAAGAAGCCGCGGAGCCACCAGTTTGCATCTGGCCGTGATCGTTTTGCCGAGCCGAGTGGCAACGCCGTTTCCACAGGTCCTGGCTACTACAACCCGAGCTACATGGTGGCCGACCGCAAGGACCCCAAGGCGGCTCACTTTTCAAAATACAGCTCCCGAGATGCAAAGGTAGCGAGCACGACGCCCGGCCCTGGCAGCTACAACGTCGACCAGAGGCCACGTGATCTGTACGCTTCGAAGCCGTCCTCCATGTTCGCAACCGCAACGCACCGCTCGGCGACAGCGGACAGCGGCACTCCTGGCCCAGGCGCGTACAATATCCCATCGTTCCTCCAAAAGGCACCAAACAAATATGCGGAGTCATTTTCTGGTTTCGGCAGCAGTGCTGGCCGCTTCCAGGGTTCCGGCGACGGCGATCGTCCTGGACCCGGCGCGTACACGGGAGAAATCGCTCCTCGCCGACCGCGACCACAGGCGTCACTGGGGACGGCCGCGTTTCTGTCGGACAGCGACAGATTTGGGGGCCGAGACTACGTCACGCCGGGCCCTGGTGCGTACGATGGTCGGCCTTTGGCGAGCCACCTTTCCTATGGTGCTGAGACGCCCTTCATGTCAACCGTGCCACGGTTCGGGCCACATAGTATGAATACCCGCCCTTTGCAATTCGACGGGGACACCTTTGCGGAGACCGACCCGCGCCTCTTGCCTGCGTCCAAGCATGTGTACCGCCGTCCTTTTGTCAACGGTGATATCGCCCCAGTGACCGACAAGGCCGACCAGTACCCGAACCGCAGCTTGTACTATCCCGTTTACGACACACCAAAGCCAACAGGTGACGCGCGTAGCCTCTTTGGGCGTGCCCCTCGGCTGACGTCGGCACCGCGAGAGGACGTGCCTGGACCTGGTGCCTACGGTATTCCGCGCGGTGCTGCTAGCACGCGGCAAACGCAGTCTTCATGGGCACGCGACCCGCGGTTTCACTCGCGCACGGGTGAGACCGAGGGCGTCCCGGCGGGGCACACGTATTACGAAAGTACCTTTTTCAAAAAGTCGCACAACGTCACCATTGGTTCCGACACCATGTGGACGGATGCTCACTGACCGTGACGAAAACATTGGCACACTTTTGGTTTTCATCTCGTTGTTTCCGTCTCTGGTCACCAATATGTATGCTTGCTCATCTTCTCTTCCTTTGCCATCTCTCTCGTGGCACTGTTGTTGCTTTTTTTCTTGTTTTGCGCAGCACTGTTTTTCTTCCACCCACCTTTGTAGATGATTAGCGTGCCTGCGACCCTCGACATGTACTTGTTCTTTTCTCTTCCTCGCTCCCCCGTTCTCGGTATTCCTGATTTTGCTGTGCATGTAAACAAGACGAAAAACAGGCAAACCGATGACGGGAATGTGGTGACTGTGTGACAGCTGTAAGCAACATATACAAAATTGGACATGAACACGTGCAAACTGAGCGTCGTCCGTTATTCCAGACACAATTGAGTCTCCCTTTTCTTTCTCCGCTTCACCTCATCTGTTGCACATACTGGGCTCGTGTGTGGCAGAGATGCAAGTTGCGTTGACACACCGCAACTTGCATCCCTCTTTTCGTTTACTCTGTCTCTCTCTCTCGCTCTCTGGTTCTTCTGATGCTCTGTCGTGGGAAATGCAGCCCCACAAGGTCCCCGCGCCTGTTCCCCGTTCTCCCCCCCCCCCAACAATCATGCGCCAACTTTCTTTCTTTGTTCTCTTCTCCCTCACCGTCTGCTGCTGTTGCGACACAAGAAGAAAAAGGAGCGTCATCCGGGCTGAAAACACGCAGCTCCATACAGTGCGAGGAAGACTATCTGAGGGCACAAGGACGGGTCCCGTTGACTTGTGCCATCTTTTCCAGCTTGTTTTCCTTCTTTTCCACTTAGAACATCATGAACTCCCAATGGCTGGGGTCATCTCGGTGGGTTTCGCGGGTCCCCACATTCGCGCGACGCGCGTTTCAGGCAGACCAGATGGAGTTTGACTCCGCCTTGTCGCAAATGTACTCGCTGTGCACGCAGCCTTCACTGGTGAGCAAGATGAGCAAAGCCAGGAAGATGACGAAAAACTATTACCACCGCGACGACCCTGCCTTCCTTGTGCTCCAGCTGGTGTTTATTGTTGTGTGCACCCTTGCATATGGCTTGACGTGTTCCAAACCTGTTGTGAGCCTGCTCTTTGTGACGACGCCGTACAACCTGCTCATATACGGATTTTGGGCTGCTGTCTTGTCGACCGCGGCGCGCGAGTATGCGCGACGTTTTCTTGAGGGAAGTCTTTCCATGAATGAGGTCCGGCGAAATGTTGATTGGCGATACGCACTCGACGTGCACTGCAACGGCTACTTCACCTATTTCATGTGGTCCAAAGTAATCCCATTCCTCATGTTCCCCTTCCTTGCGGCCAACCCGTACAACTTCGTCGGGCTCCTCCTCTACAACATGCTGTTCATGATCGGGTGTGGTACCTATTTCTACAATGTGTTCTTGGGGTACCTTGAACTACCTAGTCTGACGCGCCAGCAAACGATCATGTACCCTGTGCCTGTTCTGTTCGTCTTGCTTTTCCTAGTGACAGCGGTGAGGGGCTCCAATTTTGTGCTCGTGTTTGCCCCAGTTTAGCCGTTACTCATTCCTGACTGCTTCACCCTTCAGCAAACAATCCAAACAATCGAAGAACAACGATAACACAAACAACTGACTGCGGCAATCCGTTCCCTCTCTCTCGCCCAAAGCAAACTGTGGCGCGGTGTCTGTGAACACAGGAGCGTGCGTGCGTCTGCGCACAATGAAAGAGAGAGAGAGAGTGAAGTAACGATGTTTTGTTTTGTTTTGCGTACCATAAACATCGTGATGTTGTCTTCTGGCGAGGCACGTGTTGTTTCGTGACACTGCCCTCACAGACGCAAACGCAAATCAATCTGAACAGCAGAAACTGACGCGGCAGTTGACATTGTTCGCCACAGAAATAATAGCAGCAACACTTCTGTGTCTCTGTCACAGACACATACACACACACCTCACCGTTCTCCTCACCAATCCCCCGACTTCCTCCTTCTCCTCTTGTTTTTTCACCCCTTCGTGGCGTTGTGTGCCTACCTGCAACAAGTTTTTTTTTTTCGCTGTTGTTTCGCTTGTCGTGCGTGAGTGTGCGTGACAGTGAATTTGGTGTGTGTGCCTTGACCATTACTCAGCGCAGACGCACACACACACACATAGACAGATACGTGTCACCACCCCGGCTGTTTCTTGTGTGACTGTCTTGGACTTTAGCTCGTGAGCAATGCTGCGTCGTACCACAGCGTTTCGGCGCTACCCGTTTAACAAGCGTGGCCCGCGTGAACGCAAATCGTGGAAGCACCACGTCCTGACGGAGCCGCCGAAGCCCGTGCAATGGCGTGATCCGAAGGTGTGGACAAAGGATCTGAGTGAAATGAAGTCGTTCGATGCACCACAGTGGGATCTCTGGTTGAATCGTCCGCGCTCGCAGGATATGGACGAAGCACTGCAACCGTTCATGGACATGCCGCAGTCCCTGAAGGATCGTCGCTACGACATCCCATGGTGGGCAAATCCGTTTGGTGCGTGGTACCTGCAGAACATCCTCTCCGTTGAATTCCTGAAGCTGCCGAGCCGCACAAACAGTGAGAAGATCGCCATCTTTCGCGGCCGCAAGCACCCCTCTGCCGCGGACAAGAACAAGGAGGCACTGATGGATGATGAAGTGCTCTTGAAGAACATGATCAAGGAGCGCTGGCGCACGCTTGAATTTGGCGACACCGACGCCGGCTACCCGTGCACGTTCAGTGACTACATCCAGTTTCTCAACGAGTGGTTCAAGGCCCTCGACGAGGAGGGCATGCAGCGCCTGCGCGAGCACTTTGACCGTAAGATCCGGCCCCTGCTCGCCGTCATGACCCACGTGGATCTCCTCTGGCTGGAGGCGCTGACGCAGAACAATCCGCAGAACAAGGAGCAGCTTGAGCGGCGCATCGGCTTCCAGACCTCCCTCGGCACACCCGAGTTTTTCGACATGTCGAAGCGCCTCAAGTACGAAATCAACGAGGACTACAAGGTGCGGGATGAACTCGGGCCGGAGCTCTTCGCGCTGTGGAGCAAGGCGCCCGAGCGGTGGCCGCCTGAGCGTCTTGCCAAGATGTACGGCCTCGACTTTACGCTCGTGCGAAAGATTCTTGTGTGGCACCACTTCAAGGCGTGCTACGACGCGTGCGTGGAGCCGGACTGGTCGCTGCCCAAGCGCCTGTTCGCTCTGGAGTGGATTCGTGACGTGCGCGCACGCAAGCAGGGCCTGTTCTACGGCAAGATGCGGTTCGCGGAGCAGAAGATCACCTTCTATAGTGACAAGTTTCTCTTCAAGGACCTCGTCAACCGTCGTGAGGCGAGCTATGCGAACGTCTGGGAGATGGATGACCCGTACCGCTTCTTGCAGACGGAGCAGGACTACGAGGACTACTGGGGCGACAACTACGACGTCTATCGCCGCATGTTCCCGGAGATGATTGGCCGCACTGGCGAGCCCGTGCAGCAGTACAGCCAGATGCCCTCGTGGGCTGGTCCTCATCGCGACCATGCCAACAAGTCCGAGTACAACTGGATGTTCGCGGAGATCGGCGTCAACGTTGGCCACGAGGCTCTGAAGAAGCTGGAGCTGGACCCTTCCAACGAGAAGCGCAGGCGCTTTGTCATTCGTCAACCGGATGGGTCGCTGCGATCGGCGAAGATGTCTGAGATGCGTGCGTGGTACTGGAAAGAGGAGTGGGCTGATTTTCGTTTCTGGGCGCCGAACATGGAGTGGGGCGTGGAGAACACCCCATCACAAGAGCAGTACCAAGAGCACGTCCCAGACACCCCGGACTCCGACTACAGGAAGCAGCGACGCATCCAGTCGCGGCCCGTCAAGTGGTTCTACGAAAGCCACTACACGCGCACCGGCAACTTCGCGGGCTTCCAGCCTCTCCGCTTCATGCAGCGTCGCACAGAACGTGAGGTGCGTTGGCCCGATGTGATTCAGGCAGCCGTTCAGGTGCAGAAGAACAAGCCGAACGCGTACGTGTTCAGGGCGATCCCAGAGCAGTAAATACCCCCCTCCCATTGGCATGTGTTCTTGGAGCATGCGAGGGTGAAAGGAACTTGTGTTTGTGTATGTGTGCGTGTGCACGCGTGGCAGGGATGTGTCGTCAGGGACGCCTTTGGTCTGAGAATCACGCACTCGCCACAGGCGCTCGTTTTTGATTGATTGATTGTTGTCGTTCTCCTGTTCCCTCTCCCGCGTTTTCTTCTTCTTGGTGCTGATCGGCCTACTTCTTTTTGTAGGATGAACGAAGGGGAAAGGAGGGGAGTGAAATCACAGTACTCACAGATGCTTTGAGAATAAATGATGCCTCCTTGGGCTTTTTTTTCTGCGATGATGCGATCGCATGCGTAGCTGTGAGCTTTGCATTTCTCTCTCCCACTCTTCTTCCGTTTTATGTGGTCTCCGCGTGAACATGTTGGATTGACGTTTTTTCTCCACAGTTCGTTCTAAAAAACCAACAACAACAAAAACAACATCCATACATGCACAGAGAAGAAGAAGAAGATAGAAGGCTTGAATGTAGGAGATGACATGAGAGAAATGGCCACGTGGAACTCTCGGTGAACAATCGACTTGCTGTTCTTCCGTTGTAGTCCTGCTCTTCTCTTTGAAGACTTCCACGCTTGACCCGTGAAGCGCCGCACGTGCGTGAAGGTGAGTTCAACTGTCTCTCCTTCTCTCTCGTTCTTCAGTACCAGCGTGCGCACGTGACGAGAGCCATGCTCCAAATATCTGGCGCAGCTGCAAACACGACAACGCTTGTGAATGCGTTAGGCGCTTTTCATCTGCCACACATCACTCCATTTTCGCCACACATTTATCTGATTCCACCCACCACAAATCAATTCCCCTCCCCCCTACTTCCTCCTTATCACGTTCTCAATGCATGCACTCTGCCGCTGTTGCTGCTACACAAAAATCACACCCCCACACCCATGGAGAGAAACTCTGACTTTGACGTTGCAAAAATCGTCATTTTACATAAAGGTGCCTCTAAGTTGCAACTGCTTTACATCCAAAGTAGGTGTGACTAGCCTCACTTGGTGTTGACCCAGACACACACGCACGGCTTTCCCTCTCGTGCTCCGCTTCTTCTTCCTCCTCCTTGCCTCTGTTCGCTTTTGGGCTTGTTTTCCCTTTTCCCCCCTCCTCACGTTGGTGTCTCTTGGTGTACGTGCGTGTAAGAACTATAATAAACTCGTTGTTCTCTTTTCTTTTCTCTTTTCCCTCTCCTCTCCTCTCGCTGTCGTGCAGAGCGAGACATTCCCCTAAACATACATCATGGAGGCACCACCGGGCTTTGACGAATACCTGCAGGATGACGCTCTGCTGTCTGCGCTTCGAGCGGACGAAGAACAAGAGGAGCAGGAAGCGGCAATCCGCAGCTGGCGTCGGGAGAACACGAAAAAGTACGGCTACCGCGCCGCGTTCCGCTCCGCCGTTGAACAGAAGGACCTGATGCCGCCCGAGTTCATTCGCAAGGTCGTCAAGGACAACGGCGACCTCAGCGGCAAGCGTTTCAAATCCGAAAGGAAGCTGTGTGTGGCGATGCTCAAATACATGCCGCTTGCTCTGTGCAAGCTGTTGGAGACCATGCCGATGCCATGGGAGCAGGCGCGGTACGTCGACGTGGTGTACCACGTTGGTGGCGTGCTCACCATGGTGGATGACATCCCCACCGTCGCGGAGCCGCAGTACGTGGCGCAGTGGGGCTCCATCTGGACCAAAATGCGCGCGGACAAGATGGACCTGAGCGAGGAGGGTGGCCTGTTCCGCCGTGTGGAGCCGGAGGGCAATGCGAACGAACCACCACTGGACTTTGCCGATTACCTGATGGACCGCGATCCCCCGCCGGCCTTGACGGACGACCTCGACGAGGACGACAGCGCGGCGGTGATGGATTGGTTTTATGATCCGTATCCGCGTCTCGTGGCGCCAAACCAGATTCGCGGCCCTCGTCGGCCGAACGGGTACTACTTCACTGTTGACGTGCTCGAGACGCTCTTTCGCCACGCCCGCCCGCTCCTCCCGCTGCTCGACGACCCGAATTACTTCTACCTGTGGGATCTCAAGTCGTTCTACACGGCCAAGGCGATGCACCTGCGCATCCCACGCGGCCCCAAGTTCGACCCGCCCCCCGCCATCCAGAGCCGCCTCGGTGAGGACGAGGACTGGACCGAGTTCAACGACCTGCGCCGCATCATCCACCGCGACGACCCACGCAAGCCACGCTTCACACTCCTGACGGAGCGACAGATCGCCTTTCCGTTCCTTTACGGCACCATCGTGGATGGGGTCGCACCGTCTGCGTACCACTTCCCTCCCTCGGCGCGGGTCGAGAACGACGACCCAGAGCTCGCGTGCTTCGAGTTCCACCCGTCGCTGAATCCCATCAAGGCGGTGGAGCGCCAGTTCACCGACGCAGACTGCCACATGGCAACGCTGTGCTCGGCCTCAGCGCTGACGATGCGGCAGCGTGACGACGCCACCGAGGAGGCTGACCATCATCTTCCCGACGACTTCCGCCCGTTTCTGGAGGAGCTGCCGCTTGAGAATGAAAAGACCAAGACGGGCATGTCGCTCCTGTTTGCACCCGCCCCGTTCGACTCCTTTGAGGGCGGCATGAAGCGACGGGTGGACGTCCCACTCGGTGACAGCTGGTATCGCGATCCACCGACCTTCTGGTCCGCCGACGAACGGGACAAGATTCTGCGCAGCTACACCAACCTTCTCAAGCACGACGTCAAGCGGAAGCTGCACCCTGACCATTACCCGGGCCTCACTGAAGAGGACCTCGTGTCGCGCGAGGATGGCAGCGGCAACCTGCGCCGCCTCGACAAGCTGGCGAACATTCGCCACTTCGCCAAGTCGCGGATGGAGTGGCTCGAGGCCGCGTTGCAGACGCTGCGACAGGGCCACAACATGCTCGTGCAGCTCATCAACATGAAGTGCCTCTCCTTTGTCCACGTGGACTACAACTTTGAGGTCAAGCCCACCCGCACCCTCACGACGAAGGAGATCAAGGCGAGCCGTCTCGGCGCTGGCTTTCACCTCGTGCGTGAGCTGCTCGGTTTCATGAAGAAGATCGTTGACCTGCAGGTGATGTTCCGCCTGGGCCGGTGCAACGCGGCACAGCTCGCGGATGCCACGCACTACTTTTTCAACCACGTCGGCAAACTCACCGGTGTCTACCAGTACAAGCTCCGTGCACTGCACCAGATCAGCCGCAGTCGCGACATCAAGCACATGATCTACAGCAAGTTCAACGTCGGCGGTGTTCCCAAGGGCCCCGGGTGCGGCATCTGGGGGCCGTCGTGGCGAGTGTGGGTGTTCTTCATGCGTGGCATGACACCACTCCTCCAACGCTACGTGGGCAACCTGGTCGAGCGTGTGCTGCACGGGCGCACCAAGAGTGGCAAGTACGAGGGCAAGCGCATCACCCGCCAGCGCGTCGAGCCGAACAAGGACGTGGAGATCAAGACGGCGTTTCGGCGCGAGCTGGTGGAGATGCTGCCTGAGAATGTGAAGCCCTCTGTGATTGTCACCATGGATCAGCACATGAACGAGGCGTTTCGGTACTGGCGCATTGGCAAGTCCTGGACTCTCCCCGGCCTGATGCGTCCGCTGCAGGATTTGGTCCTCAAGTACGTGAAACTGCGTGCCGACGAGTACGTGCGGACGACACTGCTGCAGCGCCGCCGCATCGCCGAGGGGTCGATGGTCGACAAGCAAGCCTTCCAAAAGAATCTCGGACGCATGACGCGCCTCAAAATCATGGACGAGCAAAAGCGACAGGAGGCGTACGTGACCGGCCAGGACCCCGCCACCTTTGTGCCGGATGAGGCCAAGGAAATCTTCCGAATGATGGCCAACTGGCTGAGCGACCGCGGCTTCAAGAAGATCCCCTTTCCTGACCCATCAAAACCCGCGGAGCTGTCTCTCTTGCAGCTCTCGCTGAACCGCCTGCGCGAGCAGCACAACATCGCCAATCGCATCACCTCCACCCAGCGCGAGGAACAGGCGCGCATCGAGGAGGCCTTCAACGCCCCACACGAGGCGCTCTCCCGCATTGCCGACGCCCTTGCCCACCAACGCCGCTTCAAGCCCGTCGAAGTAGAGTACATGGACAACTTCTCCCACCTCTACCCAATTTACAACGTGGTGCCGCCCGAGAAGATGGTGGACGCCTTCCTCGATCAGTACCTCTGGTACAAGGCGATGAATGTACAACGACTGTTTCCCAACTGGACGAAGCCGTCCGATGTGGAGCCGGCGCCACAGCTCGTGCACAAGTGGTGCGATGGCATCAACAACAGCCCCGACGTGTGGGACGTCTCAAAGGAGGAGTCGGTCGTGCTGCTGCACACAAACCTCGAGGAGGCCTTCTACGACAACGTGGACTGGAACGTCTTCCGCTACCTGCTCGAGCTCATCATGGACAAGACGCTCGTCGACTATCTCTTCAGTCGCCACGATGTCGAGGTGCAATTCAAGGACATGACCTACATTCACCGCAAGGGCATTCTCCGCGGCTTCATGTTCTCCTCCTTCCTCGCGCAGTACTGGGGACTGGTAATGGATGTCCTGCTCCTCGGGTCGCGGCGCAGCCAGGAGATGGCCGGCACGGCTGCCAAACCGAACCCGTTCATGGGCTTCCTGCGTGACCCCTACCTGGCCACCTCTCACCCGATCCGAGGCTACTGCCGCTACTTCAGCCACGTCTACGTTCTGCTGCGCTACACCAAGGCGGAGGCGGACGGCGTTCGCAAGCGGTACCTGGAAGAAACAAACAGAGACCCTGAGATGCGCGCCAAGAACATGTCCGTCTACGGCTTCAAGAACAACAAGCAGTGGCCGCGCGACTCGCGCATGCGACTCTACCTGCAGGACGTGAACCTTGCGCGTGCCGTGCTGTGGGAGTTCCGCGGCCGCCTTCCACCGGCGATGGGCGAGATCAACGAGGCTAACACGTTCATCAGCGTGTACTCGAAGGACAACCCGAACCTGCTGTTTGACATGGCGGGCTTTTCTGTTCGCCTTCTGCCCGTGGCCCGCACCGAGGAGCCTGTGCTGGAGAACGAGTCCATGTGGAACCTCCGCGATCACACCTCGAAAAACATCGCCTGCCGCGCGTTTTTGCAGGTTTCCAAGGATCACGTGGAGATGGTCCGAAACAAGACACGCCGGACGGTCATGATGGTGGGCAGCTCCACTTTCCACAGCATCGCCGCCAAGTGGAATGCGCTGCTGACGGAGATTGTGCCCTACTACCGCGAGGCAATTCTTGGCACGCCACAGATGCAAGCCATCCTCGCCAAGGCCGAGCACCGCATGATGTCGCGTGTCATGATGTCCCTCAACTCGCGCGCCAAGGCCCGCTTCCCTCCGGCGATGTTCTACGCACCGTCAGACCTCGGCGGTCTTGGCATGCTGTCCGTGGGCCACTCGCTCATTCCTGCCTCGGACACGGTCTACTCCAAGACGACCAACACAGGCGTGCAGTTCTTCTACTCGGGCCTCACGAGTGATCAGCCGATCCCGAACATCCTCCAGTACTACACGCCATGGGAGACGGAGTTCAAGGAGAGTGAAAAGGCGTGGCTCGAGTTCCGCTCGCGGGAGAAGATGGCCAAGGCCAGCGGCGGCCGCGTCGCGCTCGACGACATTGAGGAGATCATCGACAAGGGTGTTCCTCGCATTCGCGTCCGCTTTTCGCGCCATGCGCCGCTCTTCCACTTCGACTCGGGCTTCCGTGCGCGTCTTGAATTCCAGCGTTACCAGGCCGGCAAGTACCTCAAGAATTGGTGGTTCCACATTGAGCACGACGGCAACATCTGTGGCGGCGTCCTGGAGAAGTACCGCGCAGACATGAACATCGCCCTCGGCGGCGTCGAGGCCATCCTCGAGCACAGCCTGTTCAAGGGGACGGGGTTCCCGTCCTGGGAGGGCATCGAGTTCAACCGCTCAGGCGGCTTCGAGAATGCGCAGAAGGACACCAAGCTGGCGAAGCAGCAGCGCGCTGGTCTCACCAAGGTCACGAACCGTCGCTTCGCGCTGTGGTGGAGCACCACCATCAACCGCAACGACGTGCAAGTTGGCTTCCGCTCGCAGGTGGAGACGACGGGCGTGTTCATGTATGGCAAGCTCGAGACCATCAAGAAGTCACTGATCAAAATCTTCAGTGGCTCACAGTGGGAGAAGTCGCACGGCACCGTCGTGCGTGACATCGCCAGTGCGCTGAACAACCACATGCGCGAGCTCGCGGCGGCCTCGGTGACGATTCAGCAGCAACACCCGCAGAAGTCGTACACATTCGAGGCGTCCTCGGCAGATATTGTCATGACCGGTGCAACGCGGTGGCTGGTGAGCAGCACGCGCAGTGCCTTGACGGACGACGAGCAGGCCGACGAGTTCAAGAGCCTGCGCACGGAGAAGTTCTGGATCGATGTCCGTCTGCGCTGGGGCACGTACGACAGCCACAACATTGCCCAGTACGCGCGCGAACTCTTCTACAAGTACTCCACTGCGAAGATGTACCCGTGCCCAGCTGGCGTGGTCGTCGCGATCGATCTGGCGTACAACTGCCACGGCGCGTTTGGGTACTGGATCCCTGGTCTGAAGCCGTTCATCGCCAAGGTCATGGAGGCTATCATGAAGAACAACATCGCCCTCAACACGCTGCGCGACCGCATGAAGCACGACTTGGGTCTCTTCAGCTCCGCCCCGACGGAGTCCAACTTGTCCGAGGCGAACATGCGCGAGCTCTTTTCCTCCGACACGCGCACCTGGATCGTCGACGACAGCCACGCGTACGTCACGAGCAAGCAGGCCTCGCCAGACGGCGGCAACAAGCACCGCTCCGAGAACGGCGCCGTGCTCATCTTTGACCCCGTCTCTGGTCAGATGAAGGTCAGCATCATCCACAAGAGTGTCTTCGCTGGCCAAAAGCGTCGGTCCAAGCTGGCGCGCGACAAGGCCGCCGAGGAGATCATGGCATGGCTTCGTCTGCTGCCACCAAGTGAGCTGCCCGGCAAGATCATCGTCACTCGCTCGCGCTTTCGTCAAACCCTCCACAACACAATCACGCTCGACTTCCCCAACATTGTCGTCGGTGCCAGCGACCTCAACCTGCCGCTGCCGATGGTCCTGCGCCACAGCCGCCTTGTCGACCTGCGCCTCAATGCGACGGAGAACAAGGTCCTGGACTGCACCGTCTACGACGATTGGAAGCAGAGCCTCTACATGGCCCCCATCACCTGCTTCAACCTGCTCAACCTCATTCTTCGCGGCTACCACGTCAACCTCGACCGCACGCGCAAGATTCTCGTCCCTGACATCCACGTTGAAGTGGCGCCGAACCACTTCTGGCCCACCTACACGACACGCGATGAGTGGAAGATGGTGTCGACGCAGCTGCAGGAAATGATCATCGCGGACTCGGCACGTCGCATGGGCGTCACGCCGAACGACTTCACCGAGTACGAGAAGAAGTGCATTCTGCTTGGCAAGCGCATGAACTCGACCGAGATCCAGCAGGAGGAGGTGAAGGACATTGAGACGATGCGCCGCACGCGCCTGGCGGAGGCCAAGACGGTCACAGTCACGACCGCATCGGGCGAGGTCGTCAAGCGCAAGATCACGTCTGCGTTTGACTTTGGCGGGGCGGGACAGGACGCGAACTGGCGCCCCCGCTCCCTCGCGGACGCGGTCTTCCTTGACGAAAACACGCCATTGACTGTCGAGGCGTCCGGCGCCACCGCCGGCAGCGACCGCCTAATCTTCCCTGAGGACGTCCTGCAGAAACTGCTGGGCTGCTGCGATGTGAAGATTCAAACCCGCGCGTACCTCTTCGGCCACGCACTTCCCGCGACGCCGAACATCAAGGAGGTCCTGTGCGTCATGATCCCGCCGCAGTGCGGCTCCGCGGTGGACACGCGGCTGCCAGAGTCCATCCCACACCAGTCGCCGCTACTGCGCGAGAACAACCTCAGCTTCCTCGGCGTCGTTCGCGTTGGTGAAAGTGAGCCGTTCGTCCAGTCGCACGATCTGGCGATCCAGGGCCGACTGCTGGCCGCCAACGACGGCATGGACGCCGATGCCAGCCTGGCCACCGTGATTCTGCACTTGTCGGAGGACGGCGTCACTGTGCGGTGCTACTCCACCACACGTGAGGGTCTTCTCTACGCACACGAGTCCCACGCAGCGATGCTGCGCAAGGAGCCTGAGGAGATCGACGCGGCCTTCTTCGCCCCGTGCCGAGGCACCGTTTCGGCGCAGGCCCAAGGCTTTTTCCTCGTGCCGACAGACAAAATGTGGAACTACTACTTCCGTGGTGTGCGCTGGAGCGAGCACGGCGAGTTTGACGTCACAGCGGACATCCCCATCACCTTCTTTGATAGCCTGCATCGCCCCGACCACTTCCTCAACTTTGCTCGAGTAGGCCACGGCAACGAGGACAAGCTCGATGTGATGGACACAAACGACCTGTTCGACAACGATGCCGGCATGTAACCGAAACGCCTTGCAATGTGACTCTTTTTTTATTGTTGTTGTTGTTGTTGTGCTTACTGTGGGCTTTCCCCTCGCTGTTGTTTTTTTTCTTCGCGTACGTGGCGTGTGTTTTCCAGCGTCTGACGCGTTTTTGTGCGTTTTTTTTTTCAGTGACCAGCGACGAGCGGGTGTTGATTCGCACCCTTTGCCATGATTCTTTCCATTTCCCCCTTGCCAGTCTTGGGTGGAGTAACACAAATGATGCGAGATTCAAACAATGCAACCGTACGGGAGACACAGTGAACTGACTCATCCTGATCAGCTGGGCTGAAGTGTGCCAGTATAAGAAGGAACAGGGGCGATGGCACCCAAGATCAGTGATGACAACAGAAACACACCACAAGCTTGACCTGAGGCAATCGTTGCTACGTGGGTGGGGATGTTCCTCTGCCTGGCCGACTCGGTTCATAATGCCGTGACGTCGCGCACGGCTATTCTCCCCTGGACAGATGTCTTGTTCTTTCCTGTAGCCACTGCTATCCTCTCTCTCTCTCTCTCTGAGATTACACTTTCCATTCCTCCCGAAAAATACATCTTTCTGTCCTTCCTCAAACGTGTGCTTTGCATGCAACGATTCACACACTCACAATACACCATCTTCTTTCTCATCGTCACCGTTGCCATGCCGCAGAAAAACCACTAATTATATCGGTGTACCTTTTTTTTTCGTTTCTCTATCTTTCAAATTCAGATGACTAGCACCGAAGACCCAATTCGCATCAACCTGGAGTCGAGTAAGCGACACAGTGGCGAGCCGAAGGACTCGCAGGAGGGATCTGTGCGCATCAAGGTCAACGACTCCCCACCGGCACCCAACGCGACGGATGGCGTTGTCCACATCAAGGTGCGCCCCAACAGCAGTGTGGAGAAAGCATCGGACAGTCCAGCATCGGACCCAGCAAGCAGCGTGCCAGTGAAAAAAGCCGTTTTTGTGCCGAAGCCGTTCTCCTTTGAGAAGCCGGACACGTCGGACTGGAAGCTGACTGACTTTGAACTGCGTGACACGCTCGGATCGGGCTCCTTCGGCCGTGTGCGCGTGGCGCGTCACAAGACGACCGATGCGTACTACGCCATCAAGTGCCTGAAGAAGCGCGAGATCATCAAGATGAAGCAGCAGCAGCATCTGCGCCAGGAGAAGGAGATCCTGATGTCGCTGAGCCACCCGTTCATTGTGAATCTGATGCACTCGTTCCAGGACGAGAAGAAGGTGTACCTTGTGC